>ML661883.1:4194706-4367618 GCA_007570785.1 Antilocapra americana | reverse complement strand
CTGCATTGTTTAAAATTCTTAATACATGGTATTCTATTTAAAACTTTTAGTTAGTCATGTTCTTACGGATGGTCTTGTCCCTCGTCATTGGTGAATGAGTGTGTATTTGTTGGGTGTTGAGTCTGGGTGTGGAATTGCTGGGTCACGGCATCGGTATATCCTCACCCTTAATGTATGCTGCTGCACAGCAGGCTCAAGTTGTTGCGCCAACTTATATTTCCATCAAGACTGTATGAGCGTTCCAGGTGCAAGACAAACCCACCCGCATTTCGAAATCTAGTAGCAAGTAGTTGCAGTAGAAATTGCCAGGTGAGTTCCAAGGCCTGGTTTAAAATCATGCTCCTAGCACTAATTCATAATGTCACCCTGGACAAGTCATTCCCTGTCTGTCTGCCTCAGTTTCCTCACCTGTCAAACAGAGTTAATACTTCCCTCATAGGATTATGTGAGAATCAAAAAGGCTGCAAATATGTACAAGTCATTTAGAACAGTGCCCTGAAAGTAAGACTTCAATAGAAACTCAGATGTACTGGTAAGTAACTATTATTCCTTTACTCTGTAAATGAGGAATCATTGCCTTAAGAAAATAAACTTCCAAATCAGGTCATATCGGATCTTTATATATACCTTGGATTGGTATATTTGGAAGATCTACATTATTCACTACTATTGACACAAGGATTGTAATTCCAGCCGATGTGTTTTAATTCATACTAAATTCTAATTATTAAATATGCTCATTTGTATCACAGTTTATTTTTGGTTACATGTATAATGAAAGTTCACATCTACATATGTACATTTTACCCATTTTGGAATATGGTTATAATGCATCAGTTCAGTTCAGCTCAGTCTCTCAGCCGTGTCCAACTCTTTGAGACTCCATGAATTGCAGCACGCCAGGCTTCCCTGTCCATCACCAACTCCCCGAGTCCACCCAAACCCATGTCCATGCATTGATAAATAATTGGTGTGTTTGTGTGTTTTCATTTATGTGTATGTATGTACATGGGTGTGCATTTAGCATAGAAACATGGAGTCACAATTATTGAAATTATTTCATGCAGGGTTGTGCTGAGTGGAAAAATAGTTGGATATATTCAGAGGTCCTGTGAAATGTAAAGCATTTAGTATTTTACACTTGTTTTATTTCCTGGTTTGTGATTCAAAGTGCAATGTTAGAGATGTGACTTGCATTAATATATGAATGTTAGGGGCAGGATAGTGCCACTGGATTCTTATGGGATTGTTCATGTAATACCCTAGAACCCCATCTGGACTTGTAAAGATATGGGGGATCAAGGAAAACAAGATTGCTTGGGAAATTTACTGGCCTTGAAGATTCACTTTCAAGGCAGTTCTGTCCTTGTGTAGGAAATCCTATGATTTAGCTCCTGTGATTCTGGCTTGGTTTGTAATACTCAACTACCGATGTTTTAGTTGGAGAAGCAAGACTAGGTGAGGTATGGAAGGAAAAATGTGGTGAGTTTGGGGGCATAAGTCAGTCATATTAATTTCTTACATAATCCAGGTACACAAAAGTTCCATCTTTTCTCCAATAACAAACTGTCTTAATTACTGTAACTTTATAAAACATCTTGCAATGAAGAATCAGGTGGAGTGAGTTCTGCAAATGTGTTATCTTTTGAAATTGTTTGGCTCTTCTGATTCCTTTGCTTTCTATACAAATTTCAGAATCAACTTGTCAATAGCAGATAATAACTGTGATTGCATTGACTCTATAGATGAATTTGAGTGTTCCAACATGGAGTCTTACAATCCACAAAGCAGTATTTTTCTCTCTGTTTACTTAGATCATACTTGGTTATTTCATTAGGAATTTGTAGTTTTCAACCTATGGATCCTGCCCATATTTTTCTAAGTATGTATCAACATATTTCCATTTTGGATGCTAAAGTAAGTAGTACTATAAATTTTTCTGATCTCAAATTGTTTATTTCTAGTTTATAGAAATATTTTATATTACCTTTGTAAAGTGTGACCTTGCAGAACTCAATCATTGATTTTAGGAGCCTTTTCGTAGATTCCTTTGGATTTTTTCTGCATAGGCAATCATGCCACCTGTAAACAAAGACCGTTTTCTCTCATTACTCCCTTACTCTTTATTGCTTTCTCAAGGGTCATTGTTGTTCATCTGGATATATGTCATCGTCTGGCCTTAATCTGTCCCTCATAAATCTCAGATTATAATTGTGAATTTGTCCATTTCTCCTTTTAGTTCTGCTAGTTTTTGCTCCATGTAGCTTGAAAATCTGAGTTTATATTCATGGATGTTTAGTATTGTGATGGTTTTTGATGTTATGAACCAAACTGTGTCCCTCTCAAATCTGTATGTTGAAATCCTAGCCCTCAGTATTTCAGAATGTTACCTTATCTGGGGAATGGTTGCAGATGTAGTTAGATGAGGACATAACACAGCAGAATGTGTTTCTAACACAGTACAAGTGGCCAGCTTGTAAAAGGAGGAAACTTGGACCCAGACACGTGTACAAGCAGAAGTCTATGTGGAGATGAAGACGGAGATTGGACTGATCCTTCTGTAAGTCAAGAGCACCCAAGACTGCCAGCAAAGCAACAGGAGCTAGGGAAAAGGCAGGAAGCAGACTCTGTCGAGTCTTAGCTTGTAGCTCCCAGGACTGGGAGACAACACATTTCTGTTGTCTAAGTCATTCAGTTTGTGGTACCTAGTTACGGCAGTCTGCACAAACCAACATACTTGGCAAATTGTCCATTTTATCAATGATACCTGTGTTAATCCCTAGTAAGTTTTCTTTTTTTCCCTAAGAAATAATAAACACTTTTTATTTTATTTTTCTACTTTGTTGTTGTCGTGCCTTGTGGCTTTTGGGATCTTAGTTCCTTGACCAAGGACTGAACTGTACCCCTGCAGTGGAAGTGCTGAGTCTTAACCACAAGAGCACCGGGGAACTCCCACTAGGGAAAAACCACATCAGGTTTTCTTGGTCCAATACTAATAACCACTTCATTTTTTTCTTTTAAAATTAATATTTGCTTAATACATCATTTTCCATCTTTTTGCTTGTAATTTATCTGTATTATTATATTTAACAATGGTATTTTATGGATTAAAAATAGGTCTTTTCCCCACAAATTTAATTTGGCATCTATTAATTGGTGTGTTTTGACTGTTTACATCTAATGTAGATATTGATATGACTACATTTAAGTATATCACTTAATGACTTATTTTCTATTTGTCTCCTTTGGTTTTTGTTCTTTCATCCCTCATTTACTTCCTTCTTTTGGATTATTTGAATATGAAATGAATAACATTCCATTTTAATTAATCTATAGGCTTTTGGGTTATACATTTGGGGGGCTTCTTATTGGCTATTTTAGGGAATACAGCACCTACACCTGTCATACCTCTCACAGTCAGTTTGAAATGAATATTTCATGTAAAATAAGTATTTTTACCTTTCCTCCTTAAGTTATATTTCTCACATGTATTACATTTAGATGCATCAAAAGCAGACTAAAAATGACTGGTTCCACTCTGTTCCAAAGGCAGCATCTCACTGAACCTGACCAGGTGCTGCTATAGTCCTTGCTGGCTGTATCCTGGTGCTCACTTGCTCTTCCTGTGCCGGGCCACCGCTAGCATCCTCATGGAGAACTACTCCAAGACCAAGGGTCATCTGTCGGGTGCAACAACTGTCATTAGGCCAGTCACACGTGTTGTTAAAGAAGTCACAGCAGGTGACGTTTCCAGGTTAGAACAGAGCTTCATCAGTACCATTTTCTAGGTTCCATATACTTGCGTTAATGTGGGATATCTGTTTTTCTGACTTACTCCATTCTGTGTGACAGACTCTAGCTTCATCCACATCACTACAAGTGACCCAACTTCATTCCTTTTCAAGGCTGAGTAATATGAACTCTAGAAAAACAGTACCGATGAACCTGTTTGCTGGGCAGGAGTAAAGACACAGATGTAGAGACTTGTGGACACAGTGAGGGAAGGAGAGGATGGGGCAGCCTGTAGAGTTGCACTGATGTGTATACACTACCTTGTGTGAAACAGAGCTAGAGGGAAGCTGCTGTACAGCGCAAGGGGCTCAGCTGGGTGCTTTGTGATGACCTGGAGAGGTGGGGTGGGGGAGGTGGGCGGGAGGCTCAAGAAGGAACAAATCAGAGTTGGAAGCTGCTTGCAGACTCCAGGCTTGTAAGTTAGGCAGTTACCAATTTAAATGAAATCTTGACTCTTAGCCAGGCAATCACGGACAAGTCACAGAATATCTCTGAGCATCTGCTTCATTATTTGTAACATTTGCCTGCTGATAATCATGCCCAATATAGGGTTGTTATGAAGCTTAAATTAGTATATATTGCCAATGTGTTTAACGTCTCAAGAAAGCCTCAAAATCCAAGGTTTTGGTCATTTCCCAGGACAGGCATCTAATGCAAGGTCGTGGCAAGTTGCTGGTGCCATTCTTACCCATCTTCTCCACTTGAATGATTGTCTCTCTGGCTCCAAGGCTGTGCTCACATGACACTTGTCCCTGCGGTTCTCACTGGTCCCCAGCTCAAACATCAAACTTATAATGTCCTCATTTGTTTTCCCAGAATACCCACATGTATCTCTCCTATTAAATCTTCCTCCTGATCTCCATATTGTGAATTCCTTAAGGAGAGAGATCTGATCCTTTTCATCTTTGTGTTGTTAGACAACCTAAGTAAAATTCGATGTTTTTTTGTATCATTGATTATATATATGAAATATTCCTACACATTACTATCTTATCAAGGGCCCAACTTGCCTTGCCACTAATGCTGCTAATGTACATAAAACAGGCATGGCCTTTAGTCATGTAAATGATTTCCTTTATCTATTTTACTCCCCCATTAGCACCTGGAGCTTTTTAATTTTAGTGTTATTCTTTTCTTTTCAAATTCTACATCTTTCTCCTACTCTATATGTTACAAGAAATCAGTCAACAAGGCTAGATTCTGTGGTCTTCTCTGTTAAATGGTTAAATCATTGTCTATTTTGAGTTTTGATATACAGCTGTTTCCATAGATACCTGATCATAGTAGCTAATTAGCCAAGCATGTGTTCCAAAGCCTTTTGAGTGACACTTTTATAATAAACATCCAGCTTTTATTCAATTAGTACATTTTTCTCATTGGAAACGTTCAGCAATGCTCCATGATGTTCCAACAGATATAAGGTAAAAGGACTCAGCTAAGTTTTTGGTCCCTTTGTGAAAGCCATTTCTGGTCATTGCACCATCTGGAAGTCATCTTTTTCTGCTTAATCACCTCCCAGAGCAGAAGACTCAACAACACTGATGCACACTTTAAAACCACGTTTTTAGTTTAAAAAGGTACTTCTGCATATACTGTTTCACTAACGCCTCACAAAGAGCCAAGGAATTCAGTGCAGCCACCACCCTCATTTTATAGATGGGGATGTTGAGGAGCCTCCATTAAGAAGTCTAGTAGATTTCTGGTGCATCATGGGTGTTCAATAAACACCTATTAGAACTGACTAACTTACTCAAGGTTGTACAGGCAGAGAGGAGATGTTTTATAAATCTCCCCCTCTTCCTGCTGATCCATCACACTTTTGGTATTATCCCATCTCTCTTCTCCTGTATCAAACTTGGAGCAATTACCATTCTCTTCATGGCCTTATCATTATTTGCACACTTGTTTTAAAAAATAAATGATAAGAATCAAGTTGAAACCTTTTCTAGTCCCTTCATTTGGAGCGTGTTTATTTACCATCTATTATCTGACAGATAATAATGAAGAAACACAATCCATGCCCTTGTGTTTCCCAAAGTAGTCTGCGCAGTATTTGTTAATGGCAAAGACTTGAAACTGTTTCTGGAAGCAACACCATTTGCAGAACACATCATCTGAATCAGCATTAGGTGAGACTTCTGCACCCCTGGCTTTTCATCAAAGACATTCCAATTGGAATTTACAACGTGACTTCTCCGCCTGTTGAGGCTGGCTTCATTCTTTGATCATGAGAGTCTCCTCCAATTTTTCAAACACTCACCATGCTTAACTTGCTTTAAGGATAAATTTCTACAATTGAGATGAATATTTACATAAAAGCTATTAGCAAAAGCCCTCCTCACCATAGACTCTCAAGTTTCATTCTCATGCTATGAGGTAGATTCCAAGACAATGTTCATTTTACACATGAGGAAACAGTATCAGGCAGGTTAAATAACAGCCAAGGGTGAACTCGTTTATTGCTGACACCTAAACCTATGCTCTTTAACCTCAGCAGCTGACACACCTGTACTAGTGCTCTGTGCTTCTTACCTCTTGTTCTGATAAAACCATATCTTATTCTTTTGTGGATGTGAATAAAATACCTAAAGGGACCTCCTCATCTATGCTTTCTTCTCTGGAATCACATAGTCTGGAAGCTAGAGAGATGATGGATTCTTGATTAAACCTGGCAGTTCCAAAAGAAACTTGCTTCTCACCTCTTTTGCTTTCCCACTGAAATTTCAGTTGCTTATGTTGGCAAGAGGTGTGCCTTCAGGGAAAGACAGACAGCATGGCCGAGGGAAAAAGCTGTGTAGGTCTAAAGATGCCTACAGCAACACTCTCAAAGGCAAGAGAAGCAAGTGTCAGGCCAACTGGGATCAAAGATATCTCTGAGCGTCAGAAACCATGAATGTCAAGTCTTCCTAAGATTTTCTAATGCTGCCACAGGTACTTGATACCTAAAACCCTTATTCAGTGGTGCCTGAAGATACTCTCCCTCATTTGGAAAGCTGGTATTACATAAACAAACATTTGTGGCCAGATTTTAGCCATTCCTGGATGTTCACTAGAATAAAGAACTGGCGAAAACGAACAACAGGGTCCCCTTTTCTGCAAGGCCACTCTGACCCATCCCTCTCCCCTGGGGCTGGGGAGTGAGCATCTCGGTTCTTTCTCAGTTCTTTGTGAACAGATCTCTCACAGCATGTTCATGCCTGCATTATCATTTAGTGTTTGCTTTTCTTTCCCTCTACCTGCCCCCTCACTGTATTATCAACACTTAGTACCAGGAGTGTTTACTCAATCTGGTGTGTAACATAGGACACGGCTTAAGTCACTGCCTAACTGTTTGCTGTGTGAATAGGTATGTTCCTGTATCAACAATACTGGAAGAGACAAGGGACTTCCCTGGCAGTCCTGTGGTTAAGATTCCACACTTCTGATGCAAGGGCCACAAGTTCAATTGCTAGTTAGGAACTAAGACCCCACATACCTTGTGGTGAGATAAAAAAAAAATTCTCAAAAATACTACTGGGAGAGACCAGCAAGAAATGCAGATCTCTGCTCAATGTGACTTGTCAGAATATACTAAGACAGGTGAAAACAAAGGCAAAGTAGACATGAATATTAAACTTCAAAGAATAAATCAGAAACAAGTATTTTAAAGCTTTGGGAGGGTTCTACTAACATGAGTAGGGAGGAGAGAGAGCAGTCCAGTCAAGACCTGCCCTGACAAAGATAGAAGCCATGCAGTTACATGAAGTTACATGAAGACACGGACAAAGGTCCATCTAGTCAAGGCTATGGTTTTTCCAGTGGTCATGTATGGATGGTGAAGAAAGCTGAGCACCAAAGAATTGATTCTTTTGAATCGTGGTGTTGGAGAAGACTCTTGAGAGTCCCTTGGACTGCAAGGAGATAAAAACAGTCCATCCTAAAGGAGATCAGTCCTGGGTGTTCATTAGAAGGACTGATGTTGAAACTGAAACTCCAATACTTTGGCCACCTCAAAAGAAGAGTTGACTCATTGGAAAAGACCCTGATGCTGGGAAGGATTGGGGGCAGGAGGAGAAGGGGATGACAGAGGATGAGATGGCTGGATGGCATCACCAACTCGATGGACATGGGGTTGGGTGGCTTCGGGAGTTGGTGATGGACAGGGAAGCCTGGCACTATGCAATTCATGGGATCGCAAAGAATCGGACATGACTGAGTGACTGAACTGAACTCAACATGAAGATAAGTGATTGGTTTTAAAAAAAAATTACTAGTCACCTGCTCTGGATCGATTGTTTAGAGTAGAGCCAGTGTTACCGATGGCTGAGCCCAAAATCCGTTTGTTGAGTCAAGAGAGCACAGCCGATGAGTTTGCAGTCTGTTTTTCTGCTCTTTCTGGGTGATTTAATGAAAGTCTTAGGTTTCTTTTTCCAAGGTCATTTGACCTATACCTATATGAGTAATAGTCCTCTGAAGTACTTGTGCTTGCTTGTGTGGAGTGTTCTGAAATTCGATACTTCTAAACGGAAAGGCCAAGGCTAACCATTAGCAGGTCACTTGCCAGAGCGACCACCCCACCCCCATTTATTAGTGCTGTGCCAGTGACCAGGTTCTGCTCTCAGACCCTTTGAGTGATGCTGAACATTGTTCTGTTAAAGCAGTGATCCCCTCACTTCACATGGAGCTGATAAAGCTGAGTGGGGGCAGGGTGAGAGGCGCCCAAGTCATGCTAGCTCTATGCCTCCTTTTGCCTGGTTCCTGGGTCCCAGGACCCTGGAAATCTCTGGCTCCATCCAGCACACCCTCCCAGAGTGGTTCCTTCCCTGTCTCTGGCATTCTGTATGGCTCTGTTTATTTGACTGGAAAATAATCCCAGGTCAAAATCTAAGACTTACTAAGTTCAGTTGTGCATGGCTTGGTGGTTTTCAACAAACTGTTTTCTTTTTTTCCTGATAACTTTATTGCTTAATAGATTGCATTTGAAAAATCTGAAATAGCACAAAGAAGGCACATTTGGAAATCATCTAATATACGTATATATGCAGCAAAGATAGGACAAAGCAGAGAGGAAGCATAACATGTCCCTTAGAACATGTACTAAGATACTGGGAAATTGAGAAGCAGCAGTCTTCTTCCAGAACAGAATTTTGGAAACAAGATCCAGTTTTTGCACAGGTGTCCACAATGAATTGGCCATGGATTCCTTGCATTTAGCTAAGCTGGTCCTCACCTTGGAGTGTCTGTACCAGTTGTTCCCTCCGACTAAAGGTTTTTCCTACTGACCTTCTCAGGAACCAGGGCTGACCCCTGCTTATCTCAATTCAAATGCCCCTACTCAGAGGGGCCACCCTAAACACTCTCTCCCACTGCCCTTTATCTCTTTTAAAACTGAAGTATAGATGATTGACAATGTTGTCTTAGTTTTTAGTTTTATATATATATACATACACTTACACACATTCTTTTTTATGTTCTTTTCCATTATGGTCTCTCTCAGGATATTGAATATAATTTCCTGTGCTATGCAGTGGGACTTAACTGTTTATCCACTCTAAATAAAATAGTTTCCATCTGTTAGTCCCAAATTCCCATTCCATCCGTCCCCTCCTCTCTCTCCCCTGGCAATCCATAGATTTAACGTAAATAGATTTAATGTATTGAATTACCCATGACCTTTATCACAAGAAAAAATAATCCTAAAATTTAATATGGGACCATAAAGACTCAGGATTGCCAAAACGCTTTATCTATTCAGGCTGTTTTATTTTCTTCATAAAACTTAATACTAACTGAATTTTTTGTTTGCTCATGTCCATCTCCTGTCCACTAAAATTTTGATTCCACAGCCAAAAAGAAACCTCTGCCTCCTTCTCTCCCCTCTGCAGCCGTGACCCCTCGAACAGTGTCTGGTGCATAGCACGGGCGTGGAACGTGTCTGCTGTATGTTGAACAAACCACAGTGGTTGTGAGGATTCCAGTTCCACCTGTGAGCCAGACATTATTATTTGACCCTTTGGTGCCTCATCCACGGGGCACGCGTGCAGTCTGTGAGCCTCACTTTTCTTTCCCCTTTAGGGAGCAATGCAGCAACCAGACCCATGGTGGACTGTGGGCCTTACCAGGGCAGCTGAGAAATTAGGTCCTGAAACCTTCCCTCTGAGCTACATGGTCTCTAAGAGAAGTGACCACCCCGTAGACTTCAGGGAAGGAGCAAACACAAGGCCATCTGGGACACTAACACAGTGCAGAGTCACTCAGCTGAGCCTAGGAGGCTGGTTGGTGAGCTGGGATCAGGCACCCCTGGATCCCGAGTGCTGGCTAGATAGGACATTTTATCCAATGCAATTCAAAACAGTAAGAATGGGTTATCCTGCCCGGGGTCACTGGGGAGAGGCAGAGGCAGAGGGCAGAGGATGGAAGCAATCACTAGGGCTGAGACGATGGGATGAGTTGGGGACCATGAGACAGAGCCCAGGGTCAGGAAGCTGCTGTAGGACCCCAGATCCATGGATGAGTAGATTGTGAGCAAGTGCGGAGGGTCATGTGCAATCGGCTGTGTCGCTGGCCTGATTTGGTCACTAGGCACAACCTGGCCAGTGCAGGGCAGAGGTCGACAGACACTGGTAAGTCGGTCCTGACATTTGCATGCAACCTGCTTTGTTACAAGAGAAATGAGTGCTGGGCTAGGGGTTCTACACACGGCATAGACCATGAACGGTATTGCCCTGGATACCTGTCTCAATGTTCTTCTCCCAAATATTATCTTTAATTAACCTCTTAAAACTTTCAAATTTCTTCCCCCAGTCTCCACTGTCTCTATCTTGGCCAGACCTGCCCTCCTGGATTGCTACAAAATTCTGTTAATTTCTTCCTCCTGTTACAGCCTCCTCCAACAGTCTTACAGTTTTCAGAGAGACGGTCTCTAAAAACTTTAACCTCATTCCTTCATGACCCTGAAAAAATGCCTTCAGCAGCTTACCACTGCCCAGAGAATGAAAACTAAGCCTCTTACCTTGGCATAAAAGATCCTTTATGATCCTTTATGGTCAGGATTCTCCCACTTGTGCTATGCACCTCTCCCCACTGAGTAATAAATTGCTCGCGGTTCTGTGAGCACATTGTATTTTGCCCTTGTGATTTTTCTACTCACTGTTTCTTCTGTGGGATACTCACTTGCCTCCATGCTCTGCCTGGTGAATTTCTCACATTCATCCAGCTTGGGTGTCTTATTGAAGATCTTCCTCACCTCCCTGGTTTATCGGCTTCTGCCTGGTCTTTCCAGAGCCATCTATGCATTTCTCCATCTCAGGCCTCCTCACTTTCTTGCATTAATGTTCTTTTCCACGTTGGTAGACCTCATCAGCTTGTAGTCCACAGCTGCCAAAAAGCAGAGGCTCAAAGGGGTGTGGTGGAATAAATGGGTACTTATTCCTGTTGAGAGAGTGGAGAAAACAGGGAAGTTATGAGGAAGATCTCAACTGGAAGCTCCCCAAGTTCCAAGTTCTCCATAGGGACTCAAGCTGCTACAAGGAGAAGTGGCACTTGGAAATCCCACAGGAGGGAATTTCATTAATTTCATTAACTCAGTGTCATTAGTTTCATTAGTCAAGAGCCATCCTGTTTAAAAGGCTGCTGGCTCCAGGACAGTGATGGGAGCCTGAGTCTATGCCAGCATACACACCATGCACAGCCTCCTTGATTGACCAAGCCCTGCCATGAAAAAATATGCCATCTGCAACGTGATGATTGCATACAGGCACAAACCCCTTTCCTCACCATAGAATGAAAACACACGGTTTGTGGCTAGCAGAGGTCCTTGAGCCATGCTTCTGGAGTCTCTTCTGACTGATTTTAGGAGAACAGACAGGATCTTAGAAGGAGTCAGTTTTCACCTGGCATGACTGCTTGGCATAAAACTATCATTTGTTTACTTTATTTCTCCCCATGGCCCAAATTAATATCTACCTCCAGGCTTTAAAAAAGGAAAAGGAGAGACCATGCCTAGAAATAAAACTAAATAACACAGAGTTTCAGCCAGCTCTGTCCCTCCTTGTCTTTGTGACCTTGGCCAAATCACATCCTTTCCTTTTGCATTAGAAGGACTGATTAATCCTTGTCCCATGTCCTTTCCTGGCATTTGTGAAGATTAAATATGATAATGGTTGGAAAAGTGCTTGAAGACTGTAAATTGATGTACAAATGGAAGGGATTAAGGGATTAGCTTCAATCCGGTAAAGATTTTCTCTTCTATAGAACAACCCGCTAAACATCAGTCCCTACGAGTTGCCAGCACACACACATACACACCACACATGTGTGCCCTAATGTTCCTTCCTGTCTCCCCACATGGTTTTTTCATCCTTCCTCCTACAACACCCTGACTCAACCTGACTTTAGGGAAACTGTATTATGTTAGACTTCTCCTGCCTGAGGGCAACATGTGTAATGATGATGATGATGGTGGTGTGTGTCCCTGTAGGTGTTTGCAAAGTGAAAGTGAGAGTCACTCAGTCGTGTCCGACTCTTTGCGACCCCATGGAGGATACAGTCCATGGAATTCTCCAGGCCAGAATACTGGAGTGGGCAGCCTTTGCCTTCTCCAGGGCATCTTCCCGGCGGACTCTTTACCACCTGAGCCACCAGGGAAGCCCTTGTGTCTGCGAGTGTTTCTGCTTTCCTTCATTTCTTGCTTGTTTGGATTGTTCAGTAGGAAAAAGAAACCCCGAAAGGAAAGGCCTGAGAGAAACAAGAAACGTTGCTCTTTTATTCTTCTTGACTAGGATTGTTTGGACTTCCCAGGTGGTGCTAGTGGTAAACAACCCACCTGCCAATCCAGGAGACATGAGACATGGCTTGATCCCTGATTGACCCCTGGAGGAGGCCACGGCAACCCACTCCAGTATCCTTGCCTGGAGTATCCCATTGGCCGGAGGAGCCTGGCGGGCTACAGTCCATGGGGTCTCACGAGTCAGACACGACTGAAGCGACTTCACACACATGCACTAGAATTATTTATAAACAGAAGGCTGATAACAAAATAGCATTCCCATCCTAAGTTATTTGTCATATTCCTCATTTTTTTCAGAAGATAGTTACTGTCTGACTCTTCATAAAATGTTAACAATTTTCCCCCAAGCATCTTGCCAGTGATCCCTCTTGAGAGAGGAATGCTACTCCTATGCATGCTTCTGACAACTGTGGAACAGGAGATGACTTTTTCACGGGTCAGTTGTTTGACCTCAGATGTGAGCTAGTCTAATGCTGTCCAGAAACCCGGAGGCCCCGATGTACTTGCAGACACTCTGAGATTACTCTTAGAATAGTTTCCATATTATATGTGTCCATATGTTTTTTTATCTCCCTTCATCAAAGTGAGCTTCTTGAGGGCAGGGATGTGTCTCCTCATTTCTACATCCCATACGCTGTCTTGCCTGACATGTTATTGCTGCTGTTCAGTCGTTAAGTCATGTTGAGCTCTTTGCGACCCCATGAACTACAGCATGCTCTCTTCTGTCCGCTCTCTCTGTAAATTTGTTCAAATTCATGTCCACTGAGTCAGTGATGCTATCTAACCTGCTCATCCTCTGACACCTCCTTCTCCACTTGCCCTCAATCTTATTCAGCATCAGGGTCTTTCCCAATGAGTCAGCTCTTTGAAGCAGGTGGCCAGAGCATTAGAGCTTTAGCTTCAGCAATAGTCCTTACAATGAATGAATAATTCAGGGTTGATTTCTTTTAGGGTTGAATGGCTTGTTCTCCTTGTAGGCCAAGAGACTCTCAAGAGTCTTCTCTAGCACCCACCTGACATAGAAGCCCTCATATTTATTAAGTGATTGAAGCAATATATGTACCTGTATGTTTACATACATCTAGTCTGTCCTTGTTCTCACATTTTCAGTGTTTATTTTTTATATTATCTATGAAAAATTCACTCCTTTGTAATAAATAATTCCACCAGTATATTTCTATAGAAATGCACACTCCATGCATAATTTAGAGATTATTCCTATTTACCCACATATGTATCTTTGAATTTTTATAGTAAAATATGCATTAGCTACAAGAAATGAAAGGCCAGAACAATGCAATTGCATTTTCATATGTTTTCAATTGAACTCCCACGGAGCAGACATGGACTGGTTGCAAAGCAGATCCTGAGAAAGAAAGCACTTTGTGATTCTGTGTGGCTTGATGTTCTGTCTGCCCTAGCTGGGCTGGGCAGGATAGGGGAGGCTAGAGGTGGGAGGAGGAGAAATATTTGAAGGCAGTAGATAGAAAATCAGCAAAATGAAAAGGTACATTAGTTATGGGGTGTGCATTCTGGGCAGTAGTCAGTCAGGAAAATGATTTTTTTTTTCCTTGAAAACCCGGGGAGGGTAATTAAACTCCTCCCACTACAGCTCCATAGCATTTCATAGAGGTTACTGTGATGTTTTTACATTCAAGGAGAGCCACGCTTGTTGAATTTTGTCATTTTCATGGATTTACAAAATAGCTATTTGGGATGAAAATAAAGACCTAGGGAGACAGTTTATGAATTCTGGGTAATTAAAGCACGATTCCTTTAAAAGCTAATGTTTGAGAAAGTGTATCTTCCAAAGACTAGCACTTTATTTAATGCTAAGCCCAACTAACGTGCACTATAAATAAACATGACATTTTAGTATTGGCTGACATAGATGTTACCCTTCGCTTTCTAAGGGCTCAACCAGAGTCCCAGTGAGGTAAATACCATGAGACCCACAGCTATGTGATTCTTGTATTATATTTTTATGAAGTTTTTTTAAAATCCTAGATTAATATTTTTATATTTACTCATCTCTTCACTTGGCTGTGTGGGTCTTGGTTGTGACTTGCGGGATCTTCGCGTGGCACCACGCGCCATCTCTTGTGAGGCACTCGGATTCTCTAGCTGCAGCTTGCAGGCTTGGCTGCTCCTGGCGTGCAACATCTTGGTTCTCTGACCAGGGATGGAACCTGCGTTCCCTGCATTGCAAGGCGGACTCTTCACCCCTGGATCACCAGGGAAGCCCCTATATTACTTTTAAACAACAAAGATTTGACCTAATATTTATTAAAGCCTATATATATAATTTTTATTAAAGCCTATATAGCCTATGTTACATGTCTGTGTGTCCATGGACAACATTGGTATTTAGTCTATGGTTAAGTGGTATGTGGGAGGTACTCATAAATGTTTTTTGAAAACATCCATAAATCACAAGTTTGGGCAGAATATAGTTTGTCGTATAGACTGAATTCCCTGTTCTTATCTTTACGATTTTTCAAGTGAAAAACAACTTAAGTGAGGCAGTGCTGTTGATATTTGTTAACACTGTTTTCCAGAGTCTCTAGAAGAATTGAGAAAGCAATTTTACTTGGCATGTTGTAGGGTCTCCCGGGTTGAGTACAGGGGCAATTTCTGCCTTTGATTCACAGGTCTGAGTCCAGGTCTCACCTCATTACCAGCTATGTGAGGTTGGCCAAGTCACAGATTTCTTTAGCCTTTATTTTCTCACACGTGTAAAATCAGTAAGATCATGCCTTTACAAGGGCTTCCCTGGTGGCTCAGTCAGTAAAGAATCTGCCTGCAATGAAGGAGACACAGGAGACTTGAGTTGGATCTCTGGGTGGGGAAGGTCCCCTGGAAAAGGAAATGGGAACCCAGTCCATATTCTTGCCTGGAGAATCCCATGGACAGAGGAGCCTGTCATATGACCCTGAGGCCATAAGAGCTGAACATGATTTAGACTAAATCACCACCATGTCCTTGAAAAGTGGTGAGGATTATGTTAAGAAATTTTTACATTAAGAAAATTTTAAGCATTTTGTCCTGTTCCTTATACATGACAGAGCTTATTGATTTGAAGCACCAGCAAACCGGACATTTGAACTATCTTGCTGCTAAGCCACTTCAGTCGTGTCCAGCTACTGTGACCCCATGGACTGTATCCTGCCAGGCTTCTCTGTCCATGGGATTCTCCAGGCAAGAATACTGAAGTGGGTTGCCATCTCCTTCTCCAGGGGATCTTCCTGACCCAGGGATCAAACCTGTGTTTCTTATGTCTCCTGCATTGACAGGCAGGCTCTTTACCACTATCACCACCTGGAAAGCCCAAGAATTGCCTTACACACCAGTAAGTACTTTATATGAATTATCACATGTCACGCTTGCAGACACTAAGAGACATTATTTCTCCCATGTATGAGAGAGGAAGCTAAAAATTAGGTTAAATGATTTATCCACTCTTAGGTAGTTATTAAGGGACATATTTTAGATTTACAGTAATATCTTTCAGGACCATAGGAAATGAACACTGAGACATATGATTTCTACCTTCTTCACTTGATTTCTACCTTCTCCACTTTCCTAGGTGGTACATATAGCTGTCACATCACCTTCAGAGTGCTCCCTGAAGGACAAATACATGCTGTCTTAGTTTCAGATGAGAGAGAGAGAGAGCAAGCAAGCAGAGAGAGAGCCAGTGCTGTAGAAGAGCATCTGTCCTCCACTCCACTGGCCTGTGCAGTCTCATCAGAGGAAGCTTGGCCTACACAGGGAGGGATGATGGTGTTCCCTGAAGTCTCCAGAAAATATTCCTATCTGCTTCTGTTACTGTTACATTCAGGGTCACTGACTCAGGCACATAATTTGTGTGTTTCAAGTCAGAGAAGCCAATAGAAACATGAAAAGAAACACACATAGGAAAAGCCACCAATCATTTGCACACACGTGTATTTTTCAAGTCCTGAGAGGTGTCCACTGATTCTGTGCAAACTACCATTCTTCAAACCTTCAGAGTTCATCTGCTCGGTACATTGGCAATCTCAGCCGAAGTCTATTTTTAGAAATGCATTGTCATTCTCCTCCCGTTGTGACTTTGTTTTTGGTGCAGGCAATTAGACACAACCTAAACTTATAGCAAACGTAAATTAAAAGCAGGATTACATAAGTTTTGTTGTTGTCTCATACTGTGCAGTTGCTTCTATATCCGATAATTAGGGAGGGAAATGGGCCACTGGAGACTGGTTTTGCAAAGGCCCACCTGCTCTGGCCCATCTTACCTGTGGCAAGACACTCTCCTGGGACAAAGGAGGCAGATTCAAGAATAGCAGTTGGTATTTAAATTCATGGGGCTTCCCTGGTGGCTCAGGTGGTAAAGAATCTGCCTGCAATGTGGGAGACCTGGGTTTGATCTCTAGATTGGAAAGATCCCCTGGAGAAGGGAACAGTTACCCACTCCAGTATTCTGACCTGGAGAAGTGAAGAAGAACTAAAGAGACATTTGATGAAAATGAAAAAGGAGAGTCAAAAATCTAGCTTAAAACTCAACATTCAGATAACTAAGATCATGGCATCCAGTCCCATCACTTCATGGCAAATAGGTGGGGAAACAGTGGAAACAGTGAGACTTTATTCTCTTGGGCTCCAAATTCACTGCAGATGGTGACTGCAGCCATGAAATTAAAAGACACTTGCTCCTTGGAAGAAAAGCTATGACCAACCTAGACAGCCTATTAAAAAGCCAACAAAGGTCCATCTAATCAAAGCTATGTTTTTTCCAGTATTCATGTATGGATGTGAGAGTTGAACCATAAAGAAAGTTGGGCATCAAAGAATTGATGCTTTTGAACTGTAGTGTTGGAGAAGACTCTTGAGAGTCCCTTGGACTGCAAGGAGATCCAACCAGTCCATCCTAAAGGAAATCGGTCCTGAATATTCATTGGAAGGACTTATGCTGAAGCTGAAACTCCAATCTTTTGGCCACCTGATGCAAAGAACTGACTCATTGGAAAAGATCCTGATGCTGGGAAAGATTGAAGGCAAGAGGAAAAGGGAACAACAGAGGATGAGATGGTTGGATGATATCACCGACTAGATAGTCATGAGTGTAAACAAGCTCCAAGAGTTGGTGATGGACAGGGAGACCTGGAGTGCAACCTCTATGAGGCTGCAAAGAGTCAGACACAACTGAGTGACTGAACTGCACTGATTTAAATTCATAAGTCAGGAGAGAGCTGGGTAAAGATTGTAAATAGTATAATGAGCTTACTCTGTCTTCAGTGTATCACCCCTATATTTTTGACACCTCTCTGCAGCATGAGTGTATCCGTAGTATTTTTTGTTTTACTTGATTGATAATTTTCTTACCAAGATGTGTTAACATCTTTTTATTGAGTATTCTTTAGTTAATCAAATGTCCTTTCTACTTCAACTTTTAGCATCTATGTTTTACGTACTCATAGATGCAGGATTATATTATCTTTCTGGTGAATTATTCATTTTATCATTTATAAAAGTCACCTTTATCCATATTAATGCTTTCTGCATTTGCTTAATTAGTATCTTTCTTGCCTATGTTAAAAGAATGTAGTAGTAATATCAGTCTTTCAATCATGTCCAACTCTTTGCGACCCCATGGTTGGTAACTTGCCAGCCTCTTCTGTCTGTGGGATTTTCCAGGCAAGAATGCTGGAATGGGTTGTCATTCCCTACTCCAGGGGATCTTCCTGGATCATTGATGGAACTCATGTCTTCTGCGTTGGCAGGCAGATTCTTTACTACTGCGCCACTTCGGAGGTCTCCAAATACTGATATCAAAGATAATATCCTCATAAGGGGTATTTTATTTGGGGTATTGATGGGAGAAGCTTAGATTTTGGAAATGTAACCTCAGAAAAAAATTGATTTTCCTTCCCCTGGATGTCCCAGGAGTGTTCCAGGTTTGAGTTGAGTTAATTTGCTAATTTATTAGTTTAGAGATTACTGAGCATTTCAGATGAGACTTCCCTGATGGCTCAGTAGGTAAAGAATCTTCCTGTAATACAGAAGACACGGGAGACTCGGGTTTGATACCTGAGTCAGGAAGAGAACCTGGAGAGGGAAATAGCAACCCACTCCAGTATTCTTACCTGGAAAATCTCATGGACAGAGGAGCCTGCCAGGCTACAGTCCATGGGGTTGCAAAGAGTCAGATATGACTGAGTGACTAGAATGAATGCAACATGAGCATTTCAGATAGAGTAAAACCAACATATCCTGCAGATTTGTTTAAGAATTTCTCATGAATGGCCTTCCTTATTTTTTTCACCCTCAGCCAGAGGTCTGGCTGGAGACAAACTCCGTTCCCTCTTTCCTTGGCTATTGAACAGTATTTCTCTGGCCCCTCCTTCACTTAGGTGTTTATGTAGTGAACTCATTTCAACGTCTTTGGATACTCATTTCAAACTCTCTGGATGTTCTGGCCAAATAACAAATCTTCTTCCCTTCTCTGGAGTTAATGCCCCTCAAGCCTCTAGAATGTCTATGTTAATTTGCATCTTTAGGCTTCAGAGACTTCAAGAGTAGGTCATAAACTGAGAGCATTGATTTGGAGCACACCTGGGTATTCCTGGTCCCTGTTGGATTTTATGTTCATGCATATATCTAATCTTTAAGAATTCATTTTATCCATTATTTCTATGCAAGATGCAAGAGGGACATCTATGTTACATTGTTAGCTCAGTCCATCATATGTCAGAGCTAGAATCCAGCAGTCTCATTTCTTCAACTCAGCAACCTGGTACATCGTTATATTTTTATCCACACATTTAATAATGGGACATTTGAACTTAGCAACCTTAGGTAATATAGCCATGGTCACACAGCTATTAAATAATGAATTAAAAAAAAACTGCGATCTTTCTATCTTGCTATGTTGTGACTCTGGCATATCACAAGACAAGGAATCATATTATAAGGATTTTTGAATAAGCATAATAGATAGATATGATTATATTCATCAGAAATCTCTAGACTGCATATGATAGAAATAGCTCAAACTGGGGAATTCCCTGTTGATCCATTGGTTAAGAGTCTGTGCTTCCAGTGCAGGGGACATGAGTTTGATGCGTGCTTGAAAACTAAGATCCTGTATGCAGCAGGGTAGGCCAAAAACAAACAAACAAACAAGAAAAACAAAACAGAAATGGGGGGAAAATGGCTTCTGTTTGTGAATAATCCATTATGAAGTGGCTGCCTCTGTTCACCTCTCAGCTAGTCCTGATTTTCTATGCAGGGGCTTTGCTCTTGGGCAAGCTGGTCTAATGAAGTGGAAGAATGGCCATGAACTGAACTCAGTCTGCATCGTACAGCTAAATAGCTAGAAAGAGTTTCTTTCTCAACATTTCCCGCAAATTCCAAAGGATGTTATTATAAGACTGACTTTGGCCAATGGGTGCTTCGATGGGTGATAGTGATGATGGTAGCTTTCCCACTGATTTAATTGGAAACCCAGGCTAAAGGAGGGTCCGACATCACTAAACTTTGGTTTTCAGGTTTACATTGATTATTACGATTCATCTGGCAGGTGAATGAGGCAGTGAGAAAATCTCTATTTTGGTGTTGAGTGGGGTCAAGCCAAGATATGATCTAAATTGCTTCCCCTTTTGGCCAAAACTCAATGATAAGTTTCTCCCTGGAACAGTCTCTGTGTCCCAGAAACACCTTCATATCATGGAACAGAAACACAGGTTTTTGTCAAAGAGGAACTGATCTTTGTCATGATATACTTTGTTGTTTACATTCATAATCTCAGCACACTTTGTTTCAAGTAACATTGAGATATGGGAAACTCTGGAGCAAATTCTAGTTCCTGCTTTTATTTTTGGCTTTTTTTTTTTGGTTATTATTCTCAGAATGAAAATTCAGATTGTATTCATGGATGTGGAGGAACCTGAGAGTTTGGGAAAATGTCACAAAGAACCGGGAATTTCCAGGGCCTGTCTGAAGAATTTAAAAACTGTCCTAGGGTTGCTATAGTAGCTGACACTTTTTAGTAGTGGTTTCCTGGGCCAGGCACTTCTTTTCACCTATCTATCTTTGACATACCTTTCTACCTCCTGGATTTCAGAAGATAAGTGAAAGGAAGGGAAAGAAACAGAAGTAGCTTATACTGAGCTTCTACAATGTGTCTACTCCTATAGTACTCACAATGCATAGATTATCTCATTCAATTGCTTCAATAACTCCATGGAAATGCATTAGAAAATTGATTTACGTGTAAAATAAAATATGATAAAAATTGCAACAATAATGAAGTAACATTTAAAGGGTTCTTACCACATACTAGCATTCTATCTGGATATTATTCTTTAATCTTCTTGATAACTCAATGAATTTGGATGAACAAGATGTTAAGAGACATATTCAAAATCATCCATGCGGTAAAGAGTAAAGAACAGGGATCTCCCTGTTGGTTCAGTGGTTAGAATTCCAGGCTTCTACAGCAGGGGCATGGATTCAATTCCTGGCTGGGGATCTAAGATCCTGCTTGCCCTCGTGGTGCAGATAAAAAAAAAAATGAAGAATAGAGAACAGACAAAAATGTAAGCATGTCTTTGAGTTAAAACCAGGCCTGGAATTCAGCCAGCTCCTGCCTTCTCCAACCAGACTGGTGTCTTTGGTCTTCAGTAACCACATATTGTTACTTGCATGCCCCCAAGTGGAGGAAAACCAACAGTCACATGACACCTGAGTGGAATTAGCTGTGGCAAAAATGAATAAACAGCAAGAAGGAGGCATGAGCAATATAGGGCAGCGTGCTGGCGGGGAGGTCCCTGAGCGGAGGCTGCCAAATGTGAGAGGAGAAGACAAAGTGCTTTCACTCGGGGCCCTGTGCCATGTGGTGTAGGGGCTCTCCAGTGACATATGTCTTAGTTTGATCGTAATTCCACAACGTCTGTTAGAACTTGTCGGTGTCCTGGTTCCAGGGTGATAAATCCAGGCAGACAGCTCTTTAGGCAGGTAGCTTCTGTGTGTTTAAAGAAAAAACACATATCCTTAGGCAACGCAACACAGTCACTGTCTAGTCTGATCTCAGGGCCTTATGTGTGTGTTTGCACATAAGACACAGACACAGATATGTATATACAGACAGAGATGTGTGTGTACATAAATGTATGTATCTATGCACATATATTTGCATGTGTATACATATACAAGTGTAGACATATTTGTACATTCCTGTATGTCTACATATATTTACAAATATGTACATGAGTATTCACATATTTTGCATCTTTATCTCAGCTACTTCACTGGGGGAAAAAGGTTTTCTTAGTCTCAGGGATAACATACTTGCTGAGGATTGAGAGGTTTGGGTGGCTACTCTTGGTTCAATCTTATTTTTCCCATTGCTCTCTACTTTCTGACCTAAAAGAGGTAAGTATCAGGTGATAGACTTTTTCAGTCTTTAAGGGAAACACAGTAAACTTACACTCCCCCAGGCTTTCTACTCTAGCAGTGTTGCCCTGGTGAATATTAACATATTGTATGAATCAGTGTTCTCTAGAGAGACAGAACCAACAGGAGGTAGACAGGTAGATTGACAGATAAATAGATAGATAGATAGACAGATTTAGAAGGAAATTTATTCTAGGAATTGGCTCATAGTGTTTTGGAGGTCAAGAAGTCCCACTGTCTGCTGTATCTAAGCTGGAGAAAGAGGAAAGCAGGTGGTATAATTCAGCTCAAATTTGAAGGCCAGGAATCTAATGGTTTAAGTCCCTGTAGGAGTCAGTTGGAAAGTTATGACAAACCTAGACAGTGTATTAAAAGGCAGAGACATCACTTTGTTGATAAAGGTCTGTAGAGTCAAAGCTATGATATTTTCGGTAGTCATGTATGGATGTGAAATTTGGACCATAAAGAAGGCTGAGCGCCAAAGAATTGATGCCTTTGAGTTGTGGTTGGAGAAGACTCTTGAGAGTCCCTTGGACAGCAAGGAAATCAAACAAGTCAATCCTAAAGGAAATAAACACTGAATATTCGTTGAATGGACTGATGATGAAGCTGAATCTCTAATTCTTTGGCCACCCGATGCAAAGAGCTGACTCACTGGAAAAAATCCTGATGCTGGGAAAGATTGAGAGTGGGAGGAGAAGGGGATGACAGAGGATGAGATGGTTGGATGGCATCACTGACTCAATGGACATGAATTTGATCAAACTCTGGGAGATGGTGAAGGACAGGGAAGCCTGGCGTGCTGCAGTCCATGAGGTCACAAAGAGTCAGACACAGCCTAGGACTAAGCAATAACAATAGGAACAGTTGAGCAGTAACTAGAGAATCAGGAGTACCAATGATATCAATGCCTGAGGGCAGGAGAAGTGGGGTGTCTCAGCTCAAGTGGAGAGAGAATTCCTCTGCCTTTTTGTTCTCCTTAGACCCTCAAAGGATTGAATGATGCCCACCCACACTGGGGAGGATCTTCTGCTTTACTCAGTTCACTGAATGCTGAATTTTCCTGCCAGCACTCTTACACACAAACCCAGAGATAATGTGTTACCAGGTACCCAGGCATCACTGAGCCCAGTCAAGTAGACACAATAAAATTAACCATCATGCATCTGCAGTCCTAGTCTGAGGCCACATTCAGGGGACCAGGGAGAAAATGAAGTTTTGTTTGGTCCTTACTACATGCCAAGCCCCAGTCCTTTAAGCTCCCGTATGTTAATCTCTTCTGCCAGTAACTTTGAGAGGGTGATAGACTTCTTCCCATTTATATATTTAGGGAATGATGCTCCAACAACTTAAACAAATAATGTTGGAAGTAATGTTACTTCCAGTATATGATGGAGCTAGGGTTGAACCCAGCTCTTAGTGTCCCAAAGGCTAGAATGTTTCCACTGAGACTATGGACTTCAAACTTTGGTTACCTTCAAAATCACCCATGCAGCCCTTTGAAAATGAAAATATCTGAGTCCTGCCTTAACCTGACTGAATCTTACTCTCTTCACAAGACACCATGTTCTTTCTAGAAAAAATAACCAAATGAAACAAACAAATATCAACCATTAAAAATTTCAGTATAATACAATGAAATTATATAAGGATGGTCAGCTTATATTTTCTTGAAGGGTCCTTGCAGTCTTCAAAATTTGTATGAGTTATCTATTGCTGTATAACAAAACGCCCCCAGACTTACTCAACTTCCAGCAATAAGCTTCTATGATCTGCTGTGTAATGTGGATGACAGCTCTTGGCATAACTTTGTTGAGCGCCTCTGGCTCAAAACCTCTTGTGAGGTTTCAGTCAAGCTGTCAAGCAAGTCTGTGGTCTCATTGAAGTCTTGATTTAGAGAAGAACCCTCACTTCCAAGCTCACATATGTGGCTGTTTGAAAGCCTTGATCTCTTACCCTATGGGCTTCTCCACAGGACACCCCAAAACCATAGTACACAGAGAGATTTCAAAGAGTGGAAGAAAGTGTCCAAGTCAGAAGCCACCATCTTTAAAATCAAATCAGGAGTGGCATGCTGTTGGTTCAGCTTTGTTCCCTTTGTCATAAACGAGTCAGTAATTCCAGCCCACAGGGAGGAGGGGGGTATTGTAAAAGGTCACGAATGCAGGGATGATTGGGGGTCACCTTGGAGGCTGCCCACCACAACACATCTCAGGCTTCCTCTGGCGGGGCAGGTGAAGAAGGGTGCAGGTGGGGAGGGTTTGGCCTCCTCTGGAGATGACCCACAAGCATGTGCATGAAAATAATGTCTGATCCAAATTGTTTTTCTTTGCCAAAGCAGATTTGCAACAGAATTGGGACTGATAGTCTCTGCTTCAAATATTTATGAAATAGTGAAATATTGATTATTAACTATCTATATGTGACATTCTAGACTGCCTAGAGAAACACTAAATATGTCACATGATGTGGTTATGACCACCCCCACAGCCTACTCTCTCAGTATTGGTTTGCTGGTCAATAGCACAGCAGAAAGCATCCGATTTGGGGGTAGAAAGCTTCCAGCTTTGGCTCTGCTTTTTTTAGCTCCTTTTCCTAAGCCTCAGCTTCCTCATATGTAAAAGGAGAATCAAATCCTATGTTTTACTAATTTCACAGGGTTGTGAAGAAGATAATAAAGTAAAATACATTATATGAAGTGTTTCATGAAGAATTCATTATAATAGAGAGTGGTGTGCAGTGGTTGTAGTAAGAGAATCGTATAATCTCTCTTCTGGCACAAATATCCCTCAGATACGTGTACATCTCTCTATCCAGGAGTTGGGTGCTGGTTCCTCTACCTAGAGGTCACTTTTCTTTGTTTTACTTCCTATTGAAATGCTGGCTGAAAAAGGATCACTCAGTTACATCCTATTCCTTAGATTAGAATTAGTCTCGGACCAACTTTGCTTTCTGTAGAAGTCTCGCGCTGCTTTTTTCCTGGCAGGCTTACATTCTGGTGTCATGTGTTATATCTGCCTGATTATACACATCACCAGTGCAGGGGGTGTCTTTTACTTATCTCAGTATATCTGTAACCCCTCAGAAAACAAAGTATATTCTACTTCATCTCAATAAGCTTTGGGAGTAGATAATAAAAATGCATTCTTGGGAGAAGTTAAAACAATCATATTAATTTATGAATTTCCTAGCATCTAACAAAGGTGTGCACATAGGAGACACACAATCTTTTTTTGTTTTTGTCTTGTACAAACACAGTAACAGTCAAGATGGTTTGTGTTTGGGGAACCCTATGTTATCCTCTTTTCTTTCATCAATGCCTAGCATCTTCTTTCTTTGATTTTTTTAAAAAGTTTTTATTTTAATCTGGAGAACAGTTGATTAACAATGTTGTGTTGGTTTCAGGTGTACAGCAAAGTGATTCAGTTATACACACCAGTTCAGCCCAGGTCAGTCGTTTAGTCGTGTCTGACTCTTTGCGACCCCACGGACTGCAGCACGCCAGGCTTCCCCATCCATCACCATCTCCCGGAGTTTGCTCAAACTCATGTCCATTGAGTCTGTGATGCCATCCAACCATCTGAGCCTCTGTCATCCCCTTCTCCTGCTGCCTTCTATCTTTTCACAATCTTTATACATATGCATGCAATTTTTATTTTCTTCCTTTCAAATTCTTTTCCCATTCTGTTTACTGCAGAATACTGAGTAGAGCTCCCTGGGCTATCCAGTAGGGCCCCGGTGGCTGTCTACTTTACACATAGCAGTGTGTGCATGTCAAGTCCAGACTCCCAATTTCTCATGCCCCTCCCCCCTTTCCCCTTTGTAACCATGAATTTGTTTTCTATGTCTGAGTCTGTTTCTTTTTTGTATGTAAGTTCTTTTGTATTTTTAAAAATTCCACATATAAGTGATATCATGTGATATTTATCTTTGTCTGACTTACTTCACTTAGTATGATAATCTCTAGGTCCATCTATGTTACTGCAAATTATGTTCATTATTGTTAATGAAATCAGTACAAATAACAAATTATTTCATTCTTTTTAATAGTTGAGTAGCATTTCATTGTATCTATGTACCGCATCTTCATTCATTTGTTGATAAACATTTAGGTTGTTTGGCTATCGTATCTGCAGTGAACATTCCGGTAGCCTAGCATCTTCACTTTGTCTAATGCTCCAGCTTCCATGAACTGATTCTGGCAAGTGCCTGGCAATGACGTCTAGATATACATCGGATCATCTGTGTTCCTGGTACTCCAGGGTAGACAGCTGTATTTGCTTCTTCATTTCAGATTTTCTTTAGGTTTGTTAATATAACTTGGGATGTTTTCATTGATTTTTACCTATGGAAATGTAGCCTCTGTTAATTCTCCTTTGATTTGCATTTCCCAATCTGCAGTTTGGAGCATCATTTTATTCCCACCATGTAATTTCTCAACCACTTCAGGTCCTAGTCCATGGAGGCAAGGAGATTCAACTACATAGTGTCGATTTTATAGAAGTACTTCTTATTAATTTGTTCTCTTTCCTCTCAACCCAGCCCTAGGAGTGGATAGAACTATTAGACTGTGAATGTTTTGAATTAACTTACCTAATTATGAAGAATCCCTTAAACTTTCCCTTTAAATCGAATTCAGGCTTCTCTTTCCAGACTGATTCAATTAAGATTCATTTTAACTGCGGAACCCTGTCTTCGTAATTGTTCTTTTTAAGTCCTTTAAAAGACATGTATCAAATTCCCAAATGCTGTCTGGCTTCTCAGTTTTACCTCCAATTCCTTACTTAATGAAGCTGAAAAGAGTGGGTGATTATATTGTTCCTTTATTTTTATTGGACCTGCCCAGGAGAATTTGTCCAATTCTGCTGAAATACTACTAATCTGAAATTTTCACAAGGACTTAAAACATCTTCTGCATGTGTATAGACTGTGGAAGAGTTATTTCCCATGATTTTTATTCAAAATATATTAATGGAAAAGAATATATAAAAGAGTATATATATGTGTGTATAACTGAGTACAGCAGAAAGTAGCGTGACATTGTAAATCAATTATATATCAATTAAAAAATAGTGCCATGTAAAAAGAAAAATAGCACACAGATACAAATTCCATAGAAAGTGTTTTAGCAGTCTTAATGCAGAAGCAAAACACTAATCAAAACAAAAAAAACCCAAAATATAGTAAGTGCACATTATATGACAGGCACTTTTCAACATGCTACTGCTTGCTTGGCCCTCACTTCAGTCCAGTGAGAAAGATGCTGGGGCAGGCTGTGATTCTGTGATATGATATGTGTTGTGGCAGAGATAAATTCAGAAGATCATGTTGGCAAAGAGAAGGGACACTTATTTCTGCTTAGGGAAGAAGTATCATGACGGACTTCCTGGAGGAGGAGATACTTAAGCTCTTCCAGAAAGGTGACTATGAATATTGAACATCCAGAAGAATTAATCTGATATTATTCAGATTTTGAGTAGGAATACCAAAAAGAATAAGCTTAAACACACAAAAAATAATCTATTGGCTGTCATAAGTGAGGGGTTCAAGGGACTGTCTTGGTATGGATGGAGACCTGATCTAGACAATGTCTACAATTCTCTTGTTCTTATACATATAACATATATTAATTTCTTGTTTATCTCTTTTGGATTTTTTCTTCTTTAGGCAAGTGGAGGACCCATCCAGGCTTGCATGGTCCTTGTACAAGTGATTCTTCTGCCAGGATCCATATCAACGCCCCAAAAAAGGACACTAAGAGGTCCAGGCTGGGTTACATTCTTATTCTCTTGCTTACTCATGTATTCACTCAACCATTGCGGGAAATTAGAAGCACTGCTTTGGAATTTGTCTCTGGACTCTGCAATTTATGCACCCAGGTCACCCTGAATCACCAGATGCCCTTAAGGTGGGGGAGACCAGCCATATATTAGCAATTAGCATCCATGTTGGAGAAGGATATCCCTTTAGGATTATTTCTGGGCTAAGGAAAGTGCATCCTCTATGAAGTCCTGGAGTTCTAGAGGGCATGGTCCATGAGGGCAGCACCTCCTAAGCTTCAGTATGCACAGGAATCATCTGCAGATGTGGATTCACAGTGGATCTGGGTTCAGCAGATCTGAGCTGGTGCCTGAAACTCTGCAGCTCCTGGGGAGGCTAATACTGCTGGTCCATGAATCATGCTTTGAGCAGCAAGGCATCAGTGATCCACGTCACTGAATGTAGTTGGAGTATATGTGACAGGAGATGGTCGAGTACTAAAGGAGGTTGAAGCAATGAGAAATACTGCAAGGTGAAAAATAAGAGCTGAACCCCCAGATCCCCGGACCCTCAAGCCCCTTGTTCAGCTCTTCGCTATTTGCCTGATAGATCCATTTCTTACCTGACTTGGTGCCCCAGGAGGCTGCCCTTGTGGACTCCATCATCTGAGCAGCACTTCCAGTGTCTCATTGCTCGAGGGAGGGCCCAGAAGACTGGAGTGAAAGTGGCCACCGTCTCTGCTCTCACTGTTCTGTCCCTGCCAGACCAGAGTCTGGGTGGCAGCTGGTGCTTCTGCCCAAGGCCACAGCTCCCAGGAGGAAGTTGCTGCTCCCACCAGGCCCCAAAACACTGCACCCTTGCCCTGACCCTGGGTCTGGAGGTGGCAGTAGATACCCACTGAGGCTGATTCCTGGGTCAACATCGTCCCTTGATGTTGTCTGAGCCCTGCTGGAGTGTGCCATCTGTTCTCTGCTGGACTCTATCTGCTGCATCTCTCAGTCCTTGTTTGTAGAATGGGCTAATGGTGGCTATACTGCTTGGTTCTTATGAAAATGATATACAACAGTTTATCCAATGCACCCACCATGGTGCCTGGACCCATGGGCTCTTCACAATTGAACACTAGAGGTTCTCATTGCTTCTCAGTGTTCACACACTCCTTCTTAGACAGCATTGCTTGCCCTTCTGCTAAGAATGTGCTCTGCGGCCCCCTAAACCCCACCACTCTGGACCGCTGGTGGTCTGGCCAGCACAGACTCAGTGCCTAAATGGAGCCAATTGGCTTCTGCCTACAAGGAATCTGGAATTCAGAATGCAGAGCCTTTTTGGTCTGTGTTGTGCCCTTTATCTGGGCAAATCTATGTGAAACTATGGGATATGGGGCTAGGTTTGTTTTCATAGCAAGTAAGGAAGTTGGAAGGGCTTCCCAGATGGTATAGAGGTAAAGAATCTGCCTGCCAATGCAGGAGACACAAGAGTTGTGGATCTGATCTCTGGGTGAGGAATGAAGATCCTCTGGAGGAGGGCGTGGTGACCCACTCCAGTATTCTTGCCTGGAGAACCCCACAGACAAGGAGCCTGGAGGGTCCCTGGGGTTGCAAAGAGTTGGACACAACTTAGTGACTTAGCACTCTCTCACACAAAGAAGTTGAGAAGAGTGAGGAAGGAGGAGAGATTGAAAGGTGAGAGAGAAAGATGGGTAGATAGGGGGAGAGGCAGTGAGGTGCCCTGGCATCTGATTGACTTCTTATGCCTATTTCTAATCCCACATGAGGCTCAGCTTCCTTTGCAGGACTTGAGCCTTTCCCAACATCCTCCAGGCTTTGTGAGTGACCATCTGCACAGACAAGCAGGTGATATGGAAACCTGTGGCCAAGGAATAACCCCTGAAGAGAATATCTGTTGGGTTAGGATGGAAGAAGGGGTAGCTGGCAAAGCAGAGACCCAGACAGTTCTAGTGAATGAGCACTTGATTCAGTGCCATCTGCTGAATGAAGCAGAGCACCAGGGAGCCCTCAGAACAATTGCTTCCCTTGGGGTTTTTCCTTGGCTTCCCTGGTGGCTCAGATGTTAAAGAATCTGCCTGCAATGCAGGAGACCCAGGTTCAAACTCTGAGTCGGGAAGATCCCCTGGACAAGGGAATGGCTACCCACTCCAGTATTATTGCCTGGAGAATCCCATGGACAGAGGAACCTGGTGGGCTACAGTCCACAGGATCACAAAGAGTCCAGAACAACTGAGCGACTAACACAGCACTTACTGGCCTGAATCAGAATGGAGAACACCAGAAGAACAAGTTTTCTGGCTCAGAGGGATAGGTTTCCAACACCTCGTCATGTCTCAGCATTCCTATGATCTGGGGTTCAGCCAACTCCAGTCCAAAGTGAATCTGTCTCTGAGCACAAAAATGAAGCTCCCAGTCATGAGTGTGAAGTGTCACTGCTTATCCGAGTGTCCATTACCCATAACTTCAGGGTTCCGAAGGTGTGTCTGGAGCCCCCATCCTTGTTGTTGCTGTTCAGTCACTCAGGCATGTCCCACTCTTTGTGACTCCATGGACTGCAGCACTCCAGGCTTCCCCATCCTTCACCACCTCCTGGAATTTGCTCAAATTCATGTCTACTCCCCGTCAAAAGTCCTCAGCTTTTCCAACATCATTGAGAACTCTCAGGACAGGAAGAGGGATCACATCCTGCCTTCTGCTCCTTTTCTAAAGGTTTTTGTTTTTCTTGATTTTTGCCATCACCCTGCTTTCCATGCATTTCTCTGGTGGCTCAAATGGTACAGAACCTGCTTGCCAATGCAGGTAGATAAGAGATATGGATTTGATCCCTGGGTCGGGAAGATCCCCAGAAGGAGGGCGTGGTGACCCACTCCAGTATTTTTGCCTGGAGAATCCTGTGGACAGAGGAGTTTGGCAGCTACACTTGGTGGGGTCTTGAAGAGTCAGACAGGTCTGAAGCAACTTAGCAAGCATGCACTGCTTTCTGTATAACCTTCAAAAGCTGCTGTCCACTCCCTATCTTGCTTGTTTTCCAAATGGAGAATACTCACCTGACTTACATGTTCCAAAGTTACTAGCATGACGCCATTGTGTACCACGGACTTCCTGAGCACCGAGGATGATGCAGGAGGACTATGTCACAGGACAGAACAGCTGAGGTGTTACTGTAGGATGCACCGTGACGTACAAGCTCCCTTGGGCTGACTCTCATTGGCTGTCTTTTCCCAGATAACCTGGCCGATTATCCTGCCACAGGTGCCAGCCCTTCACCTTTCATCCTTTACCTGCAGCCGTTACTGATCTTGAATGCCTCTGGTCCAACTGCCCTAGGGATCTTCAGAATCCTCTGTTTGGAGGACTGACAGAGGCCCTATTCATTTGGTATGTAGAAAAGATTCCCTCCTAGCATGTACTTCAGCTCAACTTCTGGCTCTAAATTTGTATTTTGAAAGAGATCTATTCATGAGTCTTCCTAACCAAAAACAACTGTCTTCTTAAGAGAGTCCTTCCATTCTTCTAAAGTATAGTGTCTAAGCTGCAGCTGGCTTGAAAAGCCCAACACATCCAGGGCACACAAACACATGAGCTCAGGGCATCACACTTTTTGCTTCATGTATGTGAGTGGGTTCTGGTCACTTCCTTTCCAGCTTTAGTTTCTCTTGAATTGATGAGTGAAAAACAAAGGTCCTGCCAACAAGCAGTTTCACCAACAAGATGAAACTGTTGGTGTGTGGCATAGTGTGTTGATCAAGCCATTACCTTATGCCTAAACTAGGACATATCACCACCTAGGAAATTAAACAATATTTGATGGGAAGATTCTTCTGAAGGAAGGAAAAAATGCCTTCATATTCTTGGGATTCATTAGCTTGTTTGCTTGCTTGGGTTTTTTGTCAGGCCCTAAATTTTCCCAGGGTTTTACATCAAGGCATATCCATGTCTCTGCTGTGAGCCAGTTATGAACCAATCAACTCAACAGAATCAGGTAAGCCACATATGAACAACTGCAGCCTCACCACCCTTGGGGGCCAGGGAATGGGTTGTGAAGTAACCTGAGGACCATTGTCTGGGATTCCAGGGCTTGCCTTTAGACAGAGGTAGTTCTCTGCTAGTTGTGGTGTTCTCTGCTTTCTCTTATCTATTCCTCCTCCCTAGGACCAGATCCTGCCTCACTCTCCCCCAGGTCCTCACAAAGGCTGCATGTTTTCTCTGAACCGAAGAGAGACCAGGCTTCCACTACCAAAATTCCTCCAATCTCTATACTGCCTGCCTGGACCCTCTTTTCAGGAGACGCACACACCAAGGACCATGTGAAAGGGAATGTATGTCCTTCTCTCTGTATTTACTTCCTTTGTGTGGTGAGTTGGCTTTGTTGTTCAGTAGCTAAGTCATGTCCAACCCTTTGGACTGCAGCACACCCGGCCTCCTTGTCCCTTACTATCTCCTGGAATTAGTGTCAAAGTTGGCCTTGATCCACTCCTTATACATGTTCCAGCTCTCCATCCCCTTCTCCTTACCCTCAGCATACTTTAGTTTGGGTCATAAGCATTGACGCATAGTCTGGTTACAGCTTCTTTCCTACCCTAATCTGAATTCTCGATTTGCCAGCGTCTCCTGAGCCTATAGCAGAGGTTGATTCATCCCCAGCACTCGCTTACTTGGTGCTCCCAGCCTTCTAACATGGTTTTCTCCATCTGTAGATTCAAAACTGGACACCTGCTTCCTGAGTTTGCCAGATGTTCTGAACTAGCCAGAGAGTCCTTCACACCAATTGGAAAAATTATTAGAATAGCAAGTCAGCTTTCCTTCTGACTTCAGGTCTTACCTGTGTGTGACCTGGCCTTCTGTCACTATCCATCTAAGTCTGCCAGAGCACTGTTTTCTCTGCTTTAACCTCTGATGGAATCATGCCTTGCACTAAAGTCTATGCTAATGTCACATTGTGAGCTACAGTTAATGTGGATTACAATACTTACTGCAATTCAAAAACATATCTTTTGAGTACTTGGTAGGATGACACATCCCTTCTCCCTTTGAAGTTGAACATGTGGAGTATTTTAGCCAACAGAATGAAGCAGAGGTGACAAGCTTTGCTTTATCAAAGAAAGTTTAAGACCCTGGGTACAGGGACTTCTCTGGTGCTCCAGTGGTTAAGACGTTGCACTTCCATTGAGGGGGCATGGGTTAGCTCATTAGTCAAGGCCCAAGATCCTGCATGCCATTTTTGGCAGCACCAAAAAATAGAAAGAAGAATACCTGGGGTACATTTTGCACTGTGCTCATCTTACTGTGATGACAGCGTATGCCCATGTAGGAAAAGGGCCTCTTACAGCCTGTATACCTGATTGACTGTGATTTCAGTCACGTAACATAGACAGAAAACCTCTCTGTACCCCTCCACTAGTTTCTAATTTGGCCACGCTGCATAGCATGCTGAATCTTAGTTCCTCAATCAGGGATTGAACCTGTGTCCCCTGAAGTGGAAGCTCGGGGATGCTAACCACTGAACCACCAGGGAATTCCCACTCCCTCCCCCCCCCCCCCCCCCCCCCCCGGCTTTTTTTTAAAGCACTGACATGAGTTGCTTTCGCTGCAATCTAACCTTGCCTTAATGTGACTAATACGGGGATCACAGCCTCTCTCTAGGCCCTAGTTTATTCATTTGTAAAAGGGTGTAGTTGGACAAATTATTATTTCAGTTCTTTCATCTCAGACATCTGAGGACTCTACACCTTATCTGACAGCATCCAAGAAAGAAGCGTGGCCCCATTATTTGCTCCTCCTGGAATGTTGCCACAAAGCTCATGAATGATTAAGATATGTGTCTGAATGACACCCAGTGGCAAAAGAAATGAGACAGCTGGCTAAACAATTGTAAACTATAATCAGGGTGTGTGCTCCAGATGTTCAAATATTCTTGTCAAATGTCCAAATAATGCCCATCACAATTTGGATGCTGAGATTTTTCTTTTTCTTAACATGATTTTTACTGGCTGTCAAACTAATTTATGGAAAGCCCATAATGCAAGCGCCACGTTGTTTTATTAAGGACATATGATCATTGTGGAAAGCGTTTATGAAACCAAGCATGCAGGATAGACAAATAATACACCAATAAAATACCAGAATCACAAGGGTAATTTTTCAAGTGGAAGCATCTTATTATGGAAACATCTTTTTTTCATAATATTTACAAACATGGTTGACTATGTTTTCTTTTCACTTAATATCATTATTATTATTATTTGACTGAGGAAGAGTAACACGGAGAAAATCTATTTACATACTTCCTTGATTTGATTATTTTACAGCAGATTCCATGCAGAAGTTTTGGAATCAGACTGACTGACTTGGAATTTTGATTTTGCCTTTGTTCAAAATGTAACTTAAGCTCTCTGAGTCTTAGTTTCTTGAACTGTAAAATGAAGATATTAGAGTCCAAATATATAGTCATTGTTGTGCTATACTCAGTCTTTGTGGTTCCATAGACTGTAGGAATTTTCCAGGCAAGAATACTGGTTTGGAGTGCTGTTTCCTACTCCAAGGGATCTTCCTGACTTCAGTATCAAACCCGCTGGCAGGCAGATTCTTTACCACTAGCACCACCTTGGAAATCCCATACATAGTCATTAGCAGAGCAATATTGCCACCATCCTTGCTGTCAACATGGAACTATAGAAAAGGCACTGCTAGTGGCCTTTGTCACTTCACCAGGCACTGATAACATACCTGAGCATCATCAGATGCCACCGACATCAAACAGCCACAAGGTAAGATTAACTGCCCTTAATGCTGCACTCTGTCATTTTCAGCACGACTTCACTCACAGATATCACAGGAGCTTTCTCATAAAACCCAGCTTAGTGAGTTAATCAACCTTCGGGAGGTATTAGAGGACAGAAAGGATGTACATTTCAAAGGAGCTTTATCCCTAAATCGTTCCAAATCGCATGTCTGAACAATTTTCTTCTCTATCACAGTTAACTTGTTGGTCAAAATTTATTGAACAGCTTTTACTTACTGAGGTTGTGGAATAATCCTCACCATCCATCCCTCATCAAAGTAACAAACACTTCCCTCTCTTCCTGAGTTTGTCCGTCTGTGAAAGGAGACAGATCTCATTTCCCTAGAGTTCCAAAGATTTAAAGGTTTGAATGGTGATGTCTCCCAGAATTTAAAATAATCCTATCTTTTGAAAAAAGAATCAAGATGTATCAATGCTTATCATGGGATGGTTTTCTCTGGCATCAAAATACCACTGTTGTTGCTGCTGTTTAGTCTCTAAATTGTGTCTGACTTTTTTGTGACTCCACAAACTTGAGCCTGCCAGACTCCTCTGTCCATGGGATTTACCAGGCAAGAATATTAGATCAGGTTGCCATTTCCTTCTCCAGGCGATCTTTCTATGTCTTCCAGCCCAGGGGTCAAACCTGTGTCTCCTGTATTGGCGGCAGATTCTGTACCACTGAGCCACCAGGGAAACCCCAAAATAGCTAACAGTTGTTAGGTTCTTACTATTTGTCAAGCATTTCAGGGAGTTTTGTTCCCTACCTGGGTTCGATCCCTGGGTGGAGAAGATTTCCTGGAGTGGGAAATGGCAACCCACTCTAATATTCTTGCCTAGAGAATCCCACGGACAGAGGAGCCTGGTGGGCTACAGTTCATGGGGTCACAAAGAATTGGGCACAACTGATCGACCGAGCACAGCTACATGAAGTATGGACATTCATGCTTTGGGGTTTCTATCAGGTAGCTCTGGTGTGCACAGCAACCCTGGATGGTACCTCATCACCTTTTCTGATGCTAAAGATGTCTCCTCCAGGCATGGAATTTCATATCTGGTCCAGATTTTCCCATAAATCCTTTAGGTTTGTCATCTTGTTACCAATGTGTTTGCTCTTCATTCCTTTATTGGATTAACCTCACTTTATGTATGAAAAAATAAGAAACCTTGGTTAGGTTTTATCCAGCATTGTATTTGTTTTAGCTTGGAGATAAAGAATTCTTATGTCAGCTCAGTCTCTTATATTGAATAAGAATCCTCAGCAGCTCTGTGCATAATAAAAATCTTGCTGTGGATAACGGTATTAGAATTGACAGTTTTCTTATTCATTACCATCTCACTTCAACTCTGTTCTTATGATGGCTGGTGCTGAGTTCTGTCCCTGGAGCCTGGTACTGCCCTCCACATATTATAGATCACAGGAAATGCTGACAATTCGATGAGTTAGCATTCATCCATTCATTTTCTTCCATTCCTTACCCATTTGCTGATTTCCTATGTCTCCCTCCATTGTGACTTTAGTGCCTGTTGCCTCTCCCACAAGTCTAGCAGACTCTGGAATATGTTCCAAAGCACTGATTTTATTCAAAATTTTCTATTTTTCCCCACACTAATATTCAAGAATCATCTACCCCTGCTAATGACTGTGTCTCCCTAAAATTTTTGGACCCACAACTTGGGTTCTTTTCTAGAATAACCCATGACTTGGAATGACCTACTATTTTCATTGCTATATTGCTATATCTTGAGATATCACTGCTCGGGTGCTCATGATACCCAGGCCTGGTACTCTCTTGGTGGATAGAAGCAAGCTGGATTCTGAAGAAGGCAGGATGCAGAGAGTACAGCGTCATAGTTGTATGGGACATTAAGTGAAAGTGAAAGCTGCTAAGTCATGTCCAATTCTTTGCAACCTCAGGACTGTACAGTCCATGGAATTCTCCAGGCCAGAATACTGGAGTGGGTAGTCATTTCCTTCTCCAGGGGATCTTCCCAACCCAGAGATAGAACCCAGGTCTCCCACATTGCAAGCAGATTCTTTACCATCTGAGCCACCAGGGAAGCCCAAGAATACTAGAGTGGGTATCCTATCCTTTCTCCAGGGGATCTTCCCGATCCAGGAATCAAACTGGAGTCTCCTGCATTGCAGGTGGATTCTTTACCAGGTGAGCTACCAGGGAAACCCATGGGATTATTAAGGGGAAATGGCAAAAGGTGAATCCAGAAAACAGTTAAGAATATACAAGCCATGCCTGGGATGGAAATCCTAAGGGTAAGGTATATGTTTCTTGAGAGAATTGGGAAATAGGAGCACATGCACAGAGAAGGAAACTAGAATGTAACTATTAGAACTTAGGATATATGGGTAAGGCTACTGTGTCAGAGAATGAGTTGATAACAGAGGTAACTAAGGTGTGTGTGTGTGTGTGTGTGTGTGTGTGTGTGTGTGTGTGTGTGAACTTCTTGACTGAAGCAGACTATACACACACACACACACACACACACACACACACACACACACACACATATACGTACATTACATAAAGGCTTCCCAGGTGGTGCTAGTGGTAAAGAGCTTGCCTGCTGATGCAGGAGACTTAAGAGACTCAGATTTCGTCCCTGGGTTGGGAAGATCCCCTGGAGGAGGACATGGAAACCCACTTCAGTATCCTTGCCTGGAAAATCCCATGGACAGAGGAGCCTGACAGGCTACTGTCCATAGGGCTGCACAGAGTTGGACACAATTGAAGTGACTTGGCATGCACGCATACATACATAAGTATACTTTTCTTTTGCGATTTGGATGGCCAGGCCTTCAGATGGTGGTGCATCAGTCTCCCCAGTGGGTGCAGAAGGATGTGAAGCCTAGGAACCTGGAGGCCTGTCCACACCATGCACCTCGGAGAACTAAGCAACGTAGGAGCATGATTTCTGCCCTTCTCACCTCCAATCAAAGGTAGTTACAGCCACTTACATGTGACCAGAGGAGGCCTGGGTGGAAACAAGTAGGAACCGTGGGCTGAAAACAAGAAATTGAGTGTGTTGTTTTTCCTCCCTGCCTCCCTGATTTTGCTGGGGAAACCTTATTAGGTTGTTACAGTCTCAGCAGATAAATCTGAGAATTCATTTTTATTTATATGTGTTTTCTTGGCATTTCCTGTGATAGACTTCCGTTGTAAAGAGAGTTATAAATGCTGTTTCTGCAGGCTGTTTTTACTGCACTGTATCTGTGTTATTTCAGAAGGACCTGCTGAGACTTGATTCCAAAAGGTCTTGTTGTTGGATAAAGGTCTGCTCCTTGTTAGCTGCAGCCCAGAGACTTCTTGATTGGCATTCTGGAGCAGCTGCAATTACCCAGAGTAGTCAGGGGAAGCAATGCACTGTGGACACAGCTCAGCTTGTTCACTTCTACACACTCTAGCATCTGTGGAGTTGTTCCTCCATTCCTTTAACAGTATGAATGCAAATCTAAATAGAAATGGATTGTGTATGTGGGCATATACACATAGTTTACATATAGGTATACATATATGCTTGAATCATGTTGTGATCCAAACTGTCTTATGATCAGGACTATTTTAAGCATGTGGAGCTTAAAATATAGAATAAGAACAGACTCTATCCCCTTGGAACTTACATTATTACAGAAGTTGGGTGTAGAACTAATATCATAAACTATTATATCAATTGATCAATACATAATTTCAGATGGTGATGATTGCAATAAAAATTAGTGCAGAGAGGTAGCTTGATGTGATGAGGAGGAGGACGGGGAGGGAAGAAGCAATAGCTGAGGTGGCCAGAGTAGGCTCCCCTGAGGGAGGACCTGAAATTTCCTTGGAGACCTGGGAACTGAGAGAGCAAGCTGGGCAAAATATGTTCAAACAGAAGGAAGAACAAGTAGAGAGGCTGTGGAGACAGTCTTGACATTTTTTAATCAAAGCAGGATGGCACCATGGCAATAGTGCAGTGACTACCAGGTGGATTGTAGGAGGTGAGTAAGAGGAGACAGGGACACGGTTGTGTGGTGTTATGAGACCTGGTAACAGCTTTTATGGATTTTGAATTTTATTTTAATGATAAATGTTCTGAGCAGGAAAATGACATAAAATGATTTATGATTTTAAAGAATGCTCTGGAACTTGGCTGTAGGGAAGAAAAATGCCAACAAAGAACTAATTCAGAGACAATGACACTGAAGCACGGGAGAGATGAGGGTAGCTAGGGGCCAAGTTAGCAGCAATGGGAGTGATGCATAGTGGGTTTGTTTTTTTTTTCTCATTCTTCTTTGTTTCTGCTTTACTGGATGTTTTAAAGGTATACATGGAAGACATTGCTGGTAGATTGTTTGTGATTAGTGGATAAATGGAGGCGCCTAGGATAATCTTCTTTTCTTCTCTGGAATGCCTTGGTGAAAGGTTGCCATAGGTGAAAGTGGTAAACTAGAGGGAATAGTTGACCACCACCTCTGTACATATGTTAAAGACACGTAACAGTGTAACGTCATCAAGAGTGCGAATATAAAGAGCGCAGAGAAGAGGTCCAAGGACTGAGCTCTTGGGATCTCTACTTTGTAGACATCAGGAAGGGGAAAAGGACCCAGAAAAAGAGACAGTGAGACAAACAGCCAGCCAGGGCATTGTGCTGTCCTGGAAATCAAGTACCAGAAGTGTTTCATGAAGTAGAGTGATCAATGATGTGGAAATGTGTTGGTGGACCAAATTAAGGAAAAAGAAAGACTTGGGCATTACATATGGCAAGATGGACATCATCACTGATGCTGAAAAGCCTATTTTAGTGACATATTGGCCGTGGAAACCTGAATGAATAGGTCAGGTGAGACTTGGAGGTAAAAAAGTTGAGACAGTGAGCATGTCAGCTCTTTCAAATGTGTGTCTATGAATCAAAGTAGAAAATAGGAAAGAAACTTTCTGGTTTTGAGTGCCTAAGTTATAGAACAATTTAATCTCAGTTATTAGATAATCTTTATTTATTTATTTTTTGATGAGGACAATTAGGCTCAAGTTCTCAACCCAAGATCATAAGGTGAGAAGCTGGAGGAACAGGATGCAAAGCCAGTCTACTGGACTATTTTATTTCCACTGCCACATCCCTGGAAGCCTGCTTTACCACACAGGAGATGCTTGCACAAGCAAAGAGCAAGCATCCTATCAGTGTGGGCCTCTACAACAAAGTATCACAGATCAGATGTTCTGGGGGCTGGAAACCTGAGATAAAGGTGCCATCATGGTAAGGTTCTGGTGGGGTCTCTCTGCCAGTCTGCAGACTACTGACACCTCCCTGTATTCTCATATGGTGGAAAGAACAGAGACAGAGCTTTTTGGGCCCTTCTGTAAGGCTCTACCCTTGTGACCTACTCAGCTCCCAAAGGCCCCACCTCTTCATACCATCACATTGAGTGTTAGGATTTTAACTTATAAATTTGGGGTGCAAAAATGCCAGTCTGTACCCCAAAGATGGTATTCTTTCTAGATAGCATTTCATATCTCATTCATTCAAAAGGCTTAATAGTCACCTGTGGACTGATTGACCTGGAAGTGATATAGGTCTGTGTGGATATTTTTGATTTTTTAATTGCTTGAATAGAATTTTATTCATTTCCTCTCTTTTTTCTTCATGTGCTCCCACCCCATGAAGAAACAGTGTCATACATTGTCTGCAAAACCTCTTCCACATCAGCTTTAACTTTGTGTCTCAGGAATGGAGCCCTCAGCGTTAGCAAACAGAAGTCGACCCTTCTGGGAGCAGTGGCTTCCCAATATTGGGCACATTTGCAAGCTGTAACCCTAATGATTCCTCACAGTGCACTGTGCCAACAGCTCAAGCATCATGGGCTCCCTGTACAGCAGTATTCCTTGACATGACAGATCACTATAGTTTCATTATAGTCTTGTGAGTCAATGATGTGGGAAGAATGGGCCATTATTTTTGTGCCCCATGGGAAAGAAGCTATTTTGCTTCCCAATGGAACAACCTGCCATTTTATCCATGTCCACCATTTTAGAATTTCTGCCTCAGGCTCTGATACCATCATTGGGCTATCACAGCTGAAGAACCACAATTTTTATGATTTTCAGTGATATAACCATTCAGTTCAGTTCAATTCGGTTCAGTTGCTCAGTTGTGTCTGACTCTTTGTGATGCCATGGACTGCAGCATGCCAGACTTCCCTGTCCATCACCAACCCCCAGAGTTTGCTCAAACTCTTTTCCAATGAGTCAGTTCTTCATATCAGTTGGCCAAAGGATTGGAGTTTCAGTTTCAACACCAGTCCTTCCAATGAATATTCAGGACTGATTTCCTTTAGGATTGACTGGTTGGATCTTCTTGCAGTACAAGGGACTCTCAAGAGTCTCCTCCAACATCACAGTTCAAAAGCATCAGTTACTCAGTGCTCAGCTTTCTTTATAGTCCAACTCTCACATCCATACTTGACTACTAGAAAACCATAGCTTTGGCTAGATGGACCTTTGTTGGCAAAGTAATGTCTGCTTTTTAATATGCTGTCTAGGTTGGTCATAACTTTTCTTCCAAGGAGTAAGTGTCTTTTAATTTCATGGCTGCAGTCACCATCTGCAGTGATTTTGAAGCCTAAAATATAAAGTCTCTCACATCTCACTGTTTCCTTTTGATGAAAGTGAAAGAGGCGAGTGAAAAAGATGGCTTAAAGCTCAACATTCAGAAAACTAATATCAAGGCATCTGGTCCCATCATGTCATGGCAAAAAGATGGGGAAACAGTGGAAACAGTGACATACTTTATTTTGGGGGGCTCCAAAATCACTGCAGATGGTGACTGAAACCGTGAAATTAAAAGACACTTACTCCTTGGAAGAAAAGTTATGATCAACCTAGATGGCATATTAAAAAGCAGAGACATTATTTGCCAACAAAGGTCCATCTAGTCAAGGCTATGGTTTTTCCAGTAGTTATGTATGGATGTGAGAGTTGGACTATAAAGAAATCTGAGTGCCAAAGAATTGATGCTTTTGAACTGTGGTGTTGAAGAAGACTCTTGCGAGTCCCTTGTACTGCAAGGAGACCCAACCAGTTCATCCTAAAAGAAATCAGTCCTGAATATTCAGTTGGAAGGACTGATGTTGAAGCTGAAACTCCAATACTTTGGCCACCTGATGCAAAGAACTGACTTATTTGAAAAGACCCTCATGCTGGGAAAGACTGATGGTGGGAGGAGAAGGAGCAACAGAGGATGAGATGGTTGGACATGAGTTTGAGTAAACTCTGGGAGTTGGTGATGGACAGGGAGGCCTGGCATGCTGCAGTCCATGGGGCTGCAAAGAGTCAGACATGATTGAGCGACTGAACTGAACTGAACTGTTTCCATTGTTTCCCCATCTATTTGTCATGAAGTGATGAGACTGAATGCCATGATATTAATTTTCTGAATGTTGAGCTTTAAGCCAACTTTTTCACTCTCCTCTTTTACTTTCATCAAGAAGCTCTTGTTCTTCTTCGGTTTCTTCCATAAGGGTGGAGTCATCTGCGTATTTAAGGTTACTGATATTTCTTTCAGTTATCTTGATTCCAGCTTGTGTTTCATCCACCCTGGTATTTCCCATGATGTACTCTGCATATAAGCTAAATAAGCAGGATGACAATATATAGCCTTGGTATATTCCTTTCCCTATTTGGAGCCAGCCTATTGTTCCATGTCCGGTTCTAACTTTTGCTTCTTGACATTTTCCAATGTACTTATGGTGTGAGGTAAGAGTGCTAAAGTGATATATCAGAATAGCTTGCATTTGGTGGGGAGTCTGGTCACTCCATTTTTTTTGTGATTTTAGAAAAGTGTGTGAATATGTGCATGGTGCTGTCCAACCTTTTGCAACCCAATGAACTGTAGCCTGTCAGGCTCCTCTGTCCATGAAATTTTCCAGGCAAGAATACTGGAATGGGTTGCCACTTCCTCCTCTAGGGGATTAGCAGGCTGATTCTTTACCACTGGTGCCACTTGGGAAGATAAAGAGAAGTAGGTAATACTTACTGAGTGTCTTATATGTAGACAGAGATGGACATATACACACACAACAGATGGGTGTGTATGTACACACACACATTCACATATACATGCATATGTATATATGTATATATATTTATATATGCATGCATCTGTCTGTCTAACTACTGTCTATCTGCAATTTAAATCCTCAAACCATTAGTAATATGTTTGACTCCTATCAGGAATATGGTCTGTCTAACCCTTTTTTGTGTGAAAGTGTTAAGCATGTTATTGTTCCTGCCTCCTTCACAGTGCTGCTGTGAGACCTGGCAAAGGTAGCAGTGTGAAAGTGAGAGTAAATGGAGAAACAAAGAGCAGATGTGTAAGGCATGGGGTTAGTCACTTGAAATACAGTGATTCAACGGAAATGTCTGCAGCACAGCTTTCTGGCAATCTGTCTCTTGCCTGGGAACATGCAGGGCACTGAAGGTAGGGGGCCATATGCTCTGGTTTTCAATGTCCAAATGACGGGTGTAAGACTTTTTCCACTGAGAAAGGAAGAAAACTTGGTATCTGCAAAGAAAGAGTGGATGCAGCCGAAAGACCCAGAAATTCTGAGGACAGAGCCTCTTACTTGCCCTAACAGGATTTTTGGTATTTTAGGGTAGCCTTTGAAATACAGCTGGGTTTCTCCTTTTATTTTGCTATATAAATATTTGTGTGAGTGTTCTCTTTTAAGAATAAAAATAGAAGTTTTTCATCATTGTAGAGTGTTGTTAACTTACTGCAGTGTTTTCACATAATTAGTTCATGCAATGCTCATGATACCCCCAAGTTATTTTACCTTATTTTGATGAAGAAGCAATCTCAGAGCCATGAAGAACCTCATCCAAGGTGGTTAAGGCTATAATGAAGCTGGGACTTGAACCTGGGCCTATTTGATGCTACTTTGAAAAGTCACACCTATGTGTGTACCTTCCTTGAACTTCCTCGTGGTATCCTACTTGCCTTATCATCAGACTGTTCAGATGGGATGCTGATGGATGCTGCTGGTAACCCTGGAGCTGAAGCTGGGGGTCACGTGCTGAACTGGGCATTTGCATATTTCTTACTAGACCCCAAGAAAGTCAGAGGTTTCAGGGAAGTAGGGTGGTTAGGTGAAGAAGCGCTTGAGACTGAGCCTATTAACCAAACATGATGCAATTATTTCAATATCTTTACAAATAGTTTAACCATACCAGAGAGAGCTGACTGAATCTCAGCTCTTCTTAGGGCAACTCTTAAAAATATACTTCTCTAGACACCTGCTGTGAAGGTTTTAATGAAGCAGGCATCCAGGGAAGCAAGGGGATAAATCTCTGTGTGTGTGTATTTGAACACAATTCTAGCAGATGCTGGGGAGCAAGTTCTGGAAACAGTAGCATCATGGTGAATGTGGTCATGTTGAATCAGAATGCCTGTATAAATCCCAGGTATGTAACCTTAAGAAAATTGCTTAACCTTTGAAAATCTCATTTCCTCATCTATTTTCTTTCATCATGTATATTTGCAATAATTAAAGCGAATACCTCACATGATTGTTCAAAAGATCAAGGTTAACCAATGTATGTAAAATGCTAAGTACAGTCACCGGTGGGTCCCTGTGAGCAGCCCATAAATGTTGGCTATAAAGACATCCTTTTAGCTGTGTAAGTGCCTGTCTTCTAATGCAGCCATTATCCACACTTAGAATGTCTTTGAAGCTGAGTTTCTCATGTGAAGATGGCATGCTGTCCTTTCATTATTTGAATAATTTAGCAGTGATGAAAATAATTTAGAGCAGTAGTTCATGGACTTAAATTATCCGGGGAGAAAGTTTACTACCATCTTCCCACTTCAGAGAAATGTATACATGCAGCTGCAAACAAAAGCCTCTCTAAAGTCTGGGAAGGCCTAAAAATTCCTGGAGCCTCCCTGGTAGTTCAGTGGTAAAGAATTCACCTGCAATGCAGGAGACATAGGTTAGATCCCTGGGTTGGGAAATGGCAACCCACTCCCATATCCTTGCCTGGGAAATCCCATGGACAGAGGAGCCTGGCGGGCTACAGGTGGTGGGGTCGCAAAGAATCCGACATAACTAAGCAACTAAACAACAACAAAAATTCCTGAGTCTGAAAAATTCATTAGGTCTGAAAGATATTTGAGAAGCTAGTTAACATCTCACATCATTTTAAAGATAAAAAAGGTGAAGAGTAGAGCAATCAGGAGATTTCAGGGTTCTGTGTGCCACCATCCATAGGGTCACTTCTACCTGAAGTGGACGGCCAGGAAGACTTCATCACCACAGTTCTACAAGATCACCTCTGTGTGAAGCTGCGATGCTGCCAGCGTCAGGTTTTGACTTGGGACAACATTCGGAGCTGTACATCTGCTAATCGAGTTCAAGTATTTTTCTTGCACTTTTCACAAGTCACATAGCTATTTTCAGGTGTCTTGATCTTTTATTGATCAGCCTTAGAAGCTTTATCACCATAATTCATCTTCTCAAGTAACTTTTAATTGCTGTTTGTTTTCTGTTTTTGTCTAATTTTTATTTTATTGATGTTGACTCCTATTTCGGTTGCCTTCTTTTTTCTCTCTTGTGTCTAATCTGCTTTGTTTGTGTGTATCTTTATTAAGTTACAGTCTTAGGCCTTTGCCTTTGTATCATTCTTCTCTTATAGTGCATCACTTAAAGCAATTCCAACCCTTTTTATTTAATTTTTTAAGGTTTTTGGCCGCACCAAGTGGCACGTGGGAATATTAAGTTCCCTGATCAAAGGTTGAACTCTTGCCCCCTGCCGTGGAAGCATAGAGTCTTAACTACTGGACAACCAGGGAAGTCCCTCCTACTCCCTTTAAATGCTGATTTAGTAAGACTCTACAGGCACTGATGTTGTCAATATTTTTATCTATGTTCTGTTAATTACTAAAAGAGGAATGTTGAAATCCCTGTACTTGGTAGTAGATTTGTCTATATGTCCCTTCAGTTCTGTCAATGTTTGCTTTTTAAAATTTTTTAAAACAATTTGTTTTAATTGAAAGATAATTGCTTTACAATCTTGTGTTAGCTTCTTCTGTACCACAGGGTGAGTCAGCTATAAGTATACACATGACCTCTCCCTCTTGAACCGCCCTCCCACCTCACCCCCTTCCCACCCCTCTAGGTCATCAGAGCACCCAGCTGAGCTCCCTTTGTTATACAGCAACTTCCCATGGCTGTATATTTTACATATGGCAGTGCCTATGTTTCAACGTTTGCTTTGTAAAACTTTTTGAAACTCTATTATTAGTTTAGTACAGAGTGTGATCCTGACACCTTCTCGATTAATGTAATCTTTAACCATTGTTAAATGCATTTTCTTAGTAATATTCTTTCTTTTTGAAGTTTACTTTGATGACAATTAATAGAGTCTCATCTTTTTCTCTCAAAGTTTGTATAATGTACTGTTTCTATCCTTTTATTATCAGCCTGTTTGAAGTCTCTTGTTAATAATCTGTAACCAGGTCTTGCTTTGTATCCAATTTTATAAGTGTGGTCTTTAAATTGGATTGTTTGGTCTCTTTGTTTTTAATATAAATATTTATGTTTGGGTTTAATTCTCCTGTAATTGCTATTGGTCTGTTTATCCCATTTACTTTTTGTTTCTCTGCATCTCATTCCTTTCTTCCAGTGTTGAATTTGTAGTATTCTATTTTATCTCATTCACCTATTTGCTATAGCTCAGATTTTTCCATTGGTTGCTTTAGATATTACAACATGCATGCTAACATTTTACATTTTTCTGCAAATAAAATTATACCCTCACATGAAAATGTAAGAGTCCTATAATGGTATTTTCCATTTTCCCTCTCCCACTGAGAGTAAGGACCAAGGTGAGATGCATGAAGTGCAGACATGGCCTCAGTCCTTAGATTTTGTGTCTTTGGCGGCTCATTCACCTCACCCCCAGCCCTCCTCCCCCTCTGATTGTCTGATATTTTATGCTATGGACATGAAGTGCATGGCTATTATGTTCATTTTAAACAGTCAATCATCTTTAAAGAAATTATAAAAACACATATGTGTGTGTGTGTGTGTGTGTGTGTGTGTGTGTGTGTGTGTGTACACAATAAAAAGATATATTGACCTTTTTGTAATTTTTTTGCTTTCTCTTGCAATCTGACTTTTACATGGTATCTTTTAGCATTCTTGCAGTTTAGGTCAGCAAAATTGAAGACGAATTTTCTCACCTTTTATCCATTTCAAAATGTCTTTATTTTGCATTCCTTTTTGAAGAGTAATTTGGTTATATAAAAAATTCTGAGATGGGACTTCCCTGAAAGTCAAGTGGTTAAGACTTTGCCTTCCAATGCAGGGTGTGCAGGACTGAACCCTGGTCAGGGAGCTGGGATCCCACATGTGTCATGGTCAAAAAAACAAAACATAAAACAGAAGCAATATTGTAACACATTCAATGAAGACTTAAAAAACAATTCTGAGTTGATATTTTTCTTTTTTTCCAACACTTTAAAGATTTAACTTCAAAAACTGTGAAGTATGTATGTGTGATTTTCCTTTGTATTTATCTTGCTTGTGAATTGCTGAACTTTCTTGGTTCTGCGAGTTGATGTCTTTCAAAAATTTTGGAAACTTACAGTGAAGTCTCCAATTCTCTATATTCTTTCCTCTGGAACCTCTATTACATATATTATTCATTTTGTTCCAAAGGTCTTGGATACTGAAACTCACTTTTACTGACTCCCTTTTTCTCTTTGTGTTGCATGTTGGGTAATATCTGTTGACCTGTCTTTAGGTTCAGGGGACTTCCCTGTGGGTCAGATGGCAAAGAATCTCCTGTACTGCAGGAGACCTGTGTTTGATCTGGTCGGGAAGATCTCCTGGAGAAGGGAATGGCAACCCGTTAGGGTTAGGGTTAGGGTTAGGAGCTGGGGGGCTGCTGTTCATGGGGTCACAAAGAATCAGACAGGGCTGAGCGACTAACACTTTCACTTTCAGATTCAGGGATCCTTTCCTTGGTATATGTACTCAGACTGTTTTGAAGCCTGTGATATAATATTACATTTTTAATTTCTAGCACTTCACTGAACCTTTTTGTTGGTTTCACCTCCCTGCTGAAATTCCCCCTCTTTTCCTATATGTTAATGTTTCCCATTAGATCGTTTAATATATTTTTCATACCTATTTTTAAGTTAAAACATTCTAATTCCAAAATTAGATCCAACGTCAGACCTGCTTCTATTGACTAAATTCTCTCTTGATCAGGAGTCATATTTTCTTACATTTTTCATGTGCTCCAAATTTTAATGACTTGTCAGACATCCTCTACAAAATACAACAGATAATGAAATAGGTGGTATTTGCCTCCAGAAAAGACAAAAATGTCTATTTTGCATTCCTTTGACAAAATAAAGACATTTCTTCCTTCAGGGCCCTCAGGAGCTGGCTTGAGTCAAACTACTCTGAAGATAAAGTGAGTCTGGCTATTGTGTGGAGAAATGAATTTGGGGATTTCAAGATCATGAGGGTAGCATGAGGAGGGCCACGTGGAAGAGTTTTCTGTTCCCCAGAAAAAACCAATGATGGCTGAAATCAGGGTGTCAGCAGTGGTGAGGACAGTGGTCAAATTTTTGGGGTGAACAAGTATGGGCAGAAATGAGGCCAAAAATGAGGGCACACTGTGAGTAAAAAGCATCTGTAACCCGGGGCAGAACAGATGTGTGAGTGAGGAGGATGGAAGGACTGAGGAAGGATGACCTCGAGGTTTACCAGCTGGTTCTGCCTCTTCGGGACTGACCACATGGCAAACATGCCACCTGTTTCTCCCACCCACTCAGACACAAAAGATGACCCATAGTAGGTGGACAAAAATATCACTACCAAATAACGTATACTCAGCCCGATTTGCCATCTCTCTTAAGTCTCCCTCACTGTGCCCTGAGCTCTCTTTGTCTAGTCCTTTCTACTAGCCGACTGATATAAACAAAAGATTTAACATTATTTCAGGGGCAGTGGAGACTACAGAGCTAGTGATTTTAATATCCTGTCAAAGAGGCTGCTGCCCAGTGAAATTCTATGGCTTGCTTTGCTTAATTCTGGGAGAAGAAAAGCCACTGTGACCTTGATGAATCTCCACCTGTAGTTCTGAGACATCTAAATATTTCAAATTCCTTCTGCACACCATAATCCTGCCCAGTAAGTAGCAAATAGTTTTCAGTATTTTCTTTGCTCAAACTGCATTATACATTTCTGAACTTACAGATCATAACTCTGCAATGACTTGCTACCTAGGCGTGACAGGCAGGAAGATTAGCACAGAGAGGAACTGGCAAAAATGTGTGCAGAGAGACATGTTCCTTCTCAGTGAGACGAGTGCTTTGAGTCATGATTTTCAGTGTCCAAAGATGGAGGTTGGCAGGTGGAAACTAGATTGAGCGTGCAGAGTCTGGATTTTTGAGCTGCTTTAACTTATATCCTCGGCTTTCCTCTGTTTACTGCCTCCTAATTAGGCAGGCTCTTTGAGAATCACTCCAGCCACAGGGTTCCCCTCCTGATATTTCTTTCTGGGTATAATATTACTACCCAAGGGAGGGAAATTAGTGGGCTCCTATAAAGGCTCTGAAAAAGAGGCATTGGCCACTCATAATACAGGTGAGTACCAGAAACAAAATGGCTGTTAGTTCTTACAGGGGATCCTAAAGCCAGAAGCTTAGATTACCAAGCCAGGTCTTGAGAAAATGTCTTAAAGTCCAGCTTGGACTGTTCTAGACAGTCAGATGATTTTTCTTTTATCTTAGCCACAGACTGGTCTACTTGACTGATTATGTTTATACAGATGAAGCAAGATGTGTTTCTAGGACAAATTCCTTCTTGGCTAGTTGGAAGAACAAGTGACTATGATCCTTCATCACAACTTTTGTTTGTCAAGCCTTCAGGGAAGCCCCTGTGTCTTGCATGACTTTTGCTTGGGTCAAAGATGACTTCTGAATCTTTTCTTTCCAATCGTAGTATCATCCCTATCATGGGAACTTAAGCTCCTTCTCAGTTAGAGTTCAAGGTGAATCCTCCTTGGGCCGTGATGTGGTGATGAAGACGACCACATAGCTTAAGTCAGCTATAGCAACATGAGTGATCTTATCCAAGAAATCTCTCTAGACCTCTCTAGAAATTTCAATCTGTGCTTGCATAAACCCTTTTCCTTTAAAAATACACACCTATCATTCAGCACCAGCCACAGGACTGATTGATCTTGACAAAGCTATAAAGAGGAGTTGGCACCTAATCAGAGCCCTTCTGCTTCCTGTTTAAAGATACAGGAAAGCATGGAAAGAGAATGGACTTTCTGAACACCTTCTCTGTGCTACCTACTGAGTGAGATCGTTCGCAGTCACTTATTTTAATTATTCCAACAACTTTATGAGGCTCAGTTGCTAGGTTTTCAGGAAAAAAAAAATAGGTAGAGTGGATTCTGCTCTTTGGTTCTGCCCAGTAAATTATGCCTCCCTCTTTTGGAAGCAGCACTCATAATTCCCTTTGGGAAATCATCCTTCTCCTTGTCCATGGGATTCTTGGCCAAGTTCATCTCAGCCCTTATTTCGAGGGGTGGGTCCACCACCCAACACAGAACCATCAGAGCTGTTGGTTTAGTGTGGCACAGAGACCCAATTCGGTCTAATCAGAGTGAATGTTCATTTCAGTCAGTCGTGTCTGACTCTTTGCAACCCCATGGACTGCAGCACGCCAGGCTTCCCTGTCCATCACCAACTCCCAGAGCTTGTTCAAACTTATGTCCATCGAGTCAGTGATGACATCCAATCATCTCATGGGACCTCTGTTGTCCCTTTCTCCTCCTGCCTTCAATAATTCCCTGCATCAGAGTCTTTTCCATTGAGTCAGTTCTTCACATCAGGTGGCCAAAGTATTGGAGCTTCAGCTTCAGCATCAGTCCTTCCCATGAATATTCAGGGCTGATTTTCTTTAGGATTGACTGGTTAAATCTCCTTGTAGTCCAAGTCTTCTCCAACACCACAGTTCAAAAGCATCAGTTTTTCCATGCTTAGCTTTCTTTACGGTCCAACTCTCATATCTACTGAAAAAACCATAGATTTTACTAGATGGCCCTTTGTAGGCAAAGTGAATCTTATAAATGTCTTTTTGAGCAAGTCAGACAGTGAGGACCTTTTTCCTTGAGGAATTAGAGTCACTAGGGATAATGCACATGTGGAGACACCAGAGGTCACCATCTGAGAAACCCTCTGGAGAAAAACAAAGGAAATCAAAGAGGTGATGGAGAAAGTGTTACACTGAATCACCTGCATGTATGTGACTATGAAGACAGCTGTGCTTACCGCCATTGTCCACCAGACATCTCAGTCCTGCAGGCCAGTGAAACCTTTCTTTGTCTTCCCTACAACAATTTGGGCTGGGTATTTTCTCCCTAAAAACCTGTAATTATAGACTTGTTATAGAGTGTGGTGGGGAGGGTCATCAAGGTACAATTTCTTGCCTAAATCGAAGCTAGTATTTGGACAACTCTGGAGGAGGAAATGGCAACCCACTCCAGTATTCTTGCCCAGAAAATTCCATAGACAGAGGAGCCTGGCAGGCTATGGCACATGGGGTAACAGTCAGACACTACTGAGCATGCACACATTAGGGCAACTCAGGTCTGACAGATTAGTTTGGCTCTGATGTCCCTGGTGACACAGAGAGTGGAGTGGGTGCTCTGAAAACAGAAAGCTTCGTGAAGAAGACATGAAGGACTAGTAAAACTTTGATAAACTATGGTGAATAGAATGTCCTCTGGCATTTTTTATGGTGCTACACTGTCCCTGGTGATCATGGTTAAATTTGTCTCTTTCTGTGGCAGGAACACCATTCTGAGGACAAAGGCAAGCATTATCAATAACCTGGGAGGCAAGCCACATTACTCATGTGTTTAGAAGCTCCTGGATTTTGAGATGTTCAAACCTATTCAAGAGCCATTTTTTTTTTAAATTGAAACATCCCAAGGAGAAACACAGTTAACAGAGAGTCACAAGATTCCCAATACTTGTATTAATTTTATTTTATATGCCCAGTATTTAGCATGGCAGCTGACATACAAAATATTATCAATAAATATTTGTTTAGTGAATATATAGATTAATTAATTCTACCCGGGCATAACCTCCGACAACCTGTTTCTCAGCTGTTTGCTATCAATTTCCTGAGTTTGGATAGAAGCAGCTCCTTTCACTGATAAATGGCCTCATTGTTCCTTCAACTGTAGACCAGAGAACATCTGTCTTACAGGAAAGCAAAGTTAGTTTCGTAACTGTCCAGGTTTCCATTACACTCCTGAGAGCAAGTTTGGATCACTCCCTAAAAGGCTGTGGATAACAATATGCTGTCTGTTCATGGTGCAAACAGGGAGGGCAGCAGACTTAAAATATTGATATAAATAATGACCCGAAAGCCAGGTAATTTGGAACTGTTTCATAGCTGATGAGCCATTATTCCTCCCTATCATCAATGCATCTAAAACAGGCTCTCCTATCACCTTGTTCAACCTCCATCATAAAATTAATTACCTCTGGATAGATCCCATTTAATTGCTCATAAAATTGATCTTACTTTCCGGATTTTATGGCAACTAGTATGTCATCAACAGAAGTGCCTAGCATAAATGGGATGCTCATTATCTACCTGGAAATAAAATAAAAGAGACCCATGATGGATGTAGGGGCCTTTGACACCTGAATCTCTTGTACCAAAATGGATAAACCGCATGCAACACCCCAAAGAACTCCCCTAGGTGAGGGTAAGGGTGGGATGAGATGGGAGAAGGGCATTGAAGCATGTTAATTGTCATGTGTCTAATCAATCGCCAGCCCAGGATTGATGCTCGGGACTGGTGCAGCGAGATTTCCCGGGGGGGAGGGAGGAGGGAGGGGGGACCCGGAGGGGAAGCATATGTAAACCCATGGTGATATCATGACAATGTATGGCAAAAACAATAAAAAAAAAAAAAAAAAAGAACTCCCCTAGGATGCGTCTTCATTTTCAAAAGAGAGTAGAAAGGTGTTTTCTTTCATTTAGGAGATTCGGTGGATTTTATTTTTTAAAAAATTGCTCTTGTGAATGCATGTTGCTTGTCTCTGTTCATTCAGTTATTACATCCAGAAGGAGCATGACTCTAGAACCTGAATTTCAGCCTGACTTCCTCCATGTAATAACCATTTACCTCAGAGAAATTACATTTTCTCAACTATAGGTTTATCCTCAGCAAATTAAGCATCATGATATTTATTTCATAGGCCGCTTTTGGGTTTAAGGCAGATGATGAATGCGAAACAGCTAATAAAGGCCCTCAGCAGAAGAAGACATTTAATCTATGCTAGGTGCTACTATCTGACTCCCGTTGCTATTAATAAACCAACCAGGAAATAAACATGCATTCATGGAGGCAGTGTGATAGAAAGAAGCTGGGTTTTGGTAGATCAGTGTTTAGATTCTGTGATTTATAATCTATATATCCTTAGGCGAGCTACTTAATCTCTCCTAACATCCACAGTCTCAGAAGTGGGTATTTTAACCCTTCACTTGCGGGGTCAGATGAGGCCGATACTGCAGAGCCTCTACATGGACAGTCGCCCTGGCCTCAGCCCCACGTGTCTCCTCCTTGGTCCATTCTGAGTGGTGCTGCAGGGCTTCCTGACAGGAGCCCAGAGTTCAGCTTGCTGAAGATCTGGGCAAAGTGCAGGACTCTGATCTGCAGCCAAGATGATCAATGCCTGCAGCTGAACAGAGCTCCTGAATCTGATGATTTCTCTTCATTCTCAGTGAGGACTGGCCTGGGAGCCTGGCCTGGCCACATGTGCATCCCTAGGTTGCTGACCCAGGGAACACTTTCTTTCCTTTCCTCTGAGGCCTCACACCTTGTTACTCCTTAAAGGCCACATTTCAGTTAATGGAAATTATTTCGGTTTCAACATCACCTTCTCTCTTTTAGCTCAAGCCCTTTCCCAAGTGGCTGTATCTGTCTGGAACACTTACGCTCTGCTCCCACATCTGTGTTCTTTCACTTCTGTTGTAGATTCCTATTTGCCTCCCCCCGTCCCATTCTTTAGAGTCTGTGCTGTTTCCTGCTCAGAGTCTATCTTCTCCTAATCCCCAGGTCAGTGTTAGATGCTTTTCTTTATCAGCACATTCCTGCTTTCCCGTAATGCTTTGCTGCGCTACCTTAGGAGTGCCTGTTTGTCTGGCTCTAAATTATAAACAGACTGTGTGAACATACCTGCCTGTCCTGTTCATCTCTCTCGGTTCAGTGTGGACCCTCAGTAAAGCCTTGTTGAATGTTGGATGAACTATAGGCCAACTGTGATGTTCTTAGGTCAGAGACTAGGTAATGGGTTTTTGAAGGGTACCTCATTCTCAGCCCGAACCAGATAACCCAAAAACCTTGGTCCAGTGAGTGAAGGGAAGTATCCCAGCTGCAGAGCAAGAAGTCAGAGAAGCTAGAGTGAAGTAGAGTGGGAGAAGCAGTGGAAGCAGCCTGGAAAAGGGACTCAGATGGGAGGTGGACCTCTGCTACCGCACTGCAAAATCTTCTTTTGGTTGTGGTGCAGGGCCAGCAAGTCTTAGAGCTTTCACATGAAGGGCTTGAATTGAGGAGGAGAAAGAAATAACTTCCCGTTGTATGTGGGTGTATGTGTGTGCTCAGCTGTGTCTGACTCTTTGTGACCCCATGGATTGTAGCCCTCCAGGCTCCTCTATCCATGGGATTCTCCAGGCAAGAATACTGGAGTGGGTTGCCATTTCCTCTTCCAGGGAATCTTCCCACCCAGGGACTGAACTTGAATCTCTTTTATCTCCTTCATTGGCAGACAGATTCTTTACCCTTGAGCCATTTGGGAAGCCCCAGCTTCCCACTGGCAGTTTCCACACATTTCCACAGGAAGTACATACACAGTATATTATATATTAAGGATATTCATTGTAGAGAAAATATGGTTTTGTAACTAAATGCATTTGGAATTCTTACTGACAGAATTAAGCCAGGTTAACTATAATATTGCCAGATGTCTGAGAATCTTTACAATGCTAACATGAATTTCTAAGTGCAGATCATTTTCCAAACTGCATAGCCATATCGTCTTTTTTTTTTTTATTGTTTTTGCCATACATTGTCATGATATCACCATGGGTTTACATATGTTTCCCCTCCGGGACCCCCCTCCCTCCTCCCTCCCCCCCGGGAAATCTCGCTGCACCAGCCCCGAGCATCAATCCTGGGCTGGCGATTGATTAGACACATGACAATTAACATGCTTCAATGCCCTTCTCTCATATCATCCCACCCTTACCCTCATCCACAAAGTCCACGAGTCTATTCTATACATCTGCGTTCCTTTTGCTGTCTCGCATGTTGGGTTCTCGTTACCGTCTTTCCTTTTGCTGTCTCGCATGTTGGGTTCTCGTTACCGTCTTTCTAAATTCCATACATATGCGTTAATATACTGTAGTGTTGTTTTTGCTTCTGGCTTACTTCACTCTGGATAATGGGCTCCAGTTTCGTCCATCTGAGTAGAATTGCTTCAAATGAATTTTTTTTTAATGCTGAGTAATATTCCATTGTGTATATGTACCACAGCTTTCTTATCCATTCGTCAGTTGATGGGCATCTAGGTTGCTTCCATGTCCTGGCTATTGTAAACAATGCAGCGATGAACATTGGGGTACACGTGGCTCTTTCAATTCTGGTTTCCTCGGTGTATATGCCCAGCAGTGGGATTGCTGGGTCATATGGCAGGTCTATTTGCAGCTTTTTAAGGAACCTCCACACTGTTTTCCATAGTGGCTGTACTAGTTTGCATTCCCACCAACAGTGTAAGAGGGTTCCCTTTTCTCCACATCCTCTCCAGCATTTATTGCTTGTAGACTTTTGGATGGCAGCCATTCTGACTGGTGTAAAGTGGTACCTCATTGTGGTTTTGATTTGCATTTCTCTGATAATGAGTGATGTTGAGCATCTTTTCATGTGTTTGTTAGCCATTTTTATATCTTCCTTGGAGAAATGTCTGTTAAGTTCTTTGGCCCACTTTTTAATTGGGTTGTTTATTTTTCTAGAATGGAGCTGCAGGAGTTGTTTGTAAATTTTTGAGATTAATTGTTTGTCTGTTGCTTCATTGGCTATTATTTTCTCCCATTCTGAAGGCTGTCTTTTCACCTTGCTTATAGTTTCCTTTGTTGTGCAAAAGCTTTTAATTTTAATTAGGTCCCATTTGTTTATTCGTGTTTTTATTTCCATTATTCTGGGAGGTGGGTCATGGAGTATCCCGCTTTGGATTATAGCAGAGAGTGTTTTGCCTATGTTATCCTCTAGGAGTTTTATAGTTTCTGGTCTTATGCTTAGATCTTTAATCCATTTTGAGTTTATCTTTGTGTATGGTGTTAGAAAGTGATCTAGTTTCATTCTTTTACAAGTGGCTGTCCAGTTTTCCCAGCACCACTTGTTAAAGAGGTTGTCTTTTCTCCATTGTATATTCTTGGCTCCTTTGTCAAAGATAAGGTGTCCATAGATGCGTGGATTTATCTCTGGGCTTTCTATTCTGTTCCATTGATCTATATTTCTGTCTTTGTGCCAGTACCATACTGTCTTAATGACTGTGGATTTGTAGTATAGCCTAAAGTCAGGTAGGTTGATTCCTCCAGTTCCCTTCTTCTTTCTCAAGATTGCTTTGGCTATACGAGGTTTTTTGTATTTCCATACAAAGTGAGAAATTATTTGTTCTAATTCTTTGAAAAAGACCTCTGGTAGCTTGATAGGAATGGCATTGAATCTATAGATTGCTTTGGGTAGTATACTCATTTTCACTATATTGATTCTTCCAATCCACGAATACGGCACATTTCTCCATCTGTTTGTGTCCTCCTTGATTTCTTTCATAAGTGTCATATCGTCTGTTTTTAAAAGATACTTTTATTGAGATTGTGTCCCATGAGGCATTAGTTTAGAAAACATGGCCTTATACTGTTCCTGGTGGTTTATATCATATTTTCAGCTTCTTTCATTTCAGGCATTTATTTATAACTTGCCTTGTTTTAGAAAAGATCTAAAGCAATCAGTGCACTAAAGATCATTATAGTTTTGCTTTGTTTGAGACTTTTTACACTAATGAATTTGTTTGACCTGGAATTAAAATCTTCCTTCATGAATTCTACTGAATGAGTCAGAGGTTTTTACTTCCCTCCGGCAAAAAGAAGGTGGAGAGATGAATGAGTGTTTGCAGAATGCGGTGTGGGAGCTTTTGAGCTAGGATGCAACACAGAGGCAAACTCATACAGCAGGGCCAGGGAGGAGAGCAGATATAATAAGATGTGAGGTTTTGAGTCATGGTGACTTTGAGAAACTTGCTAGGCCTTCTGTGGGTCTCAGTTCTACTGAGTGCACAGCTTCAGATAACAATATCTAAGTGAGATATTAGAAGGTTAAATGAAGTGAAGTTAATGGACACCCGAGCACAGAGAAACTCCATGAGAGTGGGGAACTATGATGATGTTATTAGCTCCTTTCTATCTCGGTCAGTCTTTTATTTCTCCCTGACTATTCTTTTCTCCACTTACTGGTATATGTTTTCCTAACTTTTCTCATAGTGTCCTTCAAATCCTGAAGAAAAGTATGAATTTTGTCTGTTTCTGTTCTGTGAAGGTAGTGCTCCCGATTCTTCAGCTAAGACAGTGAACTGCAAGGAGAGGTTTAACCAAGATGCTCCAGGAAACACCTATGCAATGCATTGATGGATACGGACAGCTCTTCATCTGATCCCTCGTGTTGTGGGGAGAGGGGGCAGGAGGAAGGGACGAGGGACTTTCTGTGCAGAAATGAAAGTAAAATGAAATACGAGATTTTCCTGACGGTCTAGTGGCTAAGACTCTGTGCTCGCAGTTCAAGGGGGTCCAGGTTCGAACCCTGGTCAGGGAACTAGATCTCGCATGCCACACCTAAGACTCAGTGCAGCCAAATAAATAAAAATAAACATGAAAAAAACATATTTTAAAAAGTAAAATAAAATAAATTTCTCCTATTCAATGCACACACCTAACAGTTCTCAAGCCACAGGACAAATACTGCCTAATTCTACTTAAAAGGGATATCTGAAATAGTCAGACTCATGAAGCAGAGAATACAATGGTGGTTATCATGGGCTAGGAAGATGGAGAAATGGATATACCATTTTATTGTTGTTATTCAGTCACTAAGTCTCGGAATGGAAGGCGCTAAGTGGCATCCGGCTCTTAGTGACCCCATGGACTGCAGCACGCCAGACTTCTCTGTCCATCACCAACTCTCGGAGCTTGCTCAAACTCATGTCCATCAAGTTAATGATGACATCCAACCATCTCATCCTCTGTTGTCCCCTTCTCCTCCCACTTTCAATCTTTCCTAGTGTCAGAGTCTTTTCCAGTGAGTCAGTTCTTCACATCAGGTCGCCAAAGTATTGGAGCTTCAGCTTCAGCATCAGTCCTTCCAAAGGACAGTGCAGGTTGATTTCCTTTGTTAGGCAAGATGAAAAAGTTCTAGACATCTGCTGTACAACATAGAACCTGTGGTTATTGACAGAATATCGTGCACTTCAAATTCTGTTGACTGGATAGCTCCCTTGTTAAGTATTCTCACCAAAGGAAGCAAAACACACGAAAGAATAAAAGGACGTCTTGGGAGGTAATGAATATTTTTATTATCTTAGCTGTGGTGAGAGTATGCATATGCCCAAACTCATTGAAATGTACACACTAAATGTGTATATTTTTTGTATATTATTGTAGAGCCTAAGTGACTCCATTTTAGGAAAAACCTCCATCTGGTAGTAAAGGACACACCAAGTTCCCAGAAAAACCGCAGAATATGTCCAGCCCATCACCTCATGATACCACTCCTAGACGCAACCAATCACTGTGCCCCGGGAAGGCGCCTAAGAGTCCAATAACTGTTTGTGGTTAAATACACCAATCCAGAGCTAACATGAACATCTTTTTAAAAAAATTAACCAATCACTGTTTCGCAGCATTCGCGCTGCTCCACAAACTATAAAAACTCCTATCTGCTGTAACTCGGAGCTCTCCTACCTAAGCTGCTGCGTCAGTGCGGGTGGAAGCCCCTGCTGGAGCTTGAATAAAAGACCCTCGTGTGTTTGCAGTGGAATCGGCTCATGAGGTGGTCTTTGGGGGATCTACAATCTGGGCTCAGCATTATATTTCAATAAAGCTTAAAAATCCACAGATATTCTTATATTAATTCTAATATAAAGTAATATTCTAAATTTTATATTTTGTGCTAGTGATGTTGTCTACCCACTCTTTGAATAAAAATGTTGATCAAGGAACATATGACCCTGCATATCTCTCACACTCTGTAGAAGTTTCTCCATTTACCCCCTCATGGAAGCATGGAACCACCCACTGGAGGCCTGTGAAGAGGTGTTGGCAAAGCATCTGGCATATAGTAGGTGCAAGAGAAAGGGCAGGTGCTGCTGTTATAAAAACAGGGTCTATATTATATTATTTTCTATCTCATCAGGAACAGAAAGGTATAGAAACTTAACCTGTGCATACAAAAGACAAAGAAATAGGGAGACTGTCCTGTGTTACCCATTTTGTGTAACTCAGTGTTCCTAGGGCTTTATGCCTATTACCAGAAAGTTGAACTTGTAGACCTTGTGGAGTCTAATGAAGACTGCTTTACTGTTTTGCATCTAGCTATCTCTTTTTAACCTATTCAGTGTTGGTGAGCTTTCCTCTGGTCTTCAATGGAAACTTGGTTTCTTGACTTCTTTAGATTACCTAGAATCCAGTGGCTCAAGAAGCAATTAAAAATGGCTAGGATCAGTGGATTATAACTTGGAAGGTTGAAAGGGATCTAGTGCTCACTCAGATTCAGCTCTCTTCTTCTCTGGCACATAGGAAGACATTTCCTGCTTCTGGTGCAATTGGGTTTGCTACAATAGTGTTGATTTCTGGCCATTGGGATATGGAGAAAAGTCATTTATTCCAGGTATACCACTCCAGGTCGTTTTGTAAAAGTCCATGTGTGACACCCCAGGTATCTCTTGCTGTGCTTCAGAAACCCTGAAAGTCATTTGTTGAGATAGTAATGAGGAGATGGAACCTCAATCAGTGAGATTCCCTATGAGAATATGTGAAATATAGCCCTATAGTTCCCAGACATAGTTGAGACATATAGATGAGAAGCACAAACCTACTATCATAATTGAGACATGTAAATGAGAAGAAATACAAAAAAAATTGCAGTGTGAATTAATTGGAATCATGGGCTTATTTGTTACCTCATCATAGCCTATCCTATCCTGATTGATTTTTTGAAATTGAAATTGGCTTTAAGTTGGTTTTAAATCTTTCACTCTCTACAAGCAGACCCTGCTCATTTGAAACAAGAGAGGTTAGTAACATCCTCCTATTCTTCTACCTGGAATTTCTCCTCCTTCAGACAAGTGAAATAATTTTCTGACCCCACCAAGCAGAGGGTAGGGAAAAGAGATAAGGGGAAAGAGAAAGTTCTTATCTAGTGTTGTCCTAAGACTTTCTTATTTAGCAAATGAATAGAGTTGCCCTTTCTTTTGTGAATGTCATGGTGAATTCTTCAGAATCTCCCCAGCTCAGACCCCATGATGTGACTTTCTTTGATTGCTTCCTCCCAAATCTCCTCTGGGCTTCTGTACTCAAAGAAAGCTCCATATCTCATTAGTGCTGGATCTTATCAGCCTGGAAGGTAGCCCTTGGGGCAGGAGTCCTTTGGAAATTGTTGCAAGCTCCCATCCTACCTCTTTCAGTGCAAAGCTCCATGCCTGTTTGATTGACACTCAGAAGGAGTACAGTTACTTCTAAGATGCTTCACCCATCCTTGAAGCCCAAAGTTACAGCTCTCTTAGGCTCAAACCAGCACCCGTCCCTGGATACATATTATATCTGACTGTGCCCTTATCAGGATCCTCCCTTCACATTCTCACTGGACCCAAGGATCTCTCCTTGGCCCCCATTGCAGAACCCTTCTGGATCACTCCTTCATCTGCTCTTAAATCCACATTTGTGTAATCATATAACACCAGTTATTTTTCCATGGTGTTCAGTCTCCAGTTCTCTTTGGACTGTAACAGCTGTTGAATTCATGCCTCATGAAGTGTGAAGAGTACCATTTTAGCATCCTGTTATGCGTGCATTATCTCATTTAAACTCCGTACATGTCATGTGAGTCATATTGACGCCTGCTTCATAAGTGAGAAACATAAGTTCCAGGAAGATTAATCAGTTCACATATGTAAAAGGCCAGAATGTAGGTGCCGTGAGGGAAAGGAAGCTGTCTCATTCACTTTTGCATCACTGAATACAGAATAGTGCCCAGCACATGCTGAAGATGCTTCACTGTAGGAATACAAAGTATCAAGGGTTTACAAATCTGTTGCTATTTACTGTACACCAGGTTACTCAGTCTTGTCCCTGGTTGTATTGGTGGGGGGAGTTAATTTCTCTGTGGCGCAAGGGGAGGGCTGTCCCAGGTATTGTAGGGTGCTCAGCAGTATTCCTGCCTCCACCCAGGAAATGTCAGTAGCAGCCCTCCTCCTAATGTGATAACCAAAAAGCCTTCAGACACCGGCAGCTGTCACCTGGGCGAGTTGCACAACAGAGCTTCCTGGAGAATATCCCTTGTTAGGATGTCTCACCGACAGAAATAAACTTTTATCCTAAGCCAATGCTATTTGAGGATCTGTCACTCATAGCAGCTGGTATCGCCATAACTAATATATTCTTCATATAAATTTACATAAGTAAAAATGTAAATCTTCACTTAGATGTACAAAGGAAATATATTTACTGTTATGTCAGATGATGTTCTAAGGTGGTAAAACCATGGTAGTGACAATAATGGTGATGTTAATACCTTAATGTATCAGTTAAATTCGATATAGACAAGGATGTGACCGAGACCATCTCACCCATCAGGGGTTCTTTGCTACTGAAAGCTGTCCTAGTTGCCTTCAGAAAATAAGGGCCATTATGGAGAATAGTATGAAGATCCCTTAATAAACTAGGAGCAAATCTACCATAGGATCCAGCATACACGGGGCATATACCCTGAGAAAACCATAATTCTAAAAGAGACACACTTCATGGCCACACTATTTACAACAGCCAGTACATGGGGGCAACCTAGATGTCCACTGACAGATGAATGAATAAAGAATACAGTGGACTATTACCCAGGCATAAAAAGGAATGTGTGTGAGTCAGTGGTAGTGAGGTGGATGATCTTAGAGCTTGTTATACAGAGTAAAGTGAGTCACAAGGAGAAAAAATAAATATCATATATTAACGTGTGTGTGTGTGTGTGTGTGTGTGTGTGTGTGTGTGTGTGAGAAATCTAAAAATAATGATACTGACATACCTAATTGCAGGGAAGGAATGGAGACGACGATGTAGAAAAAGAACTTATGGATACAGCAGGGGAAGGAGAGGGTGGGACGAATTGACATATACACTCCCATATATAAAATAGATAACTAGGGGGAAGGTGCTGTGTAACACAAGGAGCTCAATGGAGCTCTAGCCTAGAGGGGTGGGATGGAGGGAGGGGAGGGAGGCTCAAGAGGGAGGGGATATATGTATAACTATGACTGATTTGCATTGCTGCATGACAGAAACCAACATTTTCAAGCAATTTTCCTCCAATTAAAAAAAGAAATGCAAAAATAAGTAAGTAAGGGAAAATACAATAAAACTCTTTTCTCTGATAAAATTCTAGTGATATATTTTTTGCCACAAAATAATTAAGATGTGTGTTATACAAAGTAGCTGTATTCTATTTTCTATTGCTATGTAACAAAGTACCACAAATTAGCAACTTAGCACAACATACAGCCATTACCTAACATTTTCTGTATGTCAGAAGTCTTGGCACAACTTAACTATACCCTCTTTCAGGGTCTCCCAAGGCTGAAATTCAGGTGTCATCCAGATTGTGTCTTTATATGGAGGCACAGATAGACTAGAATCTACTTCCGAGTTTCATTTGCCTGTAGGCAGCCTCGTCTCCTTGTGTCTGTAGAATTCATAGCAGCCTGCATCTTCAAAGCCAACAGTAGAGAGTCTGCTACTTCAAGACTTTAACATCTATACCCCTTTATAAAGGATTAATTCGATTAGGTCACTTCCACCCAGGATAAAGTCCCTTTAGATTAACTCAAAGCCAATCAATTAGAGACTTTAATAATTACATCTGCAAAATTTTTTCACTTTTCCAAACAGCAAAAATCACAGTCCAGTGTGGTTTAGCAAGAGAATTATGTGTGGCTTAAGATGTTTGGGTTCCAAACTTTTTCCGTTTTTGGCTCCACTTGTTTCTATATTAAGCTAACAGATGGAAACAGAGAATTGCAAAGAATTTCATATTTCTATGAAATTGCATAGAATTTCATGTATCTATGAAAAAAATATATATAATGGGTCAGGCCTAAATGTAGGAGTCGATCACTTCAATTCCTATTCCACTGGTTAATTGATTGGAGGGTAAAAAATGTCATCTAGTTATATGACCAAGGAGAATTGAAAGTGTGGAATTGTTTTTAGTCTCCTGGTCATTGCTAAAAAAACATTTGTTTCATCCTTTTCTCACACAGAAGTCTCCTGTACCCTCCCCAGGGAAGCCAAGCCAGGTCTCTTCCATCCCACTGCATTCTGCTCAAAGTCCAGTGGACGTTCAGTGTCTCGTGGTTCCCCACGGATATGTCTCCTTATGGTTCAATAAGTTACAATTAAAGAGGAAACAGTCTGTTTCTCCGTATTCCTCCTTTGCAAAGAAATTCTCAGTCAGAAAATGGAAGAACAGGAGGCCACAGCAGGCCCTAGTCTGTATCAATTCTGAAGTCCTGTATCAGTTATGAAGGTCCTCCAACTTGGAAATTTTCTTAATTAAACCCTGCTCTGCTGTTTGGGAGAACCCTCCTTGTCTCTTACTCTCCATGAATCTTCGCTCTGTTCTTTGGGAGTTCTCTGCTTGTTCATCATTCTCCAGGGTACATATTATAGGTCTGCAAAGTTTCTGTAAATCTGTAAAGCCCACTTCTGCAGATCCAAGTGTGGAGTGTCAAGAGCCATTTTAGGTCTCAAAGTCAAAGGGTCTTTGGTAACCTTTTAAGTGTGGAGTGTCAAGAGCCATTTTAGGTCTCAAAGTCAAAGGGTCTTTGGTAACCTTTTGACAATGAAATTGACCCCCAACACAGGAAGCTTAGGAAGATCGATTTCTCTCCAGTCAGTTACATGTGCCAGTCATCACAATCGAGACACAATTCTGAAGCTTGATTTATTGCTTCCTTGTTTTAATGTCACCTATCTTCCTCTTAATGGCTTGACTGTTTGAGGCAGGTGGTGTAAAACTTCTCAGAAAGTCATGGGGTGGCTGGGCGCATGACACCTATGCACGTGGCCCATATTCCTAGGCTGGGTTTTCCTCCTTCCCTGTGTGGATTTTCTAGTCTTTCATTCCTACTCAGATAAGACTCCTGGACATAAAACTTTGTCTCTTGCTCTGCTTTCAAGACAACTAGGCTGAGACACTAATACTTTTCAAAGAAAGGCTGTCTCGATGTGTCTTTGTCAATCCAAGCTTTTCCAACCTCATTTCTATTGCTGAGAGTCCAAAAATACTCATTTTTCCAACAATTTTTCAATATCTCAAATTTCTGACCTGACTCATCTCTTTCCTTTTCCTCTTATATAGCAGCCAAACACTGACCAAGCTCATCACTTTTTTTTCCCAAGATTTTTTTGATGTGGACCATTTTTAAAGTCTTTATTGAATTTGTTACAATATTGCTTTTGTTTTATGTTTTGGTTTTTAGGCCTTTGAGGTGTGTGGGATCTTAGCCCTCTGACTAAGGATCAAACCCACACTCCCTGCATTAGAAGGCAAGGTCTTAAAAAACCATGAGACCACCAGGGAAGTCCGTCATCACTTTCTTTTAAACCTTTCCCAATGTCAGCTAATAGAAGCCAATGCACATTCGCACCACTGCCTTCTCGCTACTTCCTCTAGAGCTTACAGGCTCAGCCAGACCATGGTATGCCCCAAGTTAGAGCAAACAATATTTCTCCTTGAAAGTTTTATTGAGATAATTGCAGATTCACATACGATTGTGAATTTCAATTTTGAATTATGGTGCTGGAGAGGACTCCTGAGAATTCCTTGGACAGCAAGGTGATCAAACCAGTCAGTCTTAAAGGAAATCAACCCTGAAAATTCATTGGAAGGACTGATGCTGAAGTTGAAGCTCCTATACTTTGGCCACCTGATGCGAAGAGCTGACTCACTGGGAAAAGACCCTGAAGCTGGGAAAGATAGACAGCAAAGGAGAAGGGGGCCCAAGAGGATGAGCTAGTTGGAAAGCATCACTGACTCAATGGCCATGAATTAGAGTAAGCTTCAGGAGATAGTAAAGGACAGGGACACCTGGCATGCTGCAGTCCATGGGGTTGCAAAAGAGTAGAAAATGATTTATGGACTGAACAGTGAAACAACTGTAATAAATACTACCTATATATCCATTGGCCATTTTTCTCATTTTTCTCTCTGTAGCAAAACTTTTCCAAAGTATATTAAACATCACCAGACAATGACTTTAATACAATCCTCTGATCTCACTCCAATTTCCCCAGTTCTGCTTCATGCACTGTGTGTATGTGAAGTTCTATACAATTTTATTATCTTTATAGGTTCCTGTATCCACCACCACAGTCAAGACATTAAACAGTTCCAGTTATCCCCTTATGTCGCACCTCTCCTTCTTTACCTGTTCCCATCTCCTGCCACAGCCCCTGACTCAGCCCTGTCCTCAAATCTTGGCCAATAAAATACTCTCCATTTCTAAAATTCGATCATTTAAAAATGCTATGAAAATGGGATAGTACAAAATGTAATCTGCTGGATGTTCAGTATAATTCCCTGGAGATTCATCCAAGTCATTTGTTCCTTTTTATTGACGAGCAGGATTCTGTGAAACTTACATACCATCCATTGTTAACCATTCTCCTGCTGCAGCACAGCCTAGCTGACTCCATTTTTATTTACTCATTTTTCTACTGAGAATAAGACTACTGTGAATACTCATGTTAGGTTTGTGTGTGTGTCATGGTCTGTGTGCTGGCTGGAAAAGAATTCCCAGACATGAGGCAGAATGAGAGGAGAATAGTCTATTAGCGCAGGAGATGCTATTTAGAAGAGTGAGCCAGTTCAAGGGAAAGCCAGTGCCTTCTGTGGGCTAGTAGCCAATTTTTATACCCTCAAGGCAGAGAAAATTCCTGCTAGAAGGGTGGCACAGGGGATTGGTTAGTGTGCTATAAGGTGAGGAATAGGGTGGGTATTTGTACCTAATATGGGGTCAAGGAGCTGGCTGGTTTAGATTGGGGAGTGGGGGCGTTCATGGCAACAGTTGCTATGAGGTTTAGTCAGTTGAGACATGACCTTGGTATAGGGCTCCACATCTGTGGCTTTGGTACCAGACCTGGCAACCTGTGACCTTGGTACAGGGCTCCACAGCATGAATATAAATTTTCCTTGCTCTGGGATTAATGCCCAGGTGTTCGATTGCCTGGCCATATGGTAACTTTTATGTTTAGTTTTACAAGAAACTGCTAAGTTTTAATGAGTGGCTATACTATTTTACATTTCCAGTCGCAGGTGTGAGCGATTCCTTTTCTCTGCATCATTCGTCACCAGCGTTGGGTGTTGTTGGTATTTTTGTTTTTACTTTAATCCATTCTCATAGGTGTATAGTGTATATTGCCATTTTAGTTTGCATTTCTCTGTTGGGTAATGATGTTGAAAATTTGTTTTCATGTTCCATTTGTTATCTGTATATCTTCAGTGAAATGTGTTGTTCTTTTTCAAGTGTTGAGTTTAGAGAGTTCATTATATATTCTAAAGACCAACTATGAGGTTTGAAAATATTTTTTTTTTAGTTTGTAAATTTTCTTTTCTTCCTCTTCACATGGATTGTCAAAAGAAAAACCTTTTAAAATTTTGATGAAGTCCAATTCATGAATTTTCCTTTTTTTGGACATACTTTTGATGTCAAGTTGAAGAACTCTGCAATCAGCTCTAGAACCTGAAGACTTTCTCCTTTGTTGTTGTTGTTGAAAGTTTTGTATTTTATATTTGTCTATAATTGATTTTGAGTTAATTTTTATGCTGTGTTGCCTGTGGGGGTCCAAATGCTCCAGCACTGCATGTTGAAAAAGCTATCTTTCCTCCATTTGGCATCGCAGGCTCAGTGGGGAATGAGTTGCTTGCTTTACAGTGTCTGAGTAATCTGCCTGTTCAGAGAGACTCCTGTGTGACCCAGGGACAGAGCCAGTCTGCCTGCATGTTCCTCTGTTAGTGGGTCAGGAATTGGTGAAGGCCAGGCCTGGACGACTTTCTTTTATTGGCTGAGAAAAGACAAGATGCTCTCCCCCTGGGCCATTCATCCAGTCCTGGAGCCAGAACCTGCTGACCTTCCTCCTACACCTCTCAGACTTCTCTGTGGTTGTCTCCTGCACCCTTTCCCGAGCTTATAGTGATGCTCAGTACAGAGGGAATAGGAAAACACCTCTGTGCCATCCTATTCACACCAGAATACTCTTGGCTGCAGTCCATGGTGTCGCAAAGAGTCAGACCCAATTGAGCAACTGAACAACAACAGCAAGTTCGCATCAGAAGACCTAGCAACACTTATACAAAGACACCTCAGTATAAGACCTTCATTTCCCTATTTTATTATTAATTCCTCCCATGTATGTGTCATATGGAGTTACTGATCTGCCGAGTTTAACCTATTTTCTTGCATTTATTTAAATTGTTCCCTGGTGGTCCAGTAGTTAGGAATCTACCTGCCAATGCAGGGGCATATCCCTGGTCTAGAAAGCTCCACATGCCATGGGGAAGCAGCGCCTGTGCCCTGAGCAACTGCTGCAGCCTGAGTGCCATAGAGCCCATGCTCCATGATGAGAGAAGGCACTGCCATAAGAAGCCTGCCAACACGACTGAAGACTAGTCCCGGCTCTCACCAAAAATAAAGAAAAGCTGCCTGCAGAAACAAAGACTTGAAGCAGCCAAAAATAAATCAACAAATGAATAAATAACATTTTAAAAAAGAATAAAAATTACAAAAAATTAACTCTTCCTTCAACTGGGAATGTCCTGTTCCTTCCACTTTTTTAGAAATGCTTGTGGGATTTCACTGAGCATCTTCAATGACTGGGGAAGTCAGGACTTATTAAGGGCAGTGGGTGCTAAGGTAAGGTATTTGGACTTCTACTATAGGGAAAAACAATTCCCCTGCTGGCCTCCATTCTCTGAAAACGGTTATTAGTGGTTACCCAGGCTGCACACTTATGGGTTACTTGATTCTTAAAGAGGGAAGCATGCCTCACTGCTTTGTTGTAGGAGGTGGTTGACATTCGGTTATTGGACTAATCCAAACTGTGTTTTCCGATGAATGTCTCAAGGGAAGGTTTCCAATTCGCTTTGGCTACTTAAAAGTAGTTGTCAGAGTAAATTAAGGGCTCAGCTCTTACTCAGGCGGTGACTGTCTCTACAATAACGCCTGTTGTCCTCTCTTGATGAGCCCAGCACTCTTGTCTGCAGTCAGACTTGGCTATAGAGACAGCGATTCTGTTGTAAGAAAACAACCAGTCTTCCCCCCAATAAAGCACAGCCATGCATTTCTGTACCTATTCTATTTAAGACACTAAATACTAGAAAGTGTATGAGAATGCTCACAAAAAAGCTGTGTGCAGCAAGTGTAAAATATTTATTCATTCACTCACATACTCATTCAGTTCACTCACAAAAACTTTGTGTTTATTGATTTAATATTTACAGCTATATGCCAGTTATTTGGTTAAGTTCTGGTATCATAATGAATAAGACCTTACATCCCTCGAAAGAGATTCCTACAAAGCCATGTGGTCAGGGTGGTGACTTACAACCCCTCCCCCTGCCCTCAGTCACCATAGGCTCATGGAACCCCTATTCCTAATATTCCTATTTATTTGTTATTTTTGCTTAGGTGCTAAGTTGTGTCTGACTCTTTTGCAACCCCAGGCTCAAAAACTCCTCTGTCCATGGGATTTCCCAGGCAAGGATACTGGAGTGAGTTGCCATTTCTTCCTCCAAGGGATCTTCCCAACACAGAGATTGAACCCACATCTCCTGCATTGGCAGGTAGATTCTTTACCACCCAGTAGGTAACTCCTAACTCATAAGGCAGGAAAGCAGGGCATCATGGAAAAGTTCTAGAGGAAGTTTCAAAGGGTGAGCAGGAATAAAGGCAGAGCAGAAAGGCCTCAGGGCAGAAGAAAGGAAGCAGCTCCAAGTAAGTTCTAGGTACCCAGAGCAGATGCCACTGCTGGGGGCAGGGGTGGCAGGGAGAGCCATTATCAAGCCCTAATGGCTCTGATTTGCAGTGTTTTACAACTTGCATTGTTTGATAATTACACAAAAATCCCTGATAATTAATTCCACTTAGGAGTCCCAATACAGGAGAGTAACTTGAGGCTCTATTAAATTGAGTGCTGGTCTGACTGACTTCTTTTTTTTACTCTTTTGCTCCATCTCCTTCCCTCTCATTTATCCATTAGTTTATTTGTCCATTTAGTTTATCCCTCTCTCCTTTTCTTCTTCCCTCCCGCCCACCCCACTTTCCTTCCTTCCTTCATTTCCCCATCTTTGTTGTTGTTTCTCCCAAGCAAATATTTATTGATTACCCTCTAAGCATCATGGACAATGTTATATAATGAGGACAAACCTGAACAATGACAACAATGGAAAAAAAATCAGACTTAATAAATTTTGCATTTTAGTCTAGAAGAAACATATTCAAGCAAGCAGGCATATATTTACAAATCATTGTGGACTGAATCATTGTAAGCTAAATGTTTAAAAATCATTGTGAACTAAAATAAATGTTATGAAGGAACAAAATAGAGTTTGAAATGATGTTCAAAAGGATGGATTTTACTTTGATTAGTTTGGATAAGAAATCTTTCAAAGAAAGTGATATTTAAATCAAGACTCAAAGCAGAAATGGGGGCCCCCATGGCCATGGCTGTGGAGGGAACAGGATGCTCTGAATGTGGGGATGTAGGATGAGATGATCCGGATGAGACTGGTGGAAACCCAGAAGGAAAGTGACGAACGGAAGACTGACCATCAGGTTCACCATGTTATTCTGTGAAATGTACACCCAGGTCTATTGATGGCACAGTCCTGGCTATTGGCTTCATTTCAGGATAATCATCTGCTACTGAGTCTCTCCTGGATACTCAGAACTCTCCGGTATAGTCAGGAACCAACAATTCAACTTACGCTGATCTCAACTACTCTGGAAAAAGAAATCCCTCAGAATTCCTCCTCTCTCTCTCTTTTTCACAAACACACACATACACATACTAGAGGGGCAGGAAGCAGAGAGGGGGAAAGAGAGACAGAGGAGAGGAGTGAAAAATATAGATGCATTTATTCAGTTGTATTATAGATGAAACTCTAGTAGGTATCAGCTTTCCTAAATCAATCATTTTGTCAGTATTCCTTGGATAAACATCTGCTATACAAAACGTTATGAGCTTCCCTGGTGGTTCAGTCAGCAAAGAATCTGCCTGCAAAGCAGGAGACTGCCTGTAGCACAGGAGATCTGGGTTTGATCCCTGGGTCTGGAAGATCCTCTGGAGAAGAAAATGACAATCCACTTCAGTATTCTTGCTTGGGAAATACCATGGGCAAAGGAGCCTTGTGGGCTACAGTCTATGGGGTTTCAAGAGTTGGACATGATTTAGTGACTAACTTGCCACCATACAAGAGGCTGGGTAGCAGGAATGGCAGGAGTCCTGTCTGGAAGAGACCTGGAGGCACAGATCTGCATGATGTGCTAAGATGCTTGGTGGTGGTTGTTGTTGTTCAGTCTATTTGCAACCCCATGGGCTGCAGCATGCCCGGTTTCCCTGTCCTGCATTATCTCCTAGAGTTTGCTCAAACTCATGTCCATTGAATTGGTGATGTCATCCAACCATCTCATCCTCTGTTGCCCTCTTCTCCTTTTGCATTCAATCTTTCCCAGCATCAGAGTCTAAGTTTTTAAAATTTGCATATGAAAAGGTGGGTTTTTTTAAATTTTTTATTTGCATCAGGTGGCCAAAGTACTACACGGGATGCATGTGTGTGTGCTAAGTCGCTTCTTTGTGACCCCATGGACTTCTGCCTGTCAGGCTCCTCTGTCCATGGGATTCTCCAGGCAAGAATACTGGAGTGGGTGGGCATGCCCTCCTCCAGGGGATCTTCCCAACTCAGGGATTGAACTCACATCTCTTACATCTCTTACAGTGGCAGGTGGGTTCTTTAACATTAGCACCACCCAGGAAGCCTACTACAAGGGCTATCAAGATTCAGTTAAGGAGGAATCTGGAGCTGAGGACAGGAGAGAGAGACTGACTGGAGGAATCCACATATTTATTAAATTATGGGCGTTCTTCTCCTAGAGGCTGCCCAACTTTTGCATTTCCAGTTATGTGAGATTATAAATGCCTTTATTGTTCATATGCACTTGAGTTTGAGGTTGCTTTTATTTGCCTCTAAAGTATTATGACTGAAGGGAGCTGTCATGGGTCTCATTGCCTCTCCACCTCTCTACACACAGCCACCAGCTCTGTTGCAGATGACCTGTAAGCATCTCCTAACTAGAGAACCCATCTGGTTGCTTGACTCCCCTCCACCTCATTTTCCTGTCCTTTCCTTAACATCACTTTCTCAGGGAGACATCTTTCGACTTTAAAACTGGATGAGAGCCCCTGATTATACATTCTTTCCACACTCTGTCTTTTCCTTCCTTGTGTTTATCAAATCTTGACTGATTGTTTACTGCATGAATCATTCACCACATCATGAGCGTCCTGGAGGTAGGGCGCTGTTGGTTAAGCTCTACCCTGTTTCTATGGCACCCAGCCTACTTCTGGGCACACAGAGCATTTGTACAATGAGTTGTGAATGAATAAATAAATGAAGAGCCAGCCTTTAATAAATGTGTGTTGAGTTGGAATTGAGATTCAATATATCTGCACGTAATATGGACTCAGGAGTGACATTGCCAATTAATAGACCCTGAGCACCTGCGATGTCTCCTATGAACCTAATATAATGGCTTCACTCTGGTGTCTTTGAAGGTGGTGGCTGGAGTTCATTTGAAATGGTGTATTTGCCAATTTCACTTTATTTCCTCAGCCTAGATTTCAGAGGCAAGCAGCATGCCTTTCATTTATCCAACTTACCCAGAGCCTATTCAATAGAATAATCAACTCCCAGCATGTCCCACACTTGTTGCTTGTCAAAGCCTCTTACAGTCAAGGAATGTTTAAGTAATCAGAGAAGTATACTTGGCAACACATGGACTGAGAGGTTCAGAATTCTAATTTTGTTCTGCTTGTAAGAACGAGTCTCTGTCTGGGCCAGTCCAAGTGACCTCTCTGCTTTCATCTGTACGACGATAAGAGAGCACAGGGCCAGCCTGGAGTGGAGCCTCCCTCCACACTCACCTCACCTTCTTCCCTTTCCTTCCTCGACTTCTTACCGCCAGATGTTACGATGCTCAATGATGAAATCTGGGACTTATTCACCTTGGTCCTGAGAACTCCAGACAGGTTACAGTCCAACTCACTATCACATTAACAATATTTCCTGGAGGCTTGTAATGGAAGACACTGTGCTGTGTATGACAAAAACACAACCAAGACAGGGAGCCTGTACAATTGTGAGCAGAGAGTGGTCTTAAAGGAAACACCTGAGGGAATGAGGGAGCATTATGCAGAAGCGTTATGTAGAGAATTCAAGATATATTTGTGAATCAAGATATATATGTGGTGTGAATCAGGAAGTGAATTCCATGGAGGAAAGGACAGAGGGGCTGATGAATGTGAAAGAAAATGACTCATCTGTCAAGTCACAGCATGAGTCTATTTAAAAGAAACACCAGTTCAACATCCAAAAAAGAGATAGAAGTAATTAAAAATTTACGAGTTCTCTCAGTAAAATGGAAAACGAAAATTTGACACAATCTTAAATACAGTCTACTCGTCTTGTCAAAGTCATGCATATAGCATGGTGATGACCCCCTCCAGCCTCCCACTCTCAATCTAACCAAATTCCTTCTTGTCTTTTGCTCTCAAACTCTCCATGGACTCTGTTGTGGCTCTTATGGATCCCCTTCCCCTTTCCATAAATCCTGGATCAATTTATTTCTTCCAGGGGTGGCTTGATGACCTTTCTCATTAAACAAATGTAACCCCTTCTATTAGCTTCTGACATATTGATTCTTTATGTATCAATATTTCCTACAGCATAAAAAAAGACCTCTGTATCTAACTGGTGAACACAGAGTATTCTTCAGCAAAATGGAAAAGACCAATAGGCTTGGTTACCTATTGTCCCAGTGATGCTAGAGAGAAAACTAGGCTTGGAGCCTGAAATTAAGTTTCTCTAAAGTCAGTAGTTAGTAAGTTTCTCTAACTTAAGAGAAATTAAGTTTCTCTAAACTGGTTTCTCTAAGGAAACCAGTTATTTTTGGTTTCCTTTAGACTTCATGTTTCTCATCTGAAGAATGGAATGGTGGAAAAGTGCAGTTAGGAATAGTCCAGATTATGTCACAAGTCCTTCCCTAATTCTTCTATTTCTTCCTTGCAAAAGGTAAGTTAAATTTCCTAGGGACATTTTGTTTTGTTTTGTTTTTCCTCACCCTTTTCATAATCCCGGAGGAGAGTCTTGATAAGAGTTCTGAGTCTAAGCTTACATTCACCTTTATAAATGATGACCTGGACAGCATCCGGCTCAACCCTAATCTGAAAGGGAATGATTGGGTGAATAGTTCTCACTTATTCAGCAAAGGAGTGTCTCCAGCCTGCTAGGCTCCTGTGCTCCAGAGCTGGGGACAACACTGACATCCCCTGGGGATAGGAAATGAAGCATCAGTAATGAGAAGGTATGGGCTTTACAATGCAGTTTCCAGTCTCTGGAAAATAAAGCTAGAGAGAATTGAAGCATTTGAAAGAACATTTCCTCTGGACTCAGACAGACCTCATTTGAGTCCCACATCAGCTGATGATTAGCTGTGCATTCTTGGACAAGTTTCTAAGCTTCATTGAGGCTGAATATCCCCTCTGTGAAAGGAGAACAATTATCTGCTTCATATCTTTATAAGGATTAAGCCAGGTAACTTGGCTGAATGTTGGTGTTATTCAGTCGCTCGGTCATGTCTGCCTCTTTGTGACCCCATGGACTGCAGCAGGCCAGGCTTCCCTGTCCTTCACCATCTCCCAGAGCTTGCTCAAACTCAAGTCAATTGAGTTGGTGATGCCATCCAACCATCTCAACCTTGGTCCTCCTCGACTCCTCCTGCCTTCAGTCTTTCCCAGCATCAGGGTCTTTTCAAATGAGTCAGCTCTTCACATCAAGTGGTCAAAGGACTGGAGCTTTAGCTTCAACATCAGTCCTTCCAATGAATATTCAGGACTGATTTCTTTTAGAATTGACTGGTTTGATCTACTCACAGTCCAAGAGACTCTCAAGAAGCTTCTCCAACACCACAGTTGGAGAGCATCAGTTCTTTTGTGCTCAATCTTCTTAATGGTCTAACTCTCACATCCATACATGACTACTGGGAAAACCATAGCTTTGACTATATGAACCTTTGTTGGAAAAGTAATGTCTCTGCTTTTTAATATGCTGTCTAGGTCTGACAGTGTATTGAGTAGGTACTTAAATGTGAACAGAATAATAGCAGATTAAAGTTGTTTTTAGTCTCAGTTTCATATAGGTCCTGATTGTTGTAGTTTTTTACTTGCTAAGTAGTATTTGACTCTTTGCGACTCCGTGGACTGTAGCCCACCAGGCTCCTCTGTCCATGGGGTTTCCCAGGCATGGATACTGGATTGGGTTGCGCTTCCTTCTCCAGAAACCTTCCGGACCCCTTGGTAGGCAGATTCTTTACCACTGAGCTGCCAAGGAAGCCCCGCAGTATAGTGGATGCTACCTTCTAAATGGAGAAGCAAGAGAGGATCATGCTGTCCCTGGAAGAGAAGGGAGCAGGAGATCAGTTTTGCACCCTTGATGAGCCAGAGTTCACCAACTTTTCTGTGAAGCCATGGCAGTAAATGGCGTGAGCTTGTGGACCGTGGTCTTTGGTGCATCTTTCTATTCAGCCCCACTGTTGAAGAGCAGACACAGTCAGATTATGTCAGTGTGAATGAGCCTGGCTATGCTGCGATATTATTTTGTCTAGAACCACAGGGAGTGGGCAGGGTTTGCTCGAAGGTTGTAAATTACTGACCCCTGCTCTGGACTACGAAAGATGTCAGAGCAACAGAAAGAAAAAAAAAAGTTGGCATGTAAAGGGGATTTTTGGATAAAGCCACTTATTTACCTTAATATCTTACCCAATCCTCTCCATAGCCAGCCTCAGGGTGGATGGGGTAGGGAGCATCTTCCTTCCACCTCAGGTGAAAGAGTGGACTTGAAGAGATCACTCGGAGAAGGGCTGTCCGTGACCTAATGCCTGACTCACACCTGAGGGACCAGCTGACTCAAGGCTCTAAGAAAGGAGAAACTGTCTGAGTTAGGACTAACTTGAACTGTCAGAATTCCTCAGGATGAAGGACGTGTCATGGTCTCCTATGTAGTGGGCTCCTTGCAAGAGAGTTGCCTTAGATTTTGCTTGAGAGTGGGACTTGAAAGAAACCAGGGGCATACCACAGGTGGCTCAAGATTAAAAGAGAAGCCCTGTGTGATCAGCTGAAATGGAGATGCATTGACAGACACGGAGGGAAGGGAGAAGAGGAAAGGGAGAGCCGTGGAGAAGAAGTGGCAAAACCAAGAAATTCACAGCTGTTTCCCGAGAGAAAGGTGATTTTAACACACCAACCCTGAGGAGAACCTGAATCTTCCCGCCTCAGTTCAATCAAGTAAGACATCTCCTACCTTTTTCCTCTCTCCTTTTTTCACAACCCTATTCCTGAGCCCTAAGGGGCCTGGACTCAGGACTAGAAAGACAGGATAATATAAGAGCACATGGAGAAAGGAAAAGGGAGTCAGTATGAATCTTTCCCTGAGGATAGGTGGCCAGTGGACAGTAAGTCAGGTCCAGGAAAGAGAAGTAGCTGCAACTTGATTGAAGTTTAAAGTCTTGATTGTTTCACTGTAACAGACAAGTGGCTTCTTGATTAGCTGTATGTTAATTATTCATATCTGACCAGAAGGATTATAACAATGGCTCTAAATATAACCCAAGAGCAGAGCATAACTGTCCTCACAGGGTATATGTAAAGAGACAAAACCAGACCAAAAATAAAGTTACCTTAAGACTGTAGCCCATAAGTACATTTTTTTTTCAGCATAATGCACACAAATTTTAGTATCCTCTTTATATCCAAGAGTCTGCGACCTAGTCAGAACTGAGCCAGGAGCTCTATGTTGCATTGTAGGTACTGAACTTTCATCTACTGAAACAAGCATTTCAAAGGAAATCTCCATTCCTCAAGCATTGTTATTAGATTGTAAAGTGAGTGAAAGTCTCCCAGTCATGTCTGACTCTTTGCAACCCCAGGGACTGTAGAGTGTCCATGGAATTCTCCAGACCAGAATACTGGAGTGGGTAGCCTTTCCCTTCTCCAGGGATTAGTCTGTAAAAGGAGATGGTTAAACAGCTTGGGAATCTAAGCTTAAGGATGAAGCCAAGTTCCTTACCTTCAACACAGTAAGCTTCTATGCTCTGGAAACACTGGATCTATAAATGTACATCATGGCACATTAACATCTAAGAATGGCAGTGTGATGATACTGTAAAAACACTGAAGTTTTATTTCTTAGAATGGAGTTTATTGGAAATGTAACCTCAAGATGCCTTAGAATCTAAGATTAAAGGCTCTTAAGATCTTAGCATCATCGAAGCTTAGAAAAGTAGTGGATTTGAAGTACCATAGAGTAACAAATAGAGTCCTAGGAATTTAGAAGCTTCTTAGAATCATAATACATAAAATCTTTTAGATCTTATCATCTAGGGATCATAGAATTGTTAAAGGGCAGAATCATAGCATATTAAAAACCTGTGTAATAGAATTTTTGAGAGATGCAGCTTAATCTTTGTGGGATCTTAAGTGTTATCTGTTTTAGCTTCTAACATTGTGGAGATTCTTTTATGAGCGTGTTTCTCAAATAGCATTGCAACTGACATTTTTGACTAGATAATTCGTTGTCAGCATAGGAAGGAAAGGTTGCCATCCTGGGCACTGTCATATATTCGGCAGAATTACTAGCTTTTATCCAGCACTTTGCAGTAGTACCACCTCCATCATAACAATGAAAATTACTTTCATCCACTACCAAGTGTCCAAACACTGCTTTACAGCATCTGTTAACTGATCATCCCTGAGGGAGGAAATTATCTTCTGAGGATTTCCCCAGCACTTAAAATTTAGTGTGTATTCTCTGCTAGGTTTGATCTCATTTGAACCTCACAGTTATTATCTTGCCACTTTACAAGCGAGAAGGCAAAGGTTTAGAGAACTTGAGTTCTTGGGGGTCACATAGCTGATAAGGGGGTGGGGAAAGATTTGAAGCCACATATTGGACATTTCTCTGAATGCTGACTCCCCCTCCACCAATTTCTGTGTTGGTGGCTCAAACAGTAGGAAAGCAGTTTCCTTTGTTGAACTGATTCCTACTTCTTCTCCCAGTCTTATTCATGATGTAATCATCTTACAGTTACAGACTGTCAAAAAGTCAGACCACAGAGGCAGACTCTCTGGAATGCAACCCAAGAGCCACGGTGTGTCATCAACGTGACCTTGGAGAGGTCTTCACTTTTTCCGCCTCTGTTTCTTCAGCTGATGGTTGGGGTCTTTACTACTGTGTGCACACTGTCTCCAAACTATTGTTTTTAATCAACCTATGTTTTAATATACTGCATAACTTCAGTTCAGTTGCCCAGTCATATCTGATTCTTTGCAACCCCATGGACTGCAGCACGCCAGGCTTCCCTGTCCATCATTAACTCCTGGGGCCTGCTCAGACTCATGTCCATGGAGTCAGTGATGCCATCCAACCATCTCATCCTCTGTCACCCCCTTCTCCTCCCACCTCCAATCTTTCCCGGCATCAGAGTCTTTTCAAATGAGTCAGTTCTTCTCATCAGGTAGCCAAAGTATTGGAGTTTCAGCTTCGGCATCAGTCCTTCCACTGAATATTCAGGACTGATTTCCTTTAGGATGGACTGGTTGGCTCTCCCAAGAGTCTTCTCCAACACCACAGTTCAAAAGCATCAATTCTTTAGCTCAATATATATAGGCAGGGCTTGGCTGAATGATTCTTCTATTCTACGTGGTATCAAAGGGGGTCACCTGATGGTATTCAGTTGGCATATGGCCTGGTCGTGAGGATCCCAGATACGTTTGCTGACATGTTTGACCCCTTGTTCGGGTGATGGGGAGGCTGGGTGTGTGTGGAACAGTTGACTGAAAGGCAGGTGCAGATTTTTTGGCATGGTGGCCAGACATCTTACATGGTACTTCTGGGCTCCAAGAGTGAGACTTCTGACAATCAAGGTGGGACACAGAGTGGCTTTTGTATGACACGTTTCTGGAGCCACTGAGCATCTTATGTGTCATTTCTCTAATGGTGAGCACAGTCAGAGCCCACCGAGGTCTGAAGGGAAGAGACAGACCCCATCTCACCATGGAAGGAGCGTCTAAGAATGCACAGCCACGTTTGAACACCACTGCACCTACAAAAAAAGACAAGAACAATGCTTACCTCATCAGGCTGTGTGTCTTAAAAAGGCTATACTTGTAAAATGCTTAGCGTATGAAGAGTAATCTAAAATGTGAGCAGTTTTCTGTTTGTACGTGAACTCTAATTCACAGGAGTATCTCAGAGCTTGCAAAATCCCTGAAGCCTTCAACCTTTCCCAGAGCAGTGGAAACCTTGAGGGCTGGGTGGGAGCCAGGGCGCTTAAGGACACCGGATTAATTTAGACACAGCTCCCAGAGAGGGGCTGCGAGATAAAAGCATTTCCATTTTAGAGGGTGAAAGAGCTGCTTCCATAAGTGACCAAGGCTGCAGGGCCAGCCTGGATTTATTCGCATCAGTATTGGAGGCGACGGCAAGTGTGTGCGCCACTTACGTGGCTGCCATGCTGAGCACAAGCAACAAATACAGTTAGAAGGTGAAATAATAAATCATTAGCAACCGTGAGCCTTTCCTTGCATGGAACCGTGAGGTGGGGGGGATCCCCCAAGCAATTCAAACTCAATTACTCTGCTCACAGGGTGTTTGAAATGGAAACAAATGAAAGAGGCAACCTTGGAGGCAGGGGGCATCCATCAGTGCGGCTGAATGCGTTTTTGTCCCGGGCTGCTGGTTAGATTTTGTTAAATGAAAACAGGAGGGAAAATACTGAGAGGGACCCCTCACATTTGTAGAGCATGTCTGAGTTAGTAAAGTGGCTTACTGCCTGTCATCTCCTTGAGCTTCCTGGAAGGTTCAAATGGCTGAGTCCATTTTACCAACGAGGTGACTGAAGTTTACATGCATCAGGGACCTAACCCAGCATTACAGCCTACCAACTGCCAGGCCTAGAACACAGGTCCTTGGGTCCTTGCTTGCGCTGGTTTCCAGGGTTCTGGTGTGGAAAGAACCGAGTTATAGAGCAAGCTTTTTCTGCTGGAGACTCTGCCTTCTCTTCCATCTGTGTATGTGCTGTGCTTAATCTGTTTAGTTGTGTCTGACTCTTTGCAGCTCCATGGACTGTAGCCCTCTAGTTTCCTCTGTCTGTGAGATTCCCCAGGTAAGAATACTGCAGTGGGTTGCCATGCTCTCCTCCAGGGGATCTTCCTGACCCAGGGATCAAACCCAGGTCTCCCACATTTTCAGGCAGATTCATTACCAAATGAGCCTCTAGGGAAGTCCAAGAATACTAGAGTGGGTAGCCAATCCCTTTTCCAGGGGATCTTCCCAACCCAGGAATCAAATGGGGGTCTCCAGCATTGCAGGTGGATTCTTTATCAACTGAGCTGCCAGGGAAGCTCCTCTCTTCCGACTGAAGACAAGTTCAGTCATGTCCAAATGTCTGCGACCCCATGGACTGTGGTCCACCAGGCTCCTCTGTCCATGGGCTTCTCCAGGCAAGAATACTGGAGTGGGTTGCCATTCCCTTCTCCAGGGGATCTTCCTGACTCAGGGATTGAATCTGTGTCTCCTGCACTGCAGGCGGATTCTTTGCCATCTGAGCCACCACCTACATGCCCTCCCCTCTGCAGAGTCTCTTCAGGCCTGGTCTGGTGGGGGCTTTCCCCTGCAGTAGTGGCTCATGGAGTTCTGGACATTATGGCATCTACCAGTGACTGAATGGCTTGTTAGGACTGCCATGACGCAGTGCCAGAGACTGTGTGGCTTACACAACAGGGATTTCTTTTCTCATTATTCTGGAGGCAGGCTGTCCGAGATCCAGGTGTCGGCAGGAGTGGTTCTGCAGCCTCTCTCCTTGGTCTGCAGTGCCCATCTTTCTGTGGCTTCACGCGGTTTTCCCTCTGTGTGTGTCTGTGACCTCATTACCTCTTGTCAAGGCACTAGTCGCCTTAGACTAGGGCCTGCCCTAATGACCTCATTTTAACTTAATCACCTCTTCAAAGACCCTGTCTGCAAATAAAGTCACAGTGGCAGTGATGCTTAAAGACCAGGCCTACTGAGACTATCTGAGGAGAGAGAATGGAGAAAGAGTGGAAACCCAGGAAGGGGCAATCCAGATCCTGTGCTGACCCTCTCAGGGCAAGAGTTGGTTGGAGAGAGAGCCAGTAAAGAGGCTGAGAAAAGGTGACCAAAAGCCAGGTGTGTCAACAGGAAAAGATGGAGTCCAGGAAGTAACCACACAAAAGAAGGAGGATTTACTGAACTTAATAAAAAATGAAAACAGAGAAACAACTGTCGGGTGTGGCAAAATGGAGGACATTATATCCTTGATAAGAAAAGAGTTAGTGAGGAAGTAGAGGCAAAAGCCTGAATAAAATTACCTGACAGGAGATGTGAGGTATGCAAGTAGAGATGTGGATTGTGATCAACTCTATTAATTTTGAATGAATGGGACTCGGACTTCAAATGACTACGAACTTGGCTGCTGGCAGCGTTGCGCTGCTATCGTGCAGCTTTGAATCCAAAGGGGAATAGCACAAGGCCTTAGTTACTGTTCCCAGTTCTGATTCGAAACATCCCTGTTGAGACCCTACCTTGGCCTAATTAGTCATGGCCGAGGACTCCAAAAGAATGTGGCAGTTTCCAGGTACATCTCAGTCTGAAATGGGCCAAAAAAAGATGCAGGCAGGCAAGAGGGAGCGGGTAGCTCTCCAAACAGGGAGGAATGGTGCTGGTAAACAAAGCATCTGATAAATCAGCTTGGTAAAGCTACACGGCAACCACGTGAGGCAGACAGCAGCGTCACCATCAGCGTGCAAAGGATGAAACTCAGGCTCCTCCAGCTCCTAAGTGTATGCATGCTAAGCTGCTTCAGCATATCTGAGTCTTTTGTGACCACCTGAGTTGTAGCCCACCAGGCTTCTCTGTCCACGGGGTTTCCCAGGCAAGAGCATGGGAATGGGTTGCCATGCCCTCCTCCAGGGAACCTTCCTGACCCAGGGACCAAATCTGTGTCTCTTATGTCTCCTGCATTGGCAGGCGGGTTCTTTACCACTAGGGCCACCTGGGAAACCCCCCGGCCCATCAGGACAGAGTGTAAATTCACACTCAGATCCAGTGGGCTCCCACGAACTTGTGTTCACTCCAAATAATCACAAGATGCCACACGGTGAAAGTCAGCACCTAACTACTGACTCAGTAGTGGTGGTGACATCTCAGGCGCCAATATAGCTGCTTCTGGAAAGTCTCTGGCCCCTTTACGGCAAGCCACTGTCCACTCCACCCACCCCCGACAGCCGCCTGAGAGTTGGACATTCTCTTCTAGGAATATCAGTGGGGTTCTTGGGGTATTTAGATTTTTCATATGTCTTTACTAAAAATACTAAACCGTAAGAAGTGATTTGTGGCTTAAAGAGACTCTTTTTAACTTCTGCTTGGCCATTCTCCCCTTCTGTTAATTTGGCAAGCAACACAAAATCATGAGTCTCCTTGACTTGGTCGGGCATAGGTTCTTCTCTATGCATGGGTTGGGGGTACGGGAAGAGAAGAATCTGTTGGTAGCTTCTGGCTCATTATTAAGTGTCTCTGGGTTGTGTGTGTAGGTTTGCCAGGTGTCTCTAGTGGTAAAGAGCCTGCCCGTACAGGAGACAAAAGAGACGTGGCTTTGATCCCCGGGTCAGGATGATCCCCTGGAGGAGGAAAAGGCAACCCACTCCAGTATTCTTGCCTGGAAAATTCCATAGACAGAAGAGACTGGTGGGCTACAGTCTATTTGGTCCCAAAAAGTTAGACATGACTGAAGTGACTTAGCAGGGTTGTGTGTGAGTGGGTGTGAGGGAAGGATCTGTTTCTCTAGGCAACACTATTATAGTGCAGTCATTCACATATGAGAATGAACTTGCAACAGAGGCAGTATTATTTTAAAAAGGCTCGTAATGATGACAGTGATTTTGTGTTATTTGGAGCCAATTCATTTTTATGTAACATAATGAAATGTGGACTCGATTTTGATAACCTACTCCCTTACATCTGCAGAGTTGCTAAAATGCCAAGCCTTCCTTTGTATTTGTCCTGCCCCAGGAATTTAAGGTAATGCTGATTTCTATGGGTAGACTGGAAGGAGAGAAACAGTTATAACAGTATTGGATTTGTTTCTTACTTAGTAAATGTTTAGCCTTCTGGCCTACATTATAGTTGAGCTAAACCCTCTAATTTTCTGTGCAAGTCTCACTCTTTCTTTAACATGAGCCTGTATTTTGATTCTTGAATAATGGGATTGGTCAGACCAAGTGCTGGGCTTTTACAGCTTCTGATGTTTTGGGGCCTGGTTGTCTTCTGTCAGTATGGCATGAAAGAGGCCTGAAAAAAAAGTGAAAATGTTAGTTGCTCAGTCCTGTCCAACTCTTTGCAACCCCATGGACTGTAGCCCACCAGGCCCCTCTGTTCTTGGAATTTCCCAGGCAACAAAACTGGAGAGGGTTGTCATTTCCTTCTCCAGGGGATCTTCTCCACCCAGGGATTGAACCTGCGTCTCCTGCATTGGCAGGCGGATTCTTTACTACCTTGCCACCTGGAAAGCCCAGAGGAGGGTGTGTGTGCTTAGCTGCTCAGTTGTGTTTGCCTCTTTGTGACTCCGTGGACTGTGGTCCACCAGGCTCCTCTGTCCATGGGATTCGCCAGGCAAGAATACTGGAGTGGATTGCCATGCCCTCCTCCAGGGGATCTTCCCAATCCAGGGATTGAAACCAGTTCTCCTGCACTGCAGGTGGAATCTTTAACTCCTGGGTTACCAGGGACACCCAAAGAGGAGGGTAGGGAGCACCAAATTTAACTACCAAGGAAGACATCTTGAACCAACATTTAATAGAAAGATATTATGGGAAATATTGAATTAAGTTTAAAAATTCAAAGTTGGATCTGCTTTCATCACGCATATAACTTTTTTTTCTCTCTTTACTTTCGGGGAAAATGGAAATAATTAATATTCTGTGACTGTGGGCTATTTTTCTTACATAAGTCATATTAAGATATGGATGCCATTGCCTAGGAGATAAATTATACACTTCGAAATAAAGGAAGATAAACTGTAAAGCTGGCAACATATCTATGAATATACTTTCTATGCCAGAAATTAGATTTGCCTGCTTCAATTAGGGAATATAGGAAAATCTATCTCTTAGTGTTCAAAATGATAAAAGAATTATAAATAGAGGTTTCTGTGGCACATCATTTCTGGTCCCTATGAGGAAAGGAAGACATCAGAATGGTTTCCTTCTTGTAGGCAGCTGCTTGTTTGAACCCAGGAGTTTGGTTGCGGGTTGCAGGAAAACTCTTCAACATTCACTTATTTGTGTATGGATGCTAAGTCTCTCCGGCTATGTCCAACTCTTTGAAACCCTCTGGACTGCAGCCCACAGGCTCCTCTGTCCATGGGATTCTCCAGACAAGAACACTAAAGTGGGTTTCCTTACTTTCCTCCAAAGGATCTTCTTGACCCAGGGATAGAACCTGCATCGCCTATGTCTCCTGCATTGGCTGGTGGGTTCTTTACCAATAGCGCCACCTGGGAAGCCCCGACTCATTTATACAAGTAGGTTAAGCCAGGCCAGGACCTAGTACAGCTCCTATGTTTAAAGTAATCTCCCCTTTGCCAGAGTGATGAGCTGGATGCAGGCAATGTCTAAGCATCACTTAGCAATATGTGGCATGAAGCCAAGGAAGAGCAGCCACCCTTTGACGGCTTCTGGCACCTGAATGTCCCATGGCCCTCCATCAGTGCATTTAAAATAACTTTTAAAAACGAGTCTTATCAAGAGAAGGAGGTCTTCTCTACTTTAGAGAAGGTTCTGCTCCCATGTCAAGGGAGTGGGACAGGGTTCTATTCTGTAGAATCGGGTGGATTCTTCTCCACCATCCTGAGCATTGGTCTGTCCTCAGTGCAGTTCTAAGGTGAGCTCAGAGTGACTCAGGAGGTCGTGAACAGCACAGCACTTATTCAGAAAAGCCAGCATAATTTATCCAAAGAACCCTCTCTAGCGGTACTTCATTCTTGAATATGCACCAGGCAGGTGTCGCTGAGGTCTTTCTTCTGTGGAGGACCTTAGTCCATTCTGCTTGTGAAAAATAAGCCTGATGAGGAGTTGTCCCATGGTGTATCATAATCTTTCCACTATTTTCTTTCTGGATGGAATAATGGAATTGCCAATTCATGAATTGAATAATTGAAGAACTGCAGCTCAGGAGTCAAAAAAAACCCTCACTTTTGAAATGATTCTTGAACAATAGAGGCTTTCACTTCCTCCTCATCACCTGTCCTCCCATTGAACTGGAGACATTTGGGAAATTCCCTGAGGCCCTGTTCCCTTGGAGGTCCTAGGCCAATCAGAGGCAGGCTTCTCTTCTAGACATCAGAATGAAAACTGGTCATTGTTCTATTATTGAAAAGCAAGTATCTTCAAATAATTATGATTATCCTTTGTAGTAAATATTATGAATATCTCTAAGCCACAGACTAGAGACCATAATCTAAGTTCTTGTGAGTTAAGGGGAGGCTAGCTTTCCATAGCGAGGGAAAATCAAGCAGAAATAATAGTAATTTACACCTCTACAGGAATTATGGTTCATACTGTGATGTTGAAATATTTTTTGATCTTTCTCACCAGCACTGGGTAAGGCAATCCAAGATTATTGTTTCCATTTTACAGCTATACCTCAGAGAGGTTAACAGATTTCTGTAAGTTCACACAGTCAATTGGAGGTGAAACTAGAACAGAAAAAAAGATATCTTTCAGCAGAAACCCTGTGATTTTCCTACTATCATCCAAAAGTAGTGAAAGAAGTGGAATACTGTTTTGTTTTGTTTTTTAACCCTTGTTCTGTTTGTGCCATCATAAAAAAGAGAGAGAGATGGATATTTTTTAAATAATTCAATATTCCTTAGAGGTAATTTATATGTTTTTGAGGTTTGGCATCAGGATTCTAGGATTTAAATTTCCAGTTCTACTATTCATTAATTATAGAAACTTGAGCAATTAAAAAATTTCATTAATCCTCATTTACCTTAGCTATAACATGATAAAATGTACCATAGTACCTACCTTGTTGGACCATTGTGCATTCAATTAAATAAAAGTGCATGCATGACCCGCGGCGTCTTTAGTCAAAGGCAACGGCAATGGTGGTGATGTTGGTGACAAAAGGGGTGATAGTAATGGTGACGGTGGTGGTGCTGATGACGGTGATGGTAGTGGTGGCAATGATGGTGGCGGTGATGATGGTGGCGGTGATGGTGATAGTGGTGGCCACAGCGATGGAATGATGGTGTGATGGTGGAAATGGCAGTAGTAGTAACATCAGTAGCAGAAAACACAATATTCAGTATGTCAGTGGTGCACAAACTGATGTATTGAGAGAAGACTTGACTAATATAATTTTAAGTTTAGCAGAATTGTGTGACCCCTCCATTGTAATTTTTCTTGCACTAGAAACCAGAACCTCTGGAAAGATGGAACTTAAACTTATGGGATCAGGAAGAATGAATTTTCCAATTCCTATTGGATCATTACCCCTGTGAAGGGCTATTGTATTTTATTTTGTTCTTGGCATTAGAGGGTGGAGGTAATTTCATGGGTTTGCACTTGGTCTTTCCTACTATAATAGCTCTTGAGTAAACAGATGATATTTCCTTTTTGCCAACTGATAAATATGTCCACACTGATTATATTTTTGAGAACTAGGGAAAGTACTACTGGGAGGATTTGTGGTTTTAGTGACCTCACTCTGTGATAGATGTATTGCTGTTCATCAAATATCCCAGTTCCTTCCCTCTAAAGCCATGTCTTGTGAGATGATTTTCTTTCCCTATCCCATCAGTGCTATCATTGGCTGCTGAAATGTGAGCAAAAGTGACCTGTGTCCCTTTAGGTTCTGTTTCTCCCCCTTCTACCACAAGGAAAGAGATTTCGCAGCTAGACACTTTCTCACCAGACTTCCCCTATATGCGAGACTATGTGAAGCAGAGATGAGGATGAACCATGATGTGAATATAGCATGACTGAGAAATAAATCTTTGTTGACTTTGAAGTTGTTTGTGTGGTATCATTTAACTTGACAGACATATCTCTCTAGATAATGATATACATAGGGTACAGACCATATTTTAATTGTCACTAAATGCTTAACATATACCTTAGTTCCTGGAATACGGTTGGTACTCAAAAAAGCTATTGCTTAATGACAAGTATCAATAGAAGCGTATCTACTATTACTGCCTTAGTTTGCAAATCCATAGATACTTCGGAATTTTGAATGATTGTTAAGTTTCATCTTTCAATTATTTATAAATAATAGTAATTAATCCAAGATCTTGGGCTTCCCTGATACCTCAGTTGGTAAAGAATCTGCCTGCAAAGCTGGAGACCCGAGTTCAATTCCTGGATTGGGAAGATCTGCTAGAGAAGGGATAAGCTACCCACTCCAGTATTCTTGGGCTTCCCTTGTTGCTCAGCTGGTTAAGAATCCACCTGCAATGTGGGAGACCTGCGTTTGATCCCTGGGTTGGGAAGATCCCCTGGAGAAAGGAAAGGCTACCCACTACAGTATTCTGGCCTGGAGAATTCATTCCATGGACCATATGGTCCATGGGATTGCAAAGACTTGGACACGACTGAGTCACTTTCACTTTAACCCAAGATCTTATACATAACAGATGTTTAGTACATACTTACTGATTTTCAAGAGCCTGATATGCCTTAACCTTCCTGCCTCCTGTGGCACTTGATAACATCTTACAATAGACTCTGAATTCCTCAAAGACAAGAATCTTGTTATGTTCATATCTATTTCCCCACAACCTAGATCATCCTTATCACATTTGTCACAATTTTGTGTCATATGCAATCAGACATTTAATATAGACTTGGTAAATAACTGACTGAATGATTATAAAGGAATATATTTCCCATGGGTATGTTTTAGGTTGACAGGCATGATGTTATTTACGGAAAGAGAGGGACATTTCTATCTCAAACACTATTAGTTTATTCTCCTTAACTAAGAACTAGCCAATGATCAGATATGGACCTTATAACCCTTATGATGACCTTACAGTCATATTCATGACATCAAGTGTCAGATTGTCTATGGTTTTATTGATTAAAGGTACCTTGTAGAATATAGAATAGCTAGATAATTTTGGAAAAAGAATTTTGTCATTATTGTTGGTGGTGTGTATGTGGCTACGTGTGTTTCTACCTAACTGATAAGCACTCCCTACAATAGGGAATTACAAATGGTGCAATTCTGATAGTTAATCTCTGCTGAATTTAATCTTAGGAATCACAAGTTGAGAGTGAATTTACTCACATTTATAAAATTTGTGGGGTCCATATGGGTGAACAGATTGCTTTGTTCACAGGTTGTCCCATGTGGGGGTTACAGCCAGACATAAATATCCCTACCTCTCTGCCCTTGATGTCAGGAAGAATCAGCCTGTGGCAGCCAGTGCTCGCAGTAGTTTGGGCTAACCACGTGAACATTAATTACAAACATGTACTTGGATCTGGACGATTGGAATGGCCTCTAACCTGTCTCCTTGCCTCCCATCTCCCTAATCTAATTTCTTCTGCATTGTTCTGCCAGATTCAGCTTCCCAAATCATCATTTTTTAAAAATCGGTCACTTCCAGCCTGCAGTGGCTTCACTGAGCCTGCTTCTGGTTTTCCAAATATTACCTTGGTCAGACTTAAAGGATCTGTAATAATACCAAAAAATTGTATGCAAGCCTTACCTACAGATTAGAACCCAGGGATATTCTCTCTGGGTGGAAGAATTTATCACAGCCATTATCTTGGTGCTTTGGTCTGGGACACTTAGAAGAAGGAGCCATTCTTTTTCTTTCCGGTGTGTTTTCATTCCTCTCTGCCCAGAATCCTGTTCTTTGTTCTGATTGATGCTATCTCCTCCTAAGAGACATTATGGCAAGGTGGCAAAGACAGGAGTTTTGTAGTCAGACTTGGGCTCAGAGCCTCACAATTGACCCTATCAGTTATTCAGCCTTGAGCAAGTGACCTAGATTTTCGGATCCCAACTGCTTTATGTAAAAACCAAGGTAGCACCAGTGACTCCCAAAGGATAAGGGATGCATTTTGCATGTTTTTGTTAATACATGTTGAACATTTAGTATTTGGGAGCTATTGTTTAGTCATATGTCTGATGTTTTGGAATATTAGCCTTCAGTTTTGTTTCATTTTTAAGCATTCCTAATGACTCAGAGAGACTTGCATCTCTCTTGGACAGCAAGAAGCATTCAGGATTTAGATCAACATTTGTGGAAGACACAGGGCTCCAGTTCAGCATAGACTTGAGATGATGTCAGAGGTCAGAAGCACAGTCATATTCACCTCTGACACTGCTGAGCAGTGAGTAATGGCTGATTTAGGCTGTCTTGCTGGGAGGCCATGATAAAAATTATGGACTTGTCAGTGGCAGTGATTTGGGTTATATCTTTACGTTGGTCATTGTTTATTGTGCCAACCTTGGGTGATCTTCAGATCCACTCAGTCTGAAGCATCCATCATCTGACATCATTCTAGGCTATGAAAGGATATAATCTAGCACTTTCACCCTCTCCCTGGTTATCAAGACTCATCGCCACTGTATCTCCCAGCAAACAAGCTGCTTTTTGTACTATGTCACTGGATATTTTGCTTTTTAAAATAAGGTTTTCCAGAAGATTAAAATCCTGCTGCAAGATAAATGAGCAATGAATTTGGAAACAAATGACTTGGTTTCTAATATCTTTCTACCTCTCCTTCACTGTCTGTATGTGGCAGAGACACTTACCCTCTATGAGGTCTGGTTTCCTCAACCACGGAATCTGTTTCCAGATGATGTAGGGTAGCTATGCGTGATAAATGGGACATTCATGATGTAAGTGCTTCATAAACTCTAGTCACAATGAGGGAATTTAAAAAAACAAGAGAGAGAAAGAAAGAAACTATCAAAGAAGGAGACGATTAGGACTGATATAACGCAGATTCCTTCTTTCTTGGTAGCCTTTCTTGGTAGCTTGTCATGACCAAGCTAACTTCCAACAAAGAAGAAGATGGCTTATTTAATATTTAGGTTCCTTTTGTACTAATCTATCATCAGTACTAATTTATTTTGTACACATTTATTGATTACTATGTCTGTTTCTACTGAGATTAGATTTATGGACAGAAGCACAGGTGCTTTTGTAAATTTCATTTGTCCTATAGATTCATTTTATTTGCTCTTAGATGAAAATGATGTGCTCTTACAGAAAGAAAAGTAAAGAACCATGTTGATAGATGGTTCCACTTGGGATTAGTAACACTCCCCTAACTAGACAGTGACAAATATGATTGAATGGGTAGAGATTTTCCTTATAATCCTCAGTGCCTTATTATAATTAGATTTTGAAGAAAGTTATTTAGCTAAAATGCATAGGACCAGTGTCAAGGTATCTAGGATTTAGAACCAAGTTCCTAAGGTACCTATGTACTTGACTTTGAACCACCCTCTGTTAGTGCTAAAACATTTTTGTCAAATCACCTAAATAAAAAGTTTCTTAAAGAGTGAAAGAAGACTTCCCTGATGGTTCAGTGGTTAAGACTCTGCACTTCCAAGGCAAGGGGTGAAGCTTTGATCCCTGGTCTGGGAACTAAGATCCTATATGCCATGCTATGTGGCCAAAAAAAGAAAGAGTAAGAGATAAGAGTTGGGATTTAGGTGAGTGAGCTAAGGAGTATTTTTCAAAACATGGTCTCAGAAGTACCCAAGCATTGGACAACTTGCCCAAGTATCATGTTAAAAACACAGATAATAAGACCTAATGAATCAGAACCCTGGAATGGGAGCCTTAGGATATGAGTGTTTGAGATGTCTCCAGATGCTTTAGATCCTGAAGATCATGCTTTGAGGAACAGCATTTTGGAAGTATTGTTCCTGATAAGCATATTGTTAATATAATTAGATTTTTTTTTTAATGTGCAAGAAACTAAAGGTATACTCTTAGCATATGTTCCATCTGAGATTGACCTGTAGGTTCCATCCTCAGTTTAAATCCTATTTGTTTACTTCTGGGTGAGCATTTTTTCTATGGACCCTAACAGCCCACCTGTAACTTCTGCTTGCTCATGTCAAGAGTTGCTTAATGTTCACTCTCATGTCACAGGTATGGTTTCACCATTTCAGAAGCCGGAAGTTTCAGTCTGGAAGGGGGCAGGAAGTAGCACCATGCCCTTCATTCTACAGATAATGACATGTGGATGTGTGATGCTGATGAGGTGGGAACCACATCCTCACCCTTAGGGTTCTGGGAGCCATTCTGTCCTCTCTTTGGGGCTTCCCATGTGTTCGTCATTCAGCTCTGTCTGACTCTTGGTGACCCCATGGACTGTAGCCCACCAGGTCCCTCTGTTCATGGAATTCTCCAGGCAAGAATGCTGAAGTGGGCTGCCATTTCCTTCTCCATCTGGCATGCAATTATGGGCCCCACTAGTTCAATTTTCTGCTGGTGTCCTGCCAGGTGTACCTTCCCAAGCTTACCCACCACCACTACACTACCAGCCAGCTCATCTTGACCACCACAACCCCACCAGCACTTGGCTGGGATTCACTCTTTACATCTGCTTTAAATTTCAGGGAGCTTTACAATGCCTGGAGATTTCTGCTTAATAGAACACTAGTGTACCTCCTTCCTCTGTCCACAAACACTCTGCCTTTTCATCGCAGGGCCTTTGAAAAAGACTTCCCCAACCTTTCACCTTTTGCTTCCTTTATCTGAAACTGTGTTTCATTCAATAGGTCTCAGCTTAAATAATATCTCCCTGGGGAGTCAGGCCCCCAAGACTATTGAACCTGGTACTCTCCTCTCCTGGCGCTTGCCTATCTGCAATGACCTTGGTGAATTTCTGAATGATGATGTCCTTGTACTTTGCATCCTGAATGTGGAGTCCCTGTGAGGGACAGTATTCCCATTCATTATTGCATACTCATCAGTTGTTTGTGTGTGTTTGTGTGAGTGCACATGTGTGTGCTCAGTCGTATTTGACTGCTTGAGACCCCTTGGACTGTAGCCTGCCAGGCTCTTCTGTCCATGGAAATTTTCAGGCAAGAATACTGACTGGGTTACCATTTCTTCCTCCAGGGCATCTTCCTGACCCAGGGATTGAAGCAGAGTCTCTTTCACCTTCTGCACTGCCAGCAGATTCTTTACTGTGTCACCACCTGGGAAGCCTGTGTGAATGAATACTTTTATATATATATATATATAAAGGCCTGCATGGGACTATTTTGTTTTTGGAATAAACATTAGGAAAACAGAACCATGAAACAGAATTCAGTTACCAACAAGTGAAGTTCATGGTGAATACAGGGTGAGACTAGAAATGTCTGTGCTAATACTGCATAGGGGCAGCAGCTGAAAATACACTCATTCAGTTCAGTTCAGTCGCTCAGCGGTGTCCGACTGTTTGCAGCCCATGGACTACTGCATGGCAGGCCTCCCTGTCCATCATCAACTCCCCGAGGCTACTCAAATTCATGTCCACTGAGTCAGTGATGCCATCCAACCATCTCATCCTCTGCTGTCCCCTTCTCCTGCCCTCAATCTTTCCTAGTATCAGGGTCTTCTCAAATGAGCCAGTTAGCTCTTCACATCAGGTGGTCAAAGTATTAGAGTTTCACATTCAGCATCAGTCCTTTCAATTTATATTCTGGACTGATTTCCTTTAGGATGGACTGGTTGGATCTCCTTGAGTCCAAGGGACTCTCAAGAGTCTTCTCCAACACCACAGTTCAAAAGCATCAATTCTTTGGCACTCAGCTTTCTTTATATTCCAACTCTCACATTCATACATGACTATCGGAAAAACCATAGCCTTGGTTAGACAGACCTTTGTTGGCAAAGTAATGTCTCTGCTTCTTAATGTGCTCTCTAGTTTGGTCATAGCTTTCCTCCCAAGAAGCAAGTGTCTTTTAATTTCATGGCTGCCGTCACCATCTGCAGTGATTTTGGAACCCTCAAAAATAAAGTCTCACTGTTTCCATTGTTTTCCCATCTATTTGCCATGAAGTGATGGGACCAGATGCCATGATCTTAGTTTTCTGAATGTTGAGCTTTAAGCCAATGTTTTCACTCTCCTCTTTCACTTTCATGAAGAGGCTCTTTAGCTCTTCTTCATTTTCTTCCATAAGGGTGTTTGTCATCTGCATATCTGAAATTATTGATATTTCTCCTGGCAATCTTGATTCCAGCTTATGTTTCATCCAGCCCAGAATTTCTTATGATGTACTCTGCATATAAGTTAAATTAACAGGGTGACAAACATACAGCCTTGATGTACTCCTTTCCTGATTTGGAACCAGTCTGCTGTTTCATGTCCAGTTCTAACTGTCACTTTTTGATCTGCATACAGATTTCTCAGGAGGAGGGTAAGGTGGTCTGGTATTCCCATCTCTTGAAGAACTTTCTACATATAATCATATACATAATTTTCCAGTATATATTCCATATACAATTTTCCTAATATAATCATTTGATTCTCAATAAATTTTAGATCATATGAGGTAAACTTTCTATTACATTATGACATTCATCAGTGTTCAGCAGGTAAAAATCCAGGCAAATTTGACCATTTTAGAAGTATTGTTCCTGAAGTGTTTATGCACCACCTAAGTGATGGGGTTAGATCCCTGGATTGGAATGAGCCCCTGGAGAAGGAAATGGCAACCAACTCCAGTATTCTTGCCCGGGAAATTACATGGACACAAGAAACTAATGGGCTACAGTCCATGGAGTCCAGAGTCTGACACAACTGAGCGACTAATATTTTCACTTTCTTTTTTTGTACAATTTTAAGTGTAGGGCATATGCCATCTTACTGGAGTGGACAAGTTATATAATCTCCCTGGAGCATACTATATTTATCTATGAAATGTGGTTAGTAATACTAACTTCCTCAACAAACCGTGAAGAGGAGTAAATAAGGTATTCTCTGTAAAGCAATTAGCAGAATGCCTAGAGGATACTTGAGCTAAAAATATTTGTTTTAATTTCCATGACACATGTTAACCTAGCCATATTTGGAGCAGTGCTAGAGCATAATGTCTGGCCATAAGCAATATTGGCTCCGGAATTATCAGGATTAAAACACCAATGTGGTAAACATTGTCTGTGGAGAAGAATAAAGTTTCCATTTTTTTTCCTAACTAATGAATGTTTGTATCTCACTGTACTAACTGAACCAAGATATTACCAAGCCTCTGTCACTGACCTATGGAAATAGCAACTAACCAGCCAGATATCACGTAAGAGATATTTGTAAACTTGTTAAATTTGAGGGTGGGTCCACTTCCTCATTTTATCCTGTAACCTACTTAACTCTGTGGAGTTATAGGCAATGACATCTTTCACTATTCAGCTATCCTCTCAGAGTAGCCCTGCACTTTTTTGCAATTTCCTTAGACTTACAAAAGCAGTATAAGAAAGGGGTTAGAGGGATGAATATAAGGGTTGTATTCAGCTTTTCCTGGAAAAAAAAAAAGTATCTTATTTCCAATTAACACCAGATAGAAGGTATTTTTTCAAATCTATTTAAAAGATTCATTGAAGTTTTACCTGAAACTGTGGCTCAGACAGTAAAGAATCTTCCTGCAATGTGGGAGACCTGGGTTCAATCCCTGGGTTGGGAAGAGCCCCTGAAGGAGGTCATGGCAACCCACTCCAGTATTCTTGCCTGGAGAATCCCCATGGACAGAGAAGCCTGGCAGTCTTACAGTCCATGGGGTCACAAAGAGTAAGATACAATTGAGCAACTAAGCATATAACGTTCAAGAGTGGGAGGTTTGTTTGTCAATCATATTTCCTTTCACGTAGAGATCATCCATCAGTAAAATAGTTCTGCCTTCTCTCCATTATTTAATGATTCCTTCCTGAGTAAAACGTTAAGGAAATGAAGCAAGTTTCATGATGGACAATTTTAGGAGAGGGTACATGTATGGTTTTATTCTTTCTGTTACCCTTTCTTGTGATCTGTCTCTTCATAGAAATTGTTTGCTTTCAATTTGTCTCAGCTTCGTTGTAAACTAATTGGTAAAGATCCCAAGTGCACTAAGAGAGTCTCATCCCTTTAATCTTTTATATTCACTCAAATTGCTTCAGAACTCTGACTGGAAAATATATTATTTATTAAGATTTATTTCAGTGTGAGGTACCATTCATATGGAATTTTGATCTGAAGGGTCATTGTTGCTTATGGAGGATTTATAAGAAAATATCCCTAAATGTGGAGCTGAACCAAGATAATTCCAGAAACTAAGTGAAAAAAAAAGTGTTACAAAATTTAAGGAATAATTGACAAAAATGGGTCACCTGGAGGCTCATGAAGGTTTTCCAAATAAATGTAAAAAATGGAATTTATTGATGCCTTTGACAAGAATGAGTTAGTATAGTGATAGAGGAAAAAAATAATGTGACAAAAAGACAGAATGAGATATGAACAAGAGAAGAAAATTTATTTGAGAAATTTTGCTTTGAAGAGGAGGAGAAAAATATGGCAGAAGAGCCTAGGGATATGGACTAGATGCAGTATTACTTCTTTTTTATAATTTTTTAAAATTTTTAATTTACAATATTGTATTGGTTTTGCCATACATTGACATGAATCTGCTATAGATGTACATGTGTTCCCCATCCTGAACCCTCCTCCCACCTCCCTCCCCATCCCATCTCTATGAGTCATTCCAGTGTACCAGCCCCAAGCACACTGTATCATGCATTGATCTGAACTGGCATACATTTCACATATGATAATATACATGTTTCAATGCCATTCTCCCAAATCATCCCACCCTTGCCCTCTCCCACAGAGACCAAAGACTGTTCTATACATCTGTGTCTCTTTTGCTGTCCCACATACAGGGTTATCATTACCATCTTTCTAAATTCCATTTATATGCATTAGTATACTGTATTGCTGATTTTATTTCTGGCTTTCTTCACTCTGTATAATGGGCTCCAGTTTCATCCACCTCATTAGAACTGATTCAAATGTATTCTTTTTAATGGCTGCCTAATATTCTTCAGATATGCAGATGACACCACCCTTATGGCAGAAAGTGAAAAGGGACTAAAAAACCTTTTGATGAAAGTGAAAGAGGAGAGTGAAAAAGTTGGCTTAAAGCTCAACATTAAGAAAACTAAGATCATGGCATCTGGTCTCATCATTTCATGGGAAATAGATGGGGAGACAGTGGAAACAGTGTCAAACATTATATTTTTGGGCTCCAAAATCACTGCAGATGGTGACTGCAGCCATGAAATTAAAAGACGCTTACTCCTTGGAAGGAAGGTTATGACCAACCTAGATAGCATGTTGAAAAGCAGAGACATTACTTTGCCAACAAAGGTTTGTCTAGTCAAGGCTATGGTGTTTCTAGTACTCGTGTATGGATGTGAGAGTTGAATGGTGAAGAAAGCTGAGCACCAAAGAATTGATGCCTTTGAACTGTGGTGTTGGAGAAGACTCCTGAGATTGCCTTGGACAGCAAGGAGCTCCAACCAGTCCATGCTAAAGGAGATCAGTCCTGGATGTTCATTGGAAGGACTGATGTTGAAGCTAAAACTCCAATACTTTGGCCACCTCATGCAAAGAGTTGACTCATTGGAAAAGACCCTGATGCTGGGAAGGATTGGGGGCAGGAGGAGAAGGGGATGACAGAGGATGAGATGGCTGGATGGCATCACCAACTCAATGGACATGGGTTTGGGTAGACTCTGGGAGTAGTTTATGGACAAGGAGGCCTGGCATGCTGTGATTCATGGGGTCATAAAGAGTTGGACATGACTGAGTGATTGAACTGAATATTCCATTGTGTATATGTACCACAGCTTTCTTATCCATTCATCTGCTGATGGACATCTAGGTTGCTTCCATGTCCTGGCTATTGTAAACAGTGCTGCAATGAACACTGGGGTACACGTGTCTCTTTCAATTCTGGTTTCCTTGGTGTGTATGCCCAGCAGTGGGATTGCTGGATCATATGGCAGTTCTATTTCCAGTTTTTTTAAGGAATCTCCACACTGTTCTCCCTAGTGGCTGTGCTAGTTTGCATTACCAACAGTGTAAGAGGGTTCCCTTTTCTCCACACCCTCTTCAGCATTTATTGCTTGTAGACTTTTGGATTGCAGCCATTCAGACTGGCGTGAAATGGTACCTCATTGAGGTTTTGATTTGCATTTTTCTGATAATGAGTGATGTTGAGCATCTTTTCATGTGTTTGTTAGCCTTCTGTATGTCTTCTTTGGAGAAATGTCTGTTTAATTCTTTGGCCCACTTTTTGATTGCGCCTTTTATTTTTCTGGAACTGAGCTGCAGGAGTTGCTTGTGTATTTTTGAGATGAATTCTTTATGAGTTGCTTCATTTGCTATTATTTTCTCTCATTCTGAAGGCTGTCATTTCACCTTGCTTATAGTTTCCTTTGTTGTGCAGAAGCTTTTAATTTTAATTAGGCCCCATTTGTTTATTTGTGCTTTTATTTCCAATATTCTTGGAGGTGGGTCATAGAGGATCCTGCTGTGATTTATGTCAGAGAGTGTTTTGCCTATGTTTTCCTCTGGGAGTTTTATAGTTTCTGGTCTTATGTTTAGATCTTTAATACATTTTGAGTTTATTTTTGTGTATGGTGTTAGAAAGTGTTCTAGTTTCATTCTTTTACAAGTGGTTGACCAATTTTCCCAGCACCACTTGTTAAAGAGATTGTCTTTTGTCCATTGTATATTCTTGCCTCCTTTGTCGAAGATAAGGTGTCCATAGGAACCCTTGTCTTGTTCCTGCCTTTAGGGGAAATGCTTTCAATTTTTCACCATTGAGGATAATGTTTGCTTTGGGTTTGTCATATATAGCTTTTATTATGTTGAGGTATGTTCCTTCTATTCCTGCTTTCTGGAGGGTTTTATCATAAATGAATGCTGAATTTTGTCAAAGGCTTTCTCTGCATCTATTGAGATAATCATGTGGTTTTTATTTTTCAATTTGTTAATGTGGTATATTACATTGATTGATTTGCAGATATTGAAGAATCCTTGAATCCCTGGGATAAAGCTCACTTGCTCATGATATATGATCTTTTAAATATGTTGTTGGATTCTGTTTGCTAGAAATGTGCTAAGGATTTTTGCATCTATGTTCATTAGTGATACTGGCCTATAGTTTTCTTTTTTTGTGGCATCTTTGTCAGATTTTAGTATAGGGTGATGGTGGCCTCACAGAATGAGTTTGGAAGTTTACCTTCCTCTGCAAGTTTCTGGAAGAGTTTGAGTAGGATAGGTGTTAGCTCTTCTCTAAAATTTTGGTAGAATTCAGCTGTGAAGCCTTCTGGTCCTGGGCTTTTGTTTGCTGGAAGATTTCTGATTACAGTTTCAATTTCCATGCTTGTGATGGATCTGTTAAGATTTTCTATTTCTTCCTGATTCAGTTTGGGAAAGTTGTACTTTTCCAAGGATTTGTCCATTTCTTCCAAGTTGTCCATTTTATTGGCATATAGTTGCTGATAGTAGTCTCTTATGATCCTTTGTATTTCTGTGTTGCCTGTTGTGATCTCTCTATTTTCATTTCTAATTTTGTTGATTTGATTTTTCTTCTTTTGTTTCTTGATGAGTTTGGCTAATGGCTTGCCAATTTTATTTATCTTCTCAAAGAACCAGCTTTTGGCTTTGTTGATTTTTGCTATGATCTCTGTAGTTTCTTTTGCATTTATTTCTGCCCTAATTTTTAAGATTTTTTTCTTCTACTAGCCCTGGGGCTCTTCATTTCTTCCTTTGCTAGTTGCTTTAGGTGTAGAGTTTGGTTATTTATTTGACTTTTTTCTTGTTTCTTAAGGTAAGCCTGTATTGCTATGAACCTTCCCCTTAGCACTGCTTTTACAGTGTCCCGTAGGTTTTGGGTTGTTGTATTTTCATTTTCATTTGTTTCTATATTTTGATTTCTTTTTTTATTTCTTTCATGATTTCTTGGTATTCAGCAGCATGTTGTTCAGCCTCCATATGTTGGAATTTTTAACAGTTTTTTTTTTTTCCCTATAATTGACATCTAATCTTACTGCACTGTGGTCAGAAAAGATACTTGGAATGATTTCAACTTTTTGAATTTACCAAGGCTAGATTTATGGCCCAGGATGTGATCTATCCTGGAGAAGGTTCCGTGTGCACTTGAGAAAAAGGTGAAATTCATTGTTTTGGGGTAAAATGTCCTATAGGTATCAATTAGGTCTAACTGTTATATTGCATCATTTAAAGTTTGTGTTTTCTTGTTAATTTTCTGTTTAGTTGATCTATCCATAGCTGTGGGTAGGCTATTAAAGTCTCCCACTATTGTGTTATTGTTAATTTCCCCTTTCATACTTGTTAGCATTTGTCTTACATATTGTGGTGCTGCTAATGTTGGGTGCATATATATTTATAATTGCTGCATCTTCTTTTTGGATTGTTCTTTTGATCATTATGCAGTGTCCATCTTTGTCTCTTTTCACAGCTTTTGTTTTAAAGTCTATTTTATCTGATATGAGTATTACCACTCCTGTTTTCTTTTGGTCTCTATTTGCATGGAATACCTTTTCCCAGCCCTTCACTTTCAGTCTGTATGTGTCCCTTGTTTTGAGGTGGGTCTCTTATAGACAACACAATAGGAGTCTTGTTTTTGTATCCATTCAGCCAGTCTTTGTCTTATGGTTGGGGCATTCAACCCATTTACATCTAAGGTAATTATTTATAAGTATGATCCTGTTGCCATTTACATTATTGTTTTGGGTTCAAGTTTATGCACCCTTTCTGTCTTTCTTGTCTAGAGAAGATCCTTTAGCATTTGTTGGAGAGCTGGTTTAGTAGTGCTGAACTCTCTCAGCTTTTGCTTGTCTATAAAAGCTTTTGATTTCACCTTCATATTTGAATGAGATCCTTGCTGGGTATGGTAATCTGGGATATAGGTTATTTTCTTTCATCACTTTAAGCATGCCCTGCTATTCTCTTCTAGCCTGAAGAATTTCTACTGAAAGATCAGCTGTTAACCTTATGGGAATCCCCTTGTGTGTTATTTGTTTTTCCCTTGTGGCTTTTAATATTTGTTCATTGTGTTTGATCTTTGTTAATTTGATTAATATGTGTCTTGGGGTGTTTCGCCTTGGGTTTATCCTGTTTGGGACTCTCTGGGTTTCTTGGACTTGGGTGATTATTTCCTTTCCCATTTTAGGGAAGTTTTCAACTATTATCTCCTCAAGTATTTTCTGATGGCCTTTCTTTTTGTCTTCTTCTTCTGGGACTCCTATGATTTGAATATTGGTGCGTTTAACATTGTCCCAGAGGTCTCTGAGATTGTCCTCATTTCTTGTAATTCTTTTTTCCTCTCTGTTTCATTTATTTCTACCATTCTATCTTCTACCTCACTTATCCTATCTTCTGCCTCTGTTATTCTACTGTTGGCTCCCTCCAGAGTGTGTTTGATCTCATTTATTGTATTATTCATTATATATTGACTCTTTTATATTTCTTCTATGTCCTTGTTAAACCTTTCTTGCATCTTCTCAATCCTTGACTCCAGGCTATTTATCTGTAACTCCATTTTGTTTTCAAGATTTTGGTTCATTTTCACTATCATTCTTAGGAATTCTTTATCAAGTAGATTCCCTATCACTTCCTCTTTGGTTTGGTAGGCATTTATCCTGTTTCTTTACTTGCTAGGTATTTTTCTGCCTTTCCATCTTGGTTAGATTGCTATGTTTGGGGTGGCCTTTCCATATTCTGGCAGTTTGTGGTTCCTCTTTATTGTGGAGGTTCCTTGGGGTGGGTGGGGTTGGATGGGTGGCTTGTCAAGGTTTCCTGGTTAGGGAAGCTTGTGTCGGTGTTCTGGTGGGTGGAGCTGGATTTCTTCTCTCTGGCGAGCAATGAAGTGTCCAATAATGAGTTTTGAGATGTCAATAGGTTTGATGTGACTTTGGACAGCCTGTATTTTGAAGCTCAGGACTATGTTCCTGTGTTACTGGAGAATTTGCATGGTATGTCATGCTCTGGAACTTCTTGACCCCTGGGTGGTGCTTGATTTCAGTGTAGGTATGGAGGCATTTGATGAGCTCCTATCAATTAATGTTCCTTGGATACAGGAGTTCTCTGGTGTTCTCAGGATTTGTACTTAAGCCTTCTGCCTCTGGCTTTCAGTCTTATTCTTACAGTAGCCTCAAGACTTCTCCATCTGGACAGCACCAATGATAAAAGATCTAGGTTAATGGTGAAAGGTTTCTCCACAGTGAGGGACAGCCCAAGAAGTACATAGAGTTACATGGAGAAGGGAAGAGGGAGGAGGGAAATAGAGGTGACCAAGAGGAGAAGAGGGGGAATCAAAAGGGGAGAGAGCAAGCTAGCCAGTAATCACTTCCCTCTGTGCTCTCCCCAGTCTGGATCCCTCAGAGATGTTCACGGAGTTACACAGAGAAGAGAACAGGGAAGAAGGAGACAGAGGTGGCCAGGAGGATAAAAGAGGGAATCAAAAGGAGAGAGACAGATCTGGCCAGTAATCAGTTCCCTAATTGTTCTCCACAGCCCAGAACACCCAAAGAGATTCACAGAGTTGGGTAGAGAAGAAAAAGGGGAAGAGGGGAGATAGAGACAACCTGGTGGAGAAAAAGGACAGTCAAAAGGGGAAGAGAGCAATCAAGCCAGTGATCTCACTCTCAAGTAAAAAATGGATACTGAAGATTGGGTTCTTTAAGGTACAAGGTTGATGACAAATACCAAAAAGCAAAGGTTAAAAATCTAGAGTAGATGTTAGATTCTCAAAAATACAATATTAAGGAAAAAAAGTCACAAAATTTATTATATATATATATATATGAAGTTTACACTAAAAATGGAGTCTTTTTTTTTTTGAAAGGTAACAGTAGGTTATAAAAATGAAAATTTAAAGAGCAATAGAGGACTTAAAAACAAAAGAAAAAAATCTTTTTAATTTAAAAAATGATAATAGTAAAAATATCTAGGACTTTCTCTGGAGCTGTTGTGGACAGTGTAGGGTCAGTTCACTTACAGATATTTCTTTGATTCAGCTTATACTTCTCAAGGTCTATAGGCCCCTTCCTATGTAGCTGGTGCTAACTCCAGGGTTTTAATCTATTGTATCTGTCACTTTCAAAGCAGTTCTCTCTGTTTATTTTAGCTTCTTCTGTTTGCTAGTCTCTTCAGTGTCTAATTTCTGCCCTGACACAAGGGGGGAAGTGGTGGTAACTTTTTTTAGGCTCACTTGTTCATTCGTGCAGTGGGGAGGGAGGAACACTGCAAATATCACTGGCGTGTGTGTGGGGAATGTGCACAGTGTTTCAGCCGCACTGGGTTTGTCCCCACTCATGGCATGTGCACTTTCCCAGTCTACACTGTTCAGGCTCTAGGTTGCTCTGCCGGGAACTGTCTGAGGCGGGCCCTGGTTTGCATGCACTCCCCAGGTCCAAGTTGCTCAGGTTCAGGTTCTCGGGTACTCCATAAAGGCACAGACTTGGTTAGGCCTGCGTTTTGTGCCCTTTGCAGGTCTGAGCAGCTCAGGTGACAAGGTGCTTGTTGAGCTCAGTCACCCCCAGTTGAAGGCTGTGGCTTCTTGCCTCCCCCATCCCAGCCACTCAGTTTTCTGGGTGTACAACTGGCACGCCTTCTCAGGTGTGCCATGTGTCTCTTCTGGGGAGCTGATCTCTGATTGTGACCCTCCTGGTGGATGTGGACCATCCAGAATCGCCACTGTAAGTGGCGAAGTCTGCTTGTAGTTTGGTAGAGGATGCCTCTCTGGGGCCGTGATCTCCCCCTTCTGGCTCTGGCTACCCTCGCCTGCCTGTCTCCAGTGGGGAATGGGCTAGACTGCAGCTGGGTAGCTCTGCTCATTCCTTATTCTGTGAGCCAGCCTGGCAGTGTCTTAGGTTAGGGCTTTTTGCAGGATAGCTACCCCACAGTCTGGATTGTTATTTCAAGTTAGTTCTCTCAGATCGCCCTTGGGACATTCAGGGTGGGTCCTTACCCTAAGCCATACAGCCCTCGCATTGCTGTCCAGCCCCCGCTTGCTAGTGGGAGATGCGAGTGTCTGGGCAGCTGCTGTGCTGGAAGTTGCTGTTAGGCATGTAATCCGTGAGTTATAATTATTTATTTCTTTTTTCTTCCCATTTATTTTGCCCTCTGAGATTCCAAGGCTCTCCATAGATCTGCTGGAGAGCATGTTTCCTGGTGTTTGGAAACTTCTCTCTTTTTTAAGATTCCCTTCCTGAGATGGATCTCCATCCCTAACTCTTTTGTTTCTCTTCTATATTTTGTCATACCTCCTTTTGAAGACAAAGGGCTGCCTTTCTGGGTGTCCTCTGTCTGGTGTCCTCTGCCAGCATTCAGAAGTTGTTTTGCGGAATTTGCTCAGCATTCAAATGTTCTTCCAATGACTTTGTTGGGGAGAAAATGGTCTCCCCGTCCTATTCCTCCACCATCTTAGGACCACCCCAGTATTACTTCTTAGAAGAAGGCATTATAGCATATCTGTATGTGATGAGAAATAATTGAGTGGAGAGAAAAAAATGATAATGTAGGGAGAGAAACACTAAACATTAGGATTAGTGACAGAAACTAGTTCTAAAAGACAACATATTGTATGATTCCACTCAGGTGTAATGTGAAGAAAAGACACATTTAGAGACATAAAGTAAATTAGTGGTTGGTTAGGAAAAAGGGTAAATGTGAAATGACTTCTTCTAATAGATTCGTGATTTCTGGGCATGATGAATGTACCCTAAAATTAAATTTTGGTAGTGGCTGTACGACTCTGTGAATATATTAAAAACCATTGGCTCATACATTTTATACAGGTAAAGCATAAGATTCATGAATTTTGTTTCAATAAAGCTATTTTAAGAAGAAATGGATAGTAAGAAAACAAAATGTTAAACATTTGAATACAGCTACTCATGCATTGACATTTCAAAGTGACGACAATAATGCTTACTATGTAGAGTTATAAAGTTCCAGAAAGAAATTTGATCTGGGGTGAGATTAACATTTGCTTTCTAAGGAGATGAATTGAATTTACACTTAAAGTACATACATTTTCTAAGAGTATAGTCAAGATATTGCTCAAATTTAGATTTTTAAAGATTAGGTAAAGTTTAAAATTTTAGAGTCATTAAGAAAATGATACAAATATTTTATGTTATATGCATTCAAAATTAGTAGAGAAATTAAATTTCTTAATGAGAATAGAGATCAGTATAAGAGAATCCAAAAGGAAAGAAAATTTTAAGACAGTATAATAATAAAAATCAAATGGAAAACAATACATAAAATTTTAGAAATAACATATGTCAGTGGGCACAATTAATTTGAATGGTCTGATTGTCCAATTAAAAGAGATTAAAAAGAGTTAAAATATTGGCAGATTGGATGAAAAAAAATCAGCTATATATTGCTGTAATGGGTATATATATCTAAAACAAAAGAACAGAAATTGGTTGAAAGTAAATGGATTGAAAAATATATACCAGGTTAGAATTGTGTTCATATGCAACTAACAGAAATCTCATATGACATTGGCTTATAGAAAATAAAACTTTATTTCAATCTCACATAAATTAATACATTGTTGAGAGGTTGGAGTTTTTATGGTGGCATTTCTCACTGCTTGTTCAATTATTTTGGGGAAAGGATAATGAGGGGCAATCATTAGTCCTTGCCAAATCAAGGGAGAGATATAATAACAACCATCCTGCTAATCCAGATTACTATTAGACAAAGCAGATTATAAGAAACAAAGCACTGATGGAGGCAAAGACAGTCAAGTTTGAATAATGATACCTTTCTATATTAAATTTGACACAAGTAGACCAAAGTTAACTGAGCTTTATTTATACGCAGGTGTTAACTTGCTCAGTGATGAATTCATATGATGAAACGATGACATTTAACATATTCAGCTTTCTCTCTATCCTCTCTCCCTCTATATCTGTCCCTGTTTGTCTGTCTCTTTATCCCTCTCTTCTCTAAAACCACTTCTTGCCACAGACCATATACAAAAATAGAACAGATAAAAAAATCCAGATGTAAGCACTAGAAGTATAAGACTTCTAGAGAAAAACAGGCAGAAATCTCCATGATGTTCTGGTTAGGCAAATATTTCAAAATAGGGCACAAAAACAAACACCATAAAGGAGAAACAGGTACTTTTGACTTCATCAAACTTAAACACATTAAAAACATCTGCTATTTAAAACCCATGTTTAATAACATTAAAAGATAAAATAGAAACTGGGAGAAAATATTCACAACAGATATATCTGGTAAAGTATTGATATTTATTAATAAAAAGTAAAAAAATCTTTTATAAGTCAATAATGTAAAGGTTAATATTTACTAATTACCATCATTAATAAATAGAGAAATATTTATATACAGATATCTTATTTATGAAATTAAATGAACTAAGTAAAGGATTTAAAATATGTATAGCACAGTAGAAGATACTCATGTTCATTATTCATTACAGGAATGCAAATTAAAACCACAATGATATTACTATTATACCAACACTAACATGGCTAAAGCCTAAAAAGTCTGAAGATATCAAGAGCTGTCAAGGATCTGGGGGTAATTAGGGGAAGAGGATTAAGAGATATTAATATAAAATGTGTAAATCACAAGGACATATTGTACAGCACAGGAAATACAGCCAATATTTAATATTAATTTTAAATGGAGTATAATCTATAAAAATTATTGAAGTACTGTATTGTACACCTAAAGCTAATATAATATTGTAAATGAGCTATATTTCAGCAAAATAAGTCTTAAAAGAATGATTAAGACATTTAGGTAATCGTTTCAGGGTGTTTTTAGTGATCTTGATTAAGGAATGGATTTAATATTAAATAGAATCAGAACACTTCACAGTATGATGGAAGTTTCATAAAATATTTCTATATGCATAATAATCTACATTAATGTCATATTAATATCAGTATTTACATGAAACATGGTGTCTCAAATTTCTGGTTCCCAGGTCTGGACCTGCCCACATGACCACTAACTAGCCCTTCTCTTTTATCCAGTTGTGACTATTTATTCTAACGCTAATGCTAGCTCTAATTTTATAATCCCAGCCTTGCCTTGGGTCTCCTGGCTCAACTTCCCACCTTTCCTTTGAGCTCTGTCCACTCATGATCTGGCCATGAAGGTTTACCTGCCGCCAAGTACCAGTGTGCAGATTTATGAAGCATAAACACTGTGCTGGGAGGTCTTTCCTCTCCCATTATCCCTATTATATTGGAATAATTTAACAGCCTCAAGTCCCTAGAAAGCCTATCACAGTTTAAAAAGAAAAAAAAACTTCCTAGGAGGAGATGAGAGTTGATAATCTAATGGGTCTTTTTCATGTTTTACTGCACATCTCTGTGATAGAAGCAAATGTAATTTTTATGTAGTTATAAGAAGGAAAATTGAAACGGGGGTCATTTTGTAACATTATATTCCTGGGCACTTGTTCCAACTCCTGTCTGTAGTCGCTGTTCACCACTCTGGTGTAATTGCATAGGTCATTTGTGGAAAAGCATAATTATACCTTAAGGTAATGTTCCCTCATGCATTATTAAGCTGTGAATTTTCCTAAAGTAGGTAAAGGGAGTGAGCTAGGTGATTGGAAGAGAAGTCAGAGGATATTGAATCGGAAGGGGCTTAAGGACCAGGCTCATCTCCTCTGCAGGGCTTTACTCCTCACTGGAACATCGTCTCGAAAGGCCCTGACCGTCAACAAATGCCTGACCAAATGGCATCACCATTTATTTTTATATGATGGTCTTGCTCTTCAGGTGGAGGGCCTCTTGAAGGTGATGACTAGTCTAACTCCTCCAGAGTTTCTCAATATCCAGCACATTGCTTGGGTATTGAGAAGGAAATTGCAACCTGCCCAAGTATTCTTGCCTGCAAATCTCAAGGATATTGCAGCCTACTGGGGGTTGTAAAGAGTAGGGCACTACTCAGTGACTAAACAACAGACACACTGCCTGGCACAATGTAGAAACTCAGTGTTTCCTATTGAGTGAATGTTGAAGACATTTCCAAGAAAAGAAAATATGAGATGGGTTTTCTTTGACAGATTATGCTCCATTTCCAGACATTTGGGCCAGTGAAAGAGACAGTTTTAGAGTCTGCTGGAACCTGAGTTTCATAAAGGAGAAATGAATGTAGATTGCAAAAAAAGTTAGACATGGAGATAGAGGTGATTTAAATAACTCTGATTTCTGATAGTTTGTCACTTAACCCTCATGGGTATCAGAATGCTCATACATAAAACGTGAATCAAAGAATCTACTGATTAGATTATATCAGGTTCATGTGAAATATAGCATCTGCTAGTGCTTTCTTGGTGTCTCAATCAGTAAAGAATCCACCTGGAATGCAGGAGACCTAGGTTTAATTCCTGGGTTGGGAAGATCCCCTGGAGGATGGCATTGTAACCCACTCTAGTATTCTTGCCTGGAGAATCCCATGAACAGAGGAGCCTGACAGGCTATAGTCCACGGAGTTGCCAAGAGTCACATGACTGAGAGACTAAGCACAAGTGAAGAATGCAATGACAAGTTCAGCATAATAATGCAAATGATGATATTTACCTGCTGTCATCTAGGCATGGCACAAGATTATTTACATTCAATAAAACTTTTTTTCCCTTTCAATCAATGACCATGCATGAATCAGTTATGATATGCCAAGAAGTGTGCGAGCCCAAATCCCTGGATCAGTGTCCTTCCTATGTTGAAGTATGGAAGCTATCTGAAGAAAATACACCTTTAAACAAGATGCTAACTTACATCTCATAGAGTTGTAAGCCCTCTCTTCCCTCCATGCACCATATTTCCCTTTGAACAGACATGCTCAGACATGCACATTCAGTGCAAGTGATCAAAGAAAAGACACTTGATTACAGGGTGTTTAAGTTTTAATGGAGCCAGAATTCCTTTCCATTTCTTCATTTGCATCCTACCTCAGCTACCTTCTCCTTGCCAGTACATCAAAGCCCTCTGTGTCTGCAGGGCTATGGCATAACCACACATTATGCAGGTGACTGTTGGACTCGCACCTCTGTCTCTGGGTGTTCACACTGGTTTACTCTTGGCAAGATGTGGTTCACAAGCAGTCCTCTGAAATAGCTCTGACAGAGAGAAATGGTTGACGTGTTTTGGTCCAGATGCTCTCAGGGATCAAGAGTCCCTTGGCTACCAGCCGTCCCCTTGGAACCTGTGCACAGGGAATCAGGGCCTGATTCTTCCCTGAGTGTCAGTGACTGTGCTATCTGAGCATCGTTCTGGAAGCAAGGGCGAGTTGTCTTTGCATTATTTACCCTCCCAGGTCAGAATGAGTGAAAAAAGAAACAGAAGTATTTAAGTTTGAATCCAAACACAGTTAGCTCCAACTGCATAACTTTGAGCAAATTGTTCAGTTACTCTTAGATTTTGTTTCTACAATTGTAAGTAGACATAAAATGTCTATTTTTTTCCCTTTATTCCCTCTCTCTTTCTTTCTTTCACCCAAGTTCAACCTGTTTTATTTTCCAGTCATTTATCTCTTTTGATACATGTGCTTAGGAGGTAATGAAAAGGTTGCCTTGTCTCTCAAGATGTAAGAAATAGGCCTTGGGTTTCTTGAAGACTGAGCCCTCCCTGCCCTGGAGGAGACCAGTGATTTTGCAAACCTCATTGCTGATGATTTTGATACCTTCTTTTTAAAAGAGATGACATTTTGAACTAATTATAGATTCAAATTGCAAAAAGAGTACAGAGAGATTCTGTGTACCTCTCACCTCAATTCCCTCAGTGGTGGCATTTTATGTTTTATCTGTGACAATATCACAACCAAAGAATTGGTATTGGCAAGATAAAATAAAAGTAAAATAAAATACCTGCTTTTAGGGATTCTGTGTAACGTTTTGGTGCTCATATTGTAGCATTTACTTTTTCTTTCTCTAAAATTTCCATCTGAGGGAGTTATATTCAGGATCTATTCATGTCTGAACAAAAACCTAACCCTGCTAATGAGAGAATCTTGGGTACACACTGGATTGGAGAACATTGGTGAGGCTGGAGGATTCAGTGAAATTCCATTTCCCCTTCTCTATCTTCAGAGTTCATGCACTTTCATTCCAGACAGAGCACACCACTCACAGAAGAGTTAGGAACAAGACTAGGTCTGCCCTGGATGAAGTAGGCACTGTCTCAAGTTGCTGAGCCCTGAAGTGTCCAGAGTGTGCACACAGGAGCATCCTTTAGTTTGCCATTCACTGTCAGAGCAGAAAACGTAAGAGGGAGACTGATGGTGACCTGCAAAGACAATAACCCTGTTTCCTGGGAAAGTGTGCAGCCTAATACGTATTCTGACTTTCAGCTTCTCTCAACTTCTCTTTCTTTGGGACAGACAGTTTCAGCCCAGGAAGGTGTGTGTTGAGACAGGAAGAGGGAGCATAAAGGGGTATAGAGGGTTTTTATCACATACCTCATAGGATATCTAAGAGGATTTCATGAATCAGTGCCAGCAATATACCCAGCCCAGCACTGGGAGCATAGTAATTGCTCAATAAAAATAATTTTGTTCTCCTAACTTATATCCTATTCAAGAAGCTGATCCCCAAATAGTCAGAGAATCCCAGTGTTGGAAGGTGACTTAGAAAGTGGCCAGTCCCACCCAGTGCAGACATCCCTTCTCTGAAATACTCACCGGGTTGTCTGACATTCTCTTCTAGACTGAGTCATGCTCCTGAGGCGGGACTCTGGATGGAAGCTAGAGTGGTCTGGCTGCTTGAGTACCCATCCCTGGTCTCCTAATAAATCTTTCTGTGTTGAGGAGGCTGAAAAGATAAGAGCTATACTTCCAAGACACCCTTGCAGCTAGAATTCATGTAGCTCCTTGATTCTGCAAAGCAGGTATGCTTTCTGAAACCCAGAGGCTGATGTGAGTCACATGAGCTATTGCTCTGAGAGAGCGATGGTGGTATTTCTAGCATCCAGTTATGGAGTCACAGGTGCCCAGGACAGACAGTGATGGCAGCCGTGTTTCTGCTAGACGAGACCTGTGATGTGCCGAGCTGCTGGATTTATGGCTGTTCCTGGGAAATCTGATCCCCACCCCCAAGAGATTCTGTGAGTGCTGAAATATAATAAATATTTCTTCTCCTGCTTAAGATAGCGAGATTGATTTTATTTTTTAAACAAGGATCCTGATTAATATACCCTTCACAGGCTCTATACTATCTAAACAATAAAATGTGATATATTCCTGTGACAGCCAAGTGTCTACATGATTTACCCCCTGGGACATCTCCTGTCTCATCTCTCACCCCCGCCCAACCCCTGACCTTTCATTTCCCATTCTGCTTCAGTTTCATGAATATCCCCTTTCCATTTCGAGGAAAGTTTGGTTTAGATAAATTTGGCTTTTATTAAGTTGACTCTGTGCCCTCAGACTTTATGTCTGTTAGTTCTCTGTGTGTATGTGTGTAAGAAATCACCATTGGATGCTTATTATTTTCCAGTCATTTATCTAGGCTTGGGCTTCCAAAACAGTATGGAATTTAAAATTAGGTGGACTAAGAATAGGAATGAGAAAATAAAGATACATGTTAGAAATATATATTTTATATACATTTGAAACATATCACTGTAAATGACTCATGGAGAAAAATGTTTTCTTGGGAGGAAATGCTGGATTTAGAATCAGAATTTTGACCGAGTCAGTCCTTTTAAAAGAAAGAAAGAGAACAATCTCTGGAGAAAGATTTCTAAGTAGAGGGAACAACAAAGGCAGATTCCAAGGGCTTTCCTTGTGGCTCGGATGGTGAAGAACCTGCCTGCAATGCAGGGGACCTGGGTTCAATCCCTGTGTCAGGAAGATCCCCTGGAGAAGGGAATGGCAACTCTACTCCACTATTCCAGCCTGGAGAATCCCCATGAACAGAGGAGCCTGGTGGGCTACAGTCCATGGGGTGGAAGAGAGTTGGACATGACTGAGTGACTAAGCATGAGCACTAAGGCAGAACAAAGGTTGTTGTCTGTGAAGAATCAAGGGAAGGTCCTTGCGTCTAGAAGACAGAGCAGCAGGATGATGAGAAATGGTAAGAGAGAGAGAGGGACTCAGGGTGCAGAGGTAGAGAAGGAGCAAGCAATGAGAATTTAAATTCTGACCTGCTGAATTAGATTCAACAATAGAAATTGTCTCTCTTGTGACACTGCTGCAAAATTTTGAAGATCCCAGTGAATGTGGACTTGAGGCCACTCTCACAGAGCAGCGCGGTGGAAGATGGTTAAGTGGTTGGCTTCATGGGTGTGGAAGATGAAGCACACTCCAGGGAGATGTCCAGAACAAAACAAAGTCAAAATGGAATGAATTTAAGTGCATATCCTTTTGGATCTCTTTAAATAACTTTCCAGGTAGTTGGTTTTTCTCTGCACCTCCAGTTCTTATCTGACCACCTGGCACAGAATGTTCACCCAGAGGGTGGCAATTACAGGATTGGTGGATGAAAAAGTACTCTCAGGCTGGCTGTGAACTCTCAACATAGCCCCTCATTCTTCCGTCTCCTTTTACAGATGAAGAAACTAAAGCCCAGATGGCTGATGGAACTTTGGAAAGATCACACAAATATTTAGTGATGAAGCTGTAAGTAGAACCTGAGGCGTGTGACTCCCAGTCCAGTGATTTTGTGCTAAAAATTGCATGAAAATTACCTGACTCTAGTTTTCAATGGAATAAAAAATAAATTATACAGCTGGGAGCTGTCTAGCACAGTGACTGTAACACATATAAACTCTGCAAATGTTTATGGCATTGAATTAGAAATTGGAAAGATTTAGAAAGCTTCTCTGGTTTATCTAACCTCTCATTTTGCTCTGAGATGGAAAGGGGGTGTGGGAGCTAGGAAGGACCTTTGCCAAGGTCACATGGCTCATCAGCCAGAGAGCTACTGAGAGAATCCCTGAGCCCTTTGCCTCTTGATCCAACACTCCCTTCCTCGCATGTGCCACTGGAGTGTGACTGAGGTTCTGGAGGCTGAGTCTGAGGGTAAAGAGGCATGACATTGTTTAAAGCCATTTCATTGTCAGCTCAATCTGAGGCAGCTGAGTAGGAAAAGACAGTAATTCAAGTTGTCAGGGCCCTTAGAAACCTGCTCTGGGGTGTTGTATTCATCATGGAAAGAAATGTAATGCTTGAATGTGGTTATTCTTGGGCCCATTCTAAAACCAAGTGTGAGTATTCTCAGCAGGCTTCATGCAGACAATTACAGTTAAGCACAAACCTCCAGATAAGCTAAATTTCTGGGACCTGGTAAATAATTCCTTGTTTGCAGCTAGTGTCCTCTCACTGGGTGCTGCTGTCATAAGGCAGAGGGCTTGGACAAGGCAACCGTGGACTCTATTTACCAGCATCTCTCTGGGGCAGTCTTGTCTTCCATGTCACTGGTAACTTCGGGAGGCACGTAAAACACTCCCGCAATTCTCTTAACAGTGTAGAAACAGTCTGAGCCACTCATCCTATGTTTTCTTGCTCTACAAACTGATTTTAGTCCCAAATGACCTTCCAAAGGCAGACACTTAATCAATAGGAGGTTCTAATGAGCCTCATTTGCCACCGCAGCTATGTGGGAGGGAAGAAAGCAAATCACAAGTAGGAGAAGCCTTATCTCCTCTCCAGCTGCCTGCAGGGAGTGAGCTCATGCCCTTTTCTGCAATTTCAACTCTTCCTTTCATTCCTATAAGTGTTTTTCCTTTCTAGGGAGAGTGAAGAGAAAAACAAAAGTACTACACTAACAATAAATTCATCCCAACTTTTTAGCAGAATGTAAACCTAAAGCCTTTAGGGCTTCCCAGATAGTACTAATGGTAAAGAACCCACCTGCCAGTGCATAAAATGTAAGAAAGTGGGTTCGATCCCTGGGTTGGGAAGATCTCATGGCGGAGGGCATTGCAACCCACTCTAGTATTCTTCCCTGGAGAATCGCACTGAATCAGATGCAAATGAAGCGATTTAGGATGCACACACAAAACTAAAGCCTTACAAATGAGCTGCCCTCAAAGACCCACTGTTTCTTCAGCTGATCTTTTCACTTTCAAATGAGAAACTGAGTTCTACAAAGAAGAAGTAACTTGGACACAGTCATCCTATAAGCTCAGTGCAGGGCAGTCTGTAGATCTCAGTGTTTCTGTATCTCTAGAGGTCTTTGCCTCACACTTAGCTGGTATCAAATTTCCTAGGTTATTCCAATGACATTAAGAAATCCATAGGCCGATATACATCGAACTTCTCTTATAGCAATGCTTTCGGAGCAATTTCATGAGACACACATGAGACCCTTCTCATTTCATCCATGGTCCTTTTTTCATCGCAGAGACACCGGTCACCACTCAAGTTATTCAGTGATTCTGAGAGACTTGTCTTTTTGCTCCTGTAATTTCAAATGCATCTTCAAGATAATAGATCTGAGGCCGTGGAAGGATGTTCAGGTCCATTTGCATAGACTCAGAGGAGCCTCTGAGTGGTGCTAAGGAAGCGACTTCCTTTGGGATCATCTCCAGTTCTGCTGGGAACAGCTTTCTCTTTAGGATTAGCAAGTCCTGGGTATGAAGCTCAGGGCTATGAATTTCTTACTGGGGTTGCTGGGAAAAGTATGATCCTCTCAGTTCTCTGGGCTGAAACGCAGAGGTCATGATAGCCTTTCAAAGAGTTGATATGACAGTTACTGCATTATTTGCCCATCTTCCTCATCTGTTAATCATTAAAGGCAGTGAGTGTACAAATTCATTATGTTAGAGTTCCTTCAAGCAACACAGGAGTCGTTCATAGCTGAGTTTGAGTCCTGGGAACATCAGGCAGCCCAAGAGGGTGGTTGACAGGAACTCTTTCCTGTGAGCCCCTGCTTATTATTTCTGCTCCTTTTGACTCTTCCTGTGCTGTGATATGGGCACACAGGTCTCTCTTGTTCTTCCAGCCCAATGCTGTCTGTATATATTCCTGTGGCCTCCATAGAAATCAAGCCTCTACTTCTCACCTCTAAGGGGCAGACCCAGAGCAGGGACTGACAGTAGTGTTTCAGGGGTGCCTTTAGGTTGGTAGAGTCGGACACGACGTAGCCACTGAACAGCAACAAGCTAGGTTAGTGAATGTTCTGGGGTCTAGATTAGGCATAACAAGTTCTCTTCTTCTGCTCTGCAGCATTGCTTTTCTACACACACTGAGAGATCGAGACAGGTTTGCTGAACTGAGTCAGGCTTTCTCATTAGTGTGCACTCTGTCGTTCCCTTGATATACTAGAAAGCTTGCACTGAGTGCAGGTCTGCTATCTCATCCAGAAGAGCACTGGAGTAGACAGAGGCTCTATCTTCATCTGAGGCTCCAAAATATACTCTCTGGCTGCCTCTCACCTGCAAGGAAGCCAGGAGCAGCAGACGTTCTTCAGTTTTGTCTTTCTTTGCATCAGAATAGAAGTAAGACCTGAGGTTTTAGGGGCATCGTTATGGAAAAATACCTTAACTTGCCTTATGAGTAGTTTCTGTTCAGCCAAATGTAGGCCTTCTTGATATAGACACAGCAAGGCCACCAAATGGCTTAGTTGAGTTTACTGACTCCTACAGTCCCATGGACAGAGGAGCCTTGTGGGCTACAGTCCATGGGGTCACAAAGAGTTGAACACAACTGAAGCAGCTTAGCATGCATGCATACCTGGGACTTGAGACAGAAGCATAGCACAATAAGTGAGGGTGATTTTCCCATGCCCTGCATACATTTCCTTTCCAGTAACAGAAGTGGTGGAGCCAGGAAAAAAATAGGCTATTTTTAAATTCCTGGACAGAGTAACAATAGAGTACCATTTTAATTACATCCCATCTGTTACTTACATCATCTTCCATTAGGACAAGTAGCACAGTAACATTTTATCAATATTCCATTGAATATTGACCTTTCTATTGCATAGTACATCTATTGGGAAAATGTGTTGAAGAAATGTTCATGCAATCGTGATAAGTGAATAAATGAATTAGTTCAGTCAGTTCAGTCGTTCAGTCGTGTCTGACTCTTTGCTATTCCAGGGACTGCAGCATGCCAGACCTCCCCATCCATCACCAACTCCTGGAGTTTACTCAAACTCACATCCATTGAGTTGGTGATGTTATCCAACCATCTCATCCTCTGTTATTCCCTTCTCCTCCTGTCTTCAATCTTTCCCAGCATCATAGTCTTTTCAAATGAGTCAGCTTTTTGCATCAGGTGGCCAAAGTACTGGAGTTTCAGCTTCAGCATCAGTCCTTCAAATGAATATTCAGGACTGATTTCCTTTAGGATGGGCTGGTTGGATCTCCTTGCAGTCCAAGGGACTCTCACAAGTCTTCTCCAACATCACAGTTCAAAAGCATCAATTCTTCAGAACTCAGCTTTCTTTATAGTCCAGCTCTCACATCTATACATGACTATTGGAAAAATCATAGCTTCAACCAGATGGGCATTTGTTGGCAAAGTAATGTCTCTGCTTTTTAATATGCTGTGTAGGTTGGTCATAAGTTTTCTTCCAAGGAGCAAGTGTCTTTTAATTTCATGGCTGCAGTCACCATCTGCAATGATTTTTGGAGCCCAAAATGATAAAATTGGTCACTGTTTCCCCATCTATTTGCCATGAAGTGATGAATAAATGAATAAAATTACTTAATTGCCAGGGTTTTGTTTTGTTTTGTTTTTTGGAACATGCCAATATGGCTTACTGGAAAAATTTTAACTCAGTGATCCAACCATTCAGGAATGTATAATCATGTTGGTATTTAACATTTATTTTGCATATCATATTATATTAGAATTAAAAATAGGGAAAAAACAAATAATGATTGAAATAAACTAGGAAGCATTTTATCAATTGATAATGATTAATACTTTATTTTTAACTAAAATATTACACCTATCATCTATCTATCTATTCATCTAGCTAGAAAATTGGAGAACCTCATTTAGATTAAAAGATATAGATGCTATTTAAATGTATGGGCAGAAAGGTCCCAACATCTTTTCTGAGTTTCATCCTGGGCAACACTCTAAGCCTAAGAGCGTAGATCTTTATATCCCCTTGATGACTACTTCTCTTGTGTTTTCAAGCCCCCGACATTGACAGTCCTATGGTCCTATGGTATAGCACGTGCGTGTGTGGTCAGTCACTCAGTCATGTACAACACTTTTGCAATCCCTTTGACTGTAGCCTGCCAGGCTCCTCTGACCATGGAATTTCCCAGGCAAGAACACTGGAGTGGGTTGCCATTTCCTCCTCCAGGGTATCTTCCTGACCCAGGGATGGAACCAGCATCTCTTATGTCTCCTGCATTGGCAAGCAAGTTCTTGACCACTAGCACCAGCTGGGAAGTCAACCTACTTCATATGATTATAAAATTTAAAGGAATTTTATTGCATATAAACAGATAATGTGTCTACAAATACTTGCGGTTTACAAGTTTAAGTAAGAGCTTACTAATTTACTATTATTACCTATTAGTATACAATGCATTCTTGTTTTTTGTTTTGTTTTCTTAGCTTACTTTCTTCTTTCTTGGGATGTAATCTGAAATCTATTTTTCATAGTTAAAAAGATCTGCCAAAATGTCTTACTAAACAAAATGCAATCTGATTCATAAGATAAATTCTGATACTAGGTTTAAAATACAATTTATAATCTTTGCTTGTTTCTCTTCAAAATGCTTTTTGAGAGAGAAGAGGAAGAGGATGGAATAAAGAACCATCACTCACAGGCCACATTTGAAACCCTATTGCCTTTTCTAGGTTTTAAGAGTTTTTGGTGTTTAAAGTGTTCTAGGATTTAAACTCTAAGTTTTCTTTTATTTCATCTAGATTGGCATAACTATTTTCAATCTCCTAAATTCATTATAGTTTTTTCCTTTGTCTTCTATTAATATTTTTTTAGCTCCTCTTGGAAAAGTTTTGCTTTTTTTAACCTTATATACTCTCTATACTTCATGTCCAGTCTGATCTTAGCTGGCTGAGGGCTCATTTTACACAATTTGATTGAGACTAGGAGGAATGGTTTCAAAGGCCTAAAATGTAATTTATCACATATCTAGTAAGTCTCTATATTGGCAATTTTTTTTTTCACAATAAATAGGGTTACTTTAATCCCAGGGTTTTCAGTGATTCCCAAAAGTATGAATTCAGTTAAGGATGAGCAATTTCCTCTTTCCATCCTTCTATGCTCTTCTCTAAACTCTTGAGGAAATTATCAAGAAAAAGATACAGACATGTGTTCCACTTCTGGATGTTTACAGTATATCTGTAAGGAAGAACACAATTTATTTCTGCAATATTCTTTTTGTACTCAGAAAATGATCTGGGTAACAGCCACTCTTTAGAGAGGCATTGTTATCTACCTGATAATAATACAAACATGTGAGATAGGCAGTTAAGAAGTTTGTTCTAAATCTACATATTGTTCCCTAGGTATGTTACAGTCTACAAACTAATTACTCTGAACATAACCTTTCTTGCTTCAAGAAGAATATTTAGATGAATTAATGTCTCACTACATCTTCAAAACAATGTGAAAAAAAAACCTACAATGTTAGAAACATCAGGCTATAAGAGCGACTAGTATTTTATATGCTTGAAAAATTTCCATGCATACAAAAAGTGATTACGATTTTTATGTCACTCAAAGAACAATTTAGAACATTTATATATTAGTATTAGAATAAATTATTACATCATACACTAATGGTAATGAAATAATTATGCTATTGATACTGGTCTTTAGTATTTAGTGAGACATATGATAAGTAATATCACTTTTTTAAGAGTCATTACTGCTTTATCCTCAACTCATTACCTGTTTGTGGAGTGTCTGGTGCCAAAGATGGAGTCTCTAGAATCATCAAAGAGCTAAAAGGAAATGTAAACAGCAAAATTTAACATATATTGTTCCATCTCTTTGAATTTTGAATAGAATTTTATAGCATAAAATTGTAAAAAGGTTTAGCTACAATACATGCTTCCGAGATACATAGGTTTCTCTGTCTAGAGTGTGTATCATGTGTCTGTCATGTTAGAATGTCTATTAAATCCTTTCTTTAGTCAATGCACAAAGGTTTGTGACGGGTGGGGATTTGTTTGTATCAAAGACCTATATTTGTTGGATATTAATCTGAAAGAAGGAACTGAATCTTTCTAAGATTCATTCCCTTGATTGCATAATAGTAGCCGTTTCAGAATGTTTACGGGGAAGTGAAATGAGGTTCATGATAGACACTCAACAAAAGGCATATGCTAAAAATAATAACGATGATGGTGGTGGTGGAGATACTGATGAGAGTTTTAGTAGGAGAAAAATAGGGCAAAAGCAAACAAATGCTTGGCAATGAAATAAGTACAGACATTAAAGCCATACAAAATCAGGCTCAAATCTTAAGACCTCAATTCTAGCTAGATAACTTGATTGTATAAAAGTTCTAATCCTCAGTATTTTTATCTCTGAAATGGGGATTTTTTAAAAATTTCCCACAATTTTTAAATGTTACTTTCCACTAACGGTTATTACAAAATATTGGCTATATTCTTCTTATTGTACAGCACGTCCTTGAGCTCGTCTTACACCCAATAGTTTGTACCTCCCACTCCTCCACCCCTATATTGTGCCTCCCCTGCCCACTGGTAATCATTAAATTGTTCTCTATATCTGTGAGTCTGCTTATTTTATGTTATATTTACTAGTTTGTTATATTTTTTAGATTCCACATGTAAGCAATGTCATAGAGCATTTATCTGTGTCTGACTTATGAAATAGGGAAGGTTGATGATACTGTCTACCTCATGAATTTGTTTTGAGAATTAGGAAGAATATATATATGCGTGTGTGTGTGTATATATATATATATATATGTATATATATATATATATATATATGCCATTCTCTAGATAGGCAGGTGGATAAACAGATGATAGATATAGGCTGATACAACAGCATATATAGAAGTATAATTTGCATACAATGTATATACATGTAATTATAAATATATAATTGTTCACAGTACTTTCATTCATAAAGGTGCTTTGTTTGGAGAAAAAGCCATCAGAGGATAAGCCCTTTTTTGTAAGGCATATGTGTATTTGGAGTTTCTCTTTTTCATTTTTCTCAGTCCCTGTTACTGAGATTACTGGTGAGAGGAGAGAGAGAATGCCTTGCTATGTGTCAGGTGCTTCACTCAAATGTCACGGCCAGTATACCAGGTTTCATTTAACAAGTTACTGCTAAGGGTACACTATGGCATCGCAGTACCTTCAAATCCATTAAGAGACAATTTGCTAATTCCATAAGAGGATGGATCAGGGATAATATTGGCATTATCTGTGTCCCTAGAGTTCAGGACTTCTCACATTCATTTCATCCAATTAATCCCGATAGCTGTTATGCCCATCACAGAAGTGGATAAACTCATCACAAGATCAGTGAGAATGTGTCAGGTCCCGCTAAGAGGTTATGCTACTACCTAATAAAGAATCCAGTGGCCTTAATTTCTGTCTCTGTTCTTACTCTCATACACTGTAGGCTGTCCCGCCATGCTCTTCATAAATGTTCAAGACAAATCTGAACCAACAGAAAACTGATGTTTGGAATTACACAGTTGCTATAAATATTGTATATTAAGCATTGTAGTGGGGGACCAGGATAAAGAGGAAACTGGAAGCTAAGGAATATGCAATATAAGGAAGAGAGAATGAATTGAGAACATTTAGTTTAGAGAAGGAAAAATGCAACACTGGAAACTGTACCCATGCAAATAACACTCTGAAATTTACAAACATTTATATATCACTGTGTCCTCATTTACCCTTCAAAAGAATTTGTAGTCTAATCAGGTCTTCTATTTTTACAGATGAGAAATCTGAAACTAGAGCTTGGTAATATTTGTAAGGTGACACTCTTAGGAAGTTTAGGAAAGTCAATGTCTTGAGACAAGTGTTAGATTATCTGGTATTAGTTAGTTGTTAGATGATACAATTGCTCATAATAATCGAATCCAAAACAGGCATATTGCCTGTTTTCTTCTAGGAGTTTTATGATTTCTAGTCTTCCGTTCAAGTTTTAAATCCTTCTTGAGCTGATTTTGTATATGGTGTGAGATAGTGATAATTTCATTTTTCTTTCTGTATGTGCCTGTCTAGTTTTCCCAACACCCATTTATTGAAGAAACTATCCTGTATCTATTGTGTTGTTTGCTCCTTTGTTGAAAATTAATTGTCCATATATCTGTGAGTTCATTTCTGGGCTCTAAGTTCTGTTCCACTGATCTATGTGTTTGTTCTTCTGCTAATATTATGCTGTTTTCATTACCAGAGCTTTGTAACATAATTTGAAATCAAGGAGTATGATACTTCCAGCTTTGTTCACTTGACAAGATTCAACACCATTTATGTAAAAAATTTTTCATGTAATTGTATAATTTTTCATAAAATATGTAAAGTTTTTATAGAAGGACTGTACCTCAGCATAATAAAAAACCAAATATGACACACCCACAGCTAACATTACACTCAATTACTAAGGTGAATAACTGAAAAAGGTTCCTCTAAGATCAGAAGCAAGATGAAAATGCCCACTCTTGCCACTGATTCAACAATTAAGCAAGAAAAAGAAATCACAGGCAAATAATTTGGAAAGGAAAAAGTAAAACTCCCACTATATGCAGATGACATGATTTCATATACAGAAAACTCTAAAAGCTCCACCAAATGGCTATTAGAAGTAATATATGGGTGCAGTACAATTGCAGAGTACAAAATCATTTCACAAAAATCTACTTTGTTTCTCTCTACTAACAATGAGCTAGCAGAAAGGAAAATTAAGAAAATAATCTCATTTATAATCACAACAGAAATAATATCTAGGAATAAATTTAATCAAAGAGGTGAGAGACCTGTTAACTATAAGACATGGTTGAAAGAAATTGAAAATGAGGGCTTCCTTGGTTGCTCAGTTATAAAGAATCCGGCTGTCAACGCAGGAGACACGGGTTCAGTCCCTCATCCTGGAAGATGCCACACACAGCCTAGCATGTAAGCCCTTGCCCCACAGTTACTAAGCCTGAGCTCTAGAGCCAAGAAGCCCACAGTCTGCAACTCCCGAAGCCAGCATGCCCTGGAGCCCGTGCTCTCCAAAAGGAGGAGCCTTGCAGCGAGAAGCCCAAGCATCACAACTAGAGGGCAGACTAGAGAAAAGTCAAATCAAATAAAATTTAAAAATGAGTATATGCACAAAAAAAGAAATCGAAGAAGACACAAAGAAATGGAAAGCCATTCTACACTCATGGATTAGAAGAATTAACACTGTTAAAATGTCCGTATTGCCTAAAGCAATCTATGGATTCAGTTCAATCCTTATCAAAATCCTGTGGCATTTTTTCCCCACAGGGAAAAACAATCCTAAAATGTGTGTGGAATGACAAAAAGATCCTAAATAGCCAAAGCAATCTTGGAAACACACACACACACACACACACACACACACACACACACACACACAAAGGGATTTTCATTTTATTTTTTCTCTTCCTGAAAAATTCTTCCTCTACATCTTCTTATGACTGGCTACTTCTTAGCTCTCAGAGTTCAGGTTATATGTTACCTTTTGGTGCCAGACTTCTTTGCCTACCTCATCTAAAGACGTTCCCCTGGAAACCTCTGAATACTACATTATTCCTCTCTGTTTTTGATCTCAGTCTTTATAACAGACACTTCTATCTTGTTTATTCATTTATCATCTGCTTCTTGCTGCTAGAATTTCATTCCAAGAAAGCAGGCACATCGCCCAGTTTATTCACTATTCTATTTTTGATACCTAAAACAGTACCTGATGCATAATAGATGACAAATATTTATTGAGTGAATCAAAGGGTATGTTGATTTTTAGCGGTGAAAAGGCAAGAGAATTGTCTTTGTAAAATATAGGATGATTAATAAACTTATGTTTAGCCCCTGGGGTCAGAAACAGGCTTGACTAATGAAATTCTAGAGAGGTAATAGACTTTAATTCTTCAAAAGGAAAGAACTTTATAAAGTATTATATATCTGTATCAAAGAAATAGGTGGTCCAATATAATGGATGGTTCAGCAGTAAAAAATCTGCCTGCTGATTTTTGATCCTTGGGTTAGGAAGATCTCCTGGAGGAGGGCATGACAACCTACTCCAGTATTCTTGCCTGGAGAATTCCATGGACAGAGGAGCCTAGCAGGCTATAATCCACAGGGTTGCAGAGTCAGACACGACTGAATGGCTGAACACATACAGTGGTTAGTTCATGTTCAGGGAGATGAGAGACAAGCACGCCCATCCTGATAGGGATGACCATATCAGGCGGCAGTTACAAAGTGGTCTCTACTCTACTTTCTCAATTCTGGAACCTATAATCTAAGGGGGTGTTTTGTATGGAGAATGTTGTTTTATGGGGCAAAAGCAAATAAGTAGGCAAGCTCGCTCATTGTACTTTATTGTTTTCCACTAAAAGTCATGCAAGTCATAAGATGATACTGGGAAATGCATATGATCTTCTTTGCAAATGCCTTATGCTGAAAGGGAGATTTTTAAACAGCATATTAGATTTTAATTTACAGTAAATATGCAATTATTCTCAATCAGTGGTTTCAGTTGCAAGTAACCAAAAAAACATGACTAAAAATGGCTTAAACGAATACGGGTTTATAACATCCCTTTAAGTGAAAGTCTGGAGCTAGTCAGTTCCTGGCGTTGATTTAACCATGGTATCACTGATCTTTCATACTTTTGTTTCTGTCCATTCTTCTGTTTTCCGGATGGATAGCTCTGCCTCTCAAGTAGTTTCACAGAGTAAGTTGCTAACTCTTTCTGAGTGTTAGTGTCACATGTAAAATATTAAAAATACTAATAGTACCTCTTTTATTGCATTGTTACTAGAAGTCAAAGGATAATGTATGATGAGGGCTTTGCTCCTGTCTTTGCCTTCAAGGGCTCTACCATTTAAACTACTTTTATGGGGTGGTGATCCTACAAGAACTGTGGTGTTGGAGAAGACTCTTGAGAGTCCCTTGGACTGCAAGGAGATCCAACAAATCCATCCTAAAGGAGATCAGGCCTGGCTGTTCATTGGAAGGACTGATGTTGAAGCTGAAACTCCAATACTTTGGCCACCTCATGAGAAGAGTTGACTCACTGGAAAAGACTCTGGTGCTGGGAAGGATTGGGGGCAGGAGGAGAAGGGTAAGACAGAGGATGAGATGGTTGGATGGCATCACCAACTCAATGGACATGGGTTTATGTGGACTCTGGGAGTTGGTGATGGACAGAGAGGCCTGGCGTGCTGCAGTTCATGGGGTCGCAAAGAGTTGAACATGACTGAGCAACTGAACTGACTGACTGAGGGACTGAACTGACTGACTGATCCTACAAGGAGGGAAAATGATACAGAGGAGAGAGAAAAGCCAAGGCACACTCGTGGGTGGGATTCCATGGTGGGACTCTGAGATCCAATCCCACCAAGACCTGCTAAAGAAACTTTAAATTGTCCAACAACAGACCAGAAATTCTGGAGTTTTAGCCCAGGAACTGCCATTCTGAGTTGATGAATCATTGATCCCAGGTTGTATTTTCCTTCTGCCCATGATCTGTGACTGCCTCCAGTGGAACATGCTCTAGCACTCATGGTGCTGGGAAAGCCCTTAGGCAGAGGAGAGAAGAGAAAGGACCACATGCTTGAGGTTGGGAGCTGCCTGCCTGCCAGGTCTAGGAAGACTCAGATGCGCTGAGAGGTGTGAGTGAGACAGCCCTAACCATCAACCCTAACCTAACCCTTAACCTTAACCCTAATGCTTAACCCTTAACCTAACCCTAACCCCTAACCCTTAGCCCTAACCCTTAACCCTTAACCCAAACCCTAACCCTAACTCTAACCCTGGCATCTACTAAATTTACCAGGTAAGGGGAGCAGGCCTTGTTACTGTAGTTGCCGCTGCTACTGATTTTGTTGTTGTGATTACTATTATTGACCCTACTTTTACTATTATTTTACTTTTTAAGGAAGTATTAGATGGCTAAAGAAAATGACCTGTACCTGCAGAATAACAAAGAATGTGCCTTTTCTCTAGCTTTCCCATCAGAAAATTGGGAAATGCCAATAATGGAGATTTACTTCAAACAAAAATAGATAATTTTCAACATTTCATGTTTCCAGAGGTAACTAGAAGGTGGGCCCCAGAACAGACAAATTGGTCCTAGGGTTAATTACCATGGTTTCCCTGCTATTTCACCATTTTTTTTACAATTTAGTCTTTTCTTTCTTTCTCCCTCTGCGTCTGTTTGCCAGAAGCCAGTGGTCTGGGCATGGTGCCCAGTTTGATTTAATTTTGGTTTTCTACTTATGCAGCATCCTAGCTGTGGTCTGGAGATGACATATTACAAATTGTGTTCAGGCGTTTTTGTTTATTTATGGTGGAACAAGTATGAAAAGCTTGTGGCCAGCTTGTTTGGATAATATCGTTTAAAACAAGAGAAATAAAACTAATAGCAAATGATAATACATACAAATGTGTGATTATACAGAACACTCGTGTGTGTTTACATGCCTTTAAATGGAGCTTTGGCTATAATAACAGGACACTGCTGCCTTATTTCCAGTCTTTTGCCATCTCTTCCCGTAACAACCTGGAAAATATGAGAAAACAGAATAGAGGCATGTGGCCGTGATGTGCCATCTGAAAGCACTGGGTAAGCGTGTGCGACGACTGGCATGAAGTTGGAGGTTTGCGGAAGGCTTTAAAAGATGCAGAGCCAGGGACTGAGCTGGGGTCCTACGAAACCCTCAAGGTAACAAATGGGGAACTGGACTTGCAAGGGGGCAGGCCGACCAGCTGTGTCACAGTGTGCCTGCAAAGGTCTGCTGAAGCATTTTATAGTTGGTGGGTGGGATCTGGACTGTATCTTATAATGTTCCTGGTAACTTTCAGATGTTAAAATGTCCAGTTCCGCCCACATAATCACTCATCCAATTTAAAGCCTCTCTTTGTCCCTTGGCTAGTTCTGTCTCAGGCTACAAAAACATTTGGGAAGAACTGAGAAAGGTATCTTCACCCGTTCACTCTATTTTTCTTAGTCACTTCCTCACTCTGCCTGTACTGCCTTTGATCTTTCAAGGACAGATCAGGGAGAGAGGAGAGGTAGTGGGAAGGTGGAAATGCTGTTTCATGGCCAGCAGCATTGTGGTTTGCAGATGTTCAGTGCAAGTTAGTCCTTCTTGGCACCTCCCCAAGTGGTTCAAAGTGGAACCTCCCCAAGCAAGAAGGTCTTGGTCAGCCCCTTGGCAAGGGTCGTTCTCCCCAGCTGCCGTATCTGCTTCTATCTTATTCTTTACTTCCGGTGGTTATCCTCATCACTCCAGCAAATATTCTTGTCTTTAGACTTCAGTTTGAATCAGGCATCAATCCTTAAGCCCCCTGGATTTCAAGGAACACACAACCAGTTCTCTGACTGATTCCCTTGAAACCTTTAGCTTTAAGGTGAAAGAGCAGAAAGCCCTCTGCTCCCTGCAGTGAGCAAGAATTTACAGACCTACAACCCTGGTCAGAGTAGGTCTTCTAGCCTTTTTCCAGCTGTGCGTAGCCTGTTAAAAACCAGTGTCACGGTTGGATGAGTCCTTGTGGTGCTTATTATGATCACCTTCAAGCAATAACCATCAGAAACTTTGAAAAAATGGAAGCTTATTACTCGCAAGACCTGGAATTACACAAAGCATCAAAAACCACATAGAGGGGTCCAGTGAAGAGGAGGTGGGGAGAGCATGCCTGGGTTTTCCTCTCATTGGGTTCAAGGGTGGAGACCTAGGGTCTTTGGGGCTCATTCTCTATTGGTGAATTAAAATGTAAGAATTTAAATCATAGGAAGAGAAAAAATAATTAATGCAAATGGTCAGTAATTGAAATGGAAGGAAGCCTCAGAGAGGATGCCTCTGGTGCTCTGTCTAGGCTGTGGTTGTGTTTATTCAAGACCCCTCATTGAAGTGGTACCTCCTTGGTATGGATGCCTTTGGAAAGTCAGGCACTTCAATTACCAAAGAAAGGAAAAGGAAAAAACAAATGAATGACAACGAAAAAATAACGGTCAGCGTTTACACTACAAGTCTTCAGCCTCTGACCTCCACTACTTATAAGATGAACTAGTTCTGATACAGCCACCAACTCTGGGTCAAAAAATGTATGCTTTTGAACTGTGGTGCTAGGGAATTACTCTTGAAAGTCCCTTGGACAGCAAGGAGATCAAACCTAGCCAATCCTAAAGGAAATCAGTCCTGAATATCCATTGGAAGGACTGATGCTGAAGCTGAAGCTCCAATACTTTGGCCACCTGATGCGAAGAACTGACTCCTTGGAAAAGACCCTGATCCCAGGAAAGATTGAAGGTAGGAGGAGAAGGAGGTGACAGAGGATGAGATGGTTGGATGGCATCACCGGACTCAATGGACATGAGTTTAAGCAAACTCTAGGAGAAGGTGAAGGACAAGGAAGCCTGGTATGCTGCAACTCATGGGGTCTCAAAGAGTTGAACACAAATGAACAAGTGAACAACAGGGCCATTGCGATCACAAGACCTGCACCCCACACTGCAATGGTGTGCTCAGAGTCAGTTAATTCTGCTGTCAGCATCTGTGACTTCTGCAGAATCTCTAAGATCGCAGGAAGAGTCACCTTTAATATCCTATCATGAACTGATCCACAACAGAAAATCAGAGGCAAGCAAACATGGAGTTTCCTGTATATGTTGGCTTCATTCCTACAATGCCATCTGTCACCGGACACCATAAGCTTATTGGGGTCTTTGGAGAGGTCCTTCCTAGAGTTCTGCACCACCACAAGATCATGGTACTACCTGACCAGAAAGCAAGGGGAACAATAGTCCACCCACTGAGAGGTGGCGAGTGGCACAGAGCTTCAAAGATCACTGAATCCTCGATTTGCTGAGTTTTAGCTCTGTAGGCTCAGAGTTGTGGACCCAGAAAACATATCTAATCTTTCTGTGCTTCCATTTTGTATCAGTAAGATGAAAATAATATAGTACTCATTTTATAGGTGGTTCTAAAGATAACCTGAGATAATGTGTATGAGATACTTAGAACAACATGCAAGAGAAAAGCTCAATACAACAGCTATGACTGGCTTGGGCTTCCCTGGTGGCTCAGCTGGTAAAGAATCTGCCTGCAATGAGGGAGACCTGGGCTTGATCCCTGGGTTGGGAAGATCCCCTGGAGGAGGGCATGACAACCCACTCCAGTTTTCTGGCCTGGAGAATGCCATGGACAGAGGGGCCTGGTGGGCTACAGTCCATGGGGTCACAGTCACATGAGTGAGTGACTTTCACTTTCGTACTTTTTTTCTTTCATGACTGGCTTAGGGTTTGAATGCCACTCCCTCCCTCCCACCCTCACCTACACACATACACACACACACACACACACTCACACACACACACACACACACACACACACACACACACACATACACAATACTATTGTTATTTTTAAGTCCAGGAAAGAAGATAGGACTGATCAGTGGACTCTCCTTGGTCTCTGTTTCTCGCTCACTCTGAACCCACTCACTCAGGCGATCAGCGTCTCCCTCACTCATCTCTGGTGATCACTCACCATGAGGATGCTGTGAAGTGTGTTCCTCCTTCTCCCCAGAGCACTTTTCTCACTATGGCATCATGTGGGGTACCTCTAGGAAAATGGGAAATGTCAGCGTCTTGCCCCTGAAAGACGAGCAGCGTTCCGGGGCAGACGGTTCCCTCTGTGACTCTCGCTGACCATGGTAGTGTGCTGCCAGGCCAGAGAAGCCCTGAATGTCAAGCGTGTTTCAGGATTCTTGCTTTTCCCCAAATGACCACTGCTTGGCGATCCCATTCCCCCCATTGTAAGTGCCTCGCTGCTCATGTACGAGAGAGACGGGGCGCCCCCACTTCCTCCGAAACGTTTTACCACTCCCCACTCCCACAGTCCATTCTGTTTCTTCCTACTCTGACCACTCAGCTTTTCTCTTGCCCCAGATGCTTCTCCAGCTCAGAAGTTTTGCCTCAGCTTCTCATTTTGCCTCTGAGGCATGAAATCAGAAACACTGTTTTGTTTTTTTTTAATTCACTCCATATTTTGACCTCTCTGGTCAGGATTATAGACCCTTTTAAGTGAACTGACCCTAAAGAATAGTCCCAGATAGCAAAACCTTCTATTCCAGAATTCCATTTACTGGCTCTGTCCCTGTAAAATTACCTGTCAGTTACCTGTCAGTGGATTTACTCTGTGACTGTCTTTATCTACTGTTGAAAAACTCTATTTTTGTTTTCCCTTTTTTTTTTTTTTTTTTTTTTTATGCAGTTGTTTAGTTGTTTCAGCCTCTTCCTTACCTGGACTGGACCCATGAAAGTAGTATGTCTCAAAATTTAGTGTATGAATCACCTAGGGATCTTGTTAAAATGCATATTTAAATTCAGTATGTCTGGTGTGGGGCTCGGGATTCTTGCGTGTTTTAACAAGCTCCCGGGTGATGCGGATGTCACAGTGCCCCCGTGGTCCACACTTTGAGTAGAAAGTGTTAGGGCTGCTGGCTCCAGCTTCTACCTCCCACCCTGCTGGCCTCCTTCAGACTCACGCTGGTCCAGGCCTTGCTCTGACCAGCGCTGACCAGTGGATCATGGCTCTTAGTAAACAGCATGCTCAGGCTTTAACCCCAGGTGGCCTAGACTTCGGTGTCTACTGTAAGTAGAAACATGTTTCTCAGGCTTTGGATCGTAATCCTAGCTCACATTTTCCAAGCATTTACAGGCCAAGCATTGAACAAAGCACTTTACATCTATGACTTTGGAAAAAAAAATCAAATCTCACAATAATTCTGTGAAGTAGGCACTACTGTTATCCCAATTTCATACTTGAGGACTCTGAGGTTAATGAACTTGCATGACGTTTCACAGGAAGTGATGGTGTTGAAATTCAAATCTAGGAAGTAACATCATTTTTTTTTAGCTAAACGCTAGTAACTAGTTGTGTGTGTTCATAATATTGTTCCAAATACATATAGGTGGACAGAATAGAAGCCAGTTAGGAGACCCTGAATTGAGGTTTATTACCTTTGCTGCATTCCTACCTTGTCTGTTACAAAAATACGCATTTTAAAATTAGTTTTTTATTAATTATTTACTTATTTGGCTGTGCCTGTCTCAGTTGCAGCATACAAACTCTTAGTCGCAGCATGAGGGATCTAGTTCCCTGACCACATATTGAACCCAGGGCCCTGCACAGAGAGCATGGAGTCTTAGCAACTGGACCATCTGGGAAGTCTAAATTAGCTTTTAAAGAAAAAAAGAAAAACAAAACAAAACACTGCACAATAGTTTCAAATCTCAAATCTTCACCTTGCATTTATTTTTTTTTTTTTGGTTTTTTAATTTTCTGTAAGTCGGAGTTCGACCCTCAAGTTAACCCCTTATGGGGCTAGATCTCAGTATCCATATTGGTTACAGAGCTGGGGATTCTGTTGTCAGTTGTAAACACATGAGGGTAAGTAAACTAAGGGTTTTCCTTAGTCTACACATGTGACCACACCCACGAGATTTTTTTTTTTTTTTTTTGGTTTTTCTGAGTCTTTGGCAAGTGGGGACTACTCTCTAGCTATGGTGCATGGGCTTCTCTTGTGAGCACAAGGTCTAGGGTATGTGGGCTTCAGTAGTGGCAGCTGTTGGCAGGCTCAGTAGCTGTGGTGCATGGGCTTAGTTGCCTCGTGGCATGTGGAATCTTCCCAGACTAGGGATCAAACCCACGTCCTTTGCATCGGCGGGCAGGTTTTTAACCACTGGATCACCAGGGAAGTCCCACCCCCATGAGATTCTGATACAGACAGGCTGGGGTCCAGGGATCTGTCACCCCTAATACCCCAAGTAATTCAAACATACACTTTGGTGGAGAACTCCTTGACTAAATGATCTCTGAGCTATTTATTTTTACACTTAACGCTAGCTATGCCACGAATCCCTAGCAAACTGTATTCTTGCTTTCAGTGTGGAGCTTTTGTCCTCCCCATAGAAGCAGACAGTGCTGGAAGAGGCTTGTTTCATGCCTGAAAACTTCTCCACTCAAGGAGAATGATTAGTGTTACGGTTGCCCCAGCTAAAGCAATCCTCACGTGGAATGCGCTGTTGGTCAGGTGATAGGTGGCTTAATTAGCAGGAGTCAGGGCGCAGCTGCTGGCAGTCTGGGACTCCATAAGGCTGTCACACATCTGTTACGACTCGACGAAAGCTGGAGGGCAGGAAAGCACGGGGAGTAGCCTATTTCTATGGTGTGTTTCTGTTGATGAAATTGTCTGCATGCTGAATGAGCCCATTGATCTTTATTTGGAAAGACCTGAGAATCTTCTTTGCTTGAAAGCATGTGGCAGGGTTTCACTGTTTATCAGCAGAGACTGTAGTGGGAGTATTGAGTGGCGCATGGCACAGCTATCTGGGGTCAGCCATGAAACTCTGTTCTTATTCCTCAGCCTGTCTCTCTCTCTCTCTGTGCTTCTCTCCCTCATTTCCCTCTTTCTTAAACATCATAAAATATTTAAACAAGAAATATTCAGAAAGGTCACTTAGTGTAGTGGTCCTTGATTCCTGACCAAGAGATTATTATTTTTCTAAGTTTCATCATTAGCTGTGTATAATTTTCTCATATATGGACTTTTCAGTAATACAGTATATGCTTTAAAGTCTCCAAAATTATTCTCCTATGCAATCAGTTTGGGGATTCCTCATGTTACAGATGGCGAAGTTGAAGCCCAGAGAAGTGAAAAAATGATTGTTCACATCTAGGAAGTGATAGAATAGAATCTAGATTACCTGATTTCCCAGACTAGTTTTCTTTTCCGTACTATATCATTTCCATTTCTTGTCACCCATCAATTACTACACTAGAACCTTTCTGTAGCACACAGAAGATACTTTTCTCCATCTAGTACCCCATTTTCTTGGGTATTGTCTTGTCTCCTAGGCTGTAATATGATTCGTGTGGTGCCAATTGTAGGACTTGATCCTCTGACCCCAGGTTCAGCATGTAACCCAGATGCTGCCAGTCATTCATTCTTTTTGTCTCAGGGCTGTGCTTTTCATTAAGCTCGGCCAACAGGGCTCTTTCCTTGGGCTCTTCAATTGGTGATAGAAAGTGCCTGTCTTTTAGGTTACAAAGATGAAAGCTGGTGGTGCCACAGCAGATCTCTGGAATAAAGCAAAAATCTGGTTACTTATAACTGATCTATTTGCATTATTATAACTTTTATATTGGTCTATTTAATAAAGAAGCCACAGGAATCAGGACTTGATTTTGTTATAAGTAAGTGCCACAACTCTTCATGTAAATAACTTTGGCTCATTTCTACCTTCCAGAATTTGTTCTTAATTTTTTTCTTGTTCAGTTGCTAAGTCATGTCGAATTCTTTGCGACCCCATGGACTGCAGCATACAGGGCTTCCCTGTCCCTCACTGTCTCCTGGAGTTTGCTCAAACTCATGTCCATTGAGTTGGTAAAGACAGTATAATAAAACCGGATCTTCCCATTGTACAGAGTTTTTGAGAAAAAAAAAAACAGTAGATAATATCTATGGAGATGTTTTGCAAAGTTAAACTCTTCTCTCGTTTTCTGATCAGGTATCTGACCAAGTGTTCTGTTTCCATTTGCCCTCAAGATCTTCTCACCGAAGCCTAGCAATGCTCTCTGTAAAAGTCCGTGCCTCAAATCAGGAAATAAACCTGAAGACACAGAACTCAAAACCTGTTAATAAGCAATGGAACCCACAGGAATGAAAGAAACAGCAAAAAAACGCATCCTCCAGCATATTGTGATATAAAAGAAAAAGCAGTTACTTGAAATGAATGTGTGTTCAGGATGACTTCCTTCATTCCTAAAGAAAATGGTCCACAGCCAGCCCACGAAAACATGCAACAGCTGACCGGCAGTATGATCTCAGCCCTACATTTTACAGCCATGATTAATGAGAGACAACATAAGAATAAGAAAAAAAAAAAATGGCTGTAGGTGCACATCAAGTGTTCAGTGAGCCGGGTAGTTTGCATGCATGTTTGATTACATGCATTGATTTGGAGTGAGAGTGGCAGGGTGCAAGAGGGGAGCAGTGGTGCCAGAACATTCAGAGCAGGGACAAGATGGTATTGAAGTTTCCAGATGAGAGAGAAAATAGAAAATGGGTGCTATTGGGCCATACCACTTCAGCTATTTCACCAGCCTAGGGGCCAGCTATTTGTTCTTTTTCTTCTCTTATATCACAGCAGTTTTTTGTAATCAACCTGTTATTCTTTTATCTGTGGTCACCATCTTCTTTGAGAGCTGGCTTATCCTGAAATGGCAAGCGCCAAAATCAATTCCACAGGAATGTTGAGTTATGACAGTTCCCAAGATACAGTAGTCAGAAACTTGACACACTGCCTTTCAAGAGCGTTGGATATCCATTTGTATTTAGAGGACTGGAGATATTACTCATTCATAGAATTCCATCATAGACACAGAAGCTGTCCAAAGGAATAGCAATAGGAAGAACTCATTCAACTAAAGAAAAGAGAGAGGAAAGCAGGAAGGAAGGGTGAAAGAAAGAAGGAAGGAAAGAGGGGAGGTGAAGAGCTGGATAAAACCATTTGCTAAATGTTCCAAGGATATATAAGCTGATTCCTTAAATCAAACCTCTAAAGAGAATCTTTGCTTGCTCCTTGGAAGAAAAGCTATGACCAACCTAGACAGTATATTAAAAAGCAGAGACATTACTTTGCCAACAAAGTTCGTCTAGTCAAAGCTATGGTTTTTCCAGTAGTCATGTATGGATGTGAGAGTTGGACTATAAAGAAAGCCAAGCACTGAAGAATTGATGCTTTTGAACTGTGGTGTTGGAGAAGACTCTTGAGAGTCCCTTGGACTGCAAGGACATGCAACCAGTCTATCCTAAAGGAAATCAGTCCTGAATATTCATTGGAAGGACTGATGCTGAAGCTGAAGCCCCAATCCTTTGGCCACCTGATGCAAAGAACTGACTCACTGGAAAAGACCTGATGCTAGGAAAGATTGAGGGCAGGAGGAGAAGGGGACGACAGAGGATGAGCTGGTTGGATGGCACCGTTGACTCAGTGGACATAAGTTTGAGCAAGCTCCGGGAGTTGGTGATGGACAGAGAAGCCTGGCATGCTGCAGTCCATGGGGTCACAAAGAGTCTGACATGACTGAGCAATTGAACTGAATGAACTGAACTGATAGAGAACCCACTGTGCACACTGTTCTACATTCTGGGAACACAGAGCTGAATAAGGAATCTTTGCCCCCAAGTGGCTCACCTTAAAGCAAGGGGACAGATATAAGCACATGTATTAAAATCAACTGATACGGACATCTGTAAAGGCAGATTCTGAAGAAGGTCAGAAGGTTTTTTGAGAGAACTGACTTCTGACATGAGTTTTGAAACAGCAATAGTTTCCCAAGATAACAGAAAGTGAAGTGAAAGTGAGTCACTCAGTTGTGTCCTACTCTTTGCGACTCCATGAACTATACAGTCCATGGAATTCTCCAGTCTAGAATACTGGAGTGGGTAGCCTTTCCCTTCTGCAGGGGATCTTCCCAACCCAGGGATCGAACTGAGGTCTCCCGCATTGCAGGCAGATTCTTTACCGGCTGAGACACAAGGAAAACCAAAGAGAAATATATTTCTAGACATCTATCACATTTTGAAACCTGAGCCCTAATAATTCAGGGGATATCTTTAGTTATTTTTGTAAATTCAAGATTTAGTGTATATGGTAGCCATGAAGTCAATGTTTTTAACATTGTTCTGTAAGTTTGCTATGCACCCCATCCTAGTAGTTGAACATGCATCTGTGTGTACATGCACTCATGCACACACACACACACGGACAGTTTGTAACATTTATCCATTAAGGCTAAGAACAGGCATGCCCTCACTTGCCTTCTTTCTAGGCTGTGTTTTCGAGGCCTGTGTGTGCCCTCAGAGTGTGTAGGCTCATGTTAGCTGTATCTCCCTTTCCTAAAGCTAGAAGGTTGACCACGGGCTTCCCATTGGCAAGGATCCTGAAAAGCCACTTCCTATTAACCATTAAATTCCCCTCTTCCTCTGCACATATTTCACTTCAGAGATTCTGCTGACCTTTCTGTGATAAATGCGATTCACTCTAAAACTTAAGGGTCAAATGGGAAAGAGGAAAATCTGACATTTGGAGTCACCATCCATTAGGCTCAATAAGGCCAGAGATCACCTTAAAAGGCAACATATATCACCCCAAATTGAGAGTATTTTGACTCACAGTGACTGGGCAACTTAAAAAGAAAAAAAATGTTCTGTCAACTAACTTGCAGCTGGTATTTGGGGACTATTCCTTTCTTTATATCCAAATCAGACAGAACTTGAATGGGTAGCTAAAATTGGGCTGCATTTGCTATTATACTTCTATCATGACTTAAGAAAAAGAATTGGATTCTAGACAAACCTCTGTCATTCATTCTCTAAATGGCTTTGATCTACTTTCTTAATTTTTTTCTGAGTTATCATTAAAATGGAAACCCTTACAGCAACTAAGTTTTGATCAGCTGCTATATCTAAGGCTCTGGGCTAGGTACTGGGGTCTCAGGTGTGAGAGAGACAGATAAGAGCTTAGACTCTTATCAGGGAGTAAACAATAAATGACATGATTTAAGAGCGTATTGAACATTAACCATGATTATATATAGGCACAACCTCTGGTGCATACATCGAAAACCTGTGTTAAAGCAATGGTTCTTTTGTTTACAAGCTGAATGAGCTGAGAAAAAACTGCTTCTTCTTGTCTAGAAAAAGGGAAATAGCATATTAACTCAACAAATATTTATGGAAAATTTGTCTAGACAATGGTGATATAATATTGAATAAAAGAGATGTGAGTACTGCATCCCTGGGCTTACATGCCATGATTTGTCTTAGTGTTTATTTTGAGAACCATTTATGAAAATATATATGACTGTCTATTTAAAATTATAAATGCTTGTAATTATTAAATGACTGTTCAAGTTATAGGATCATGTTCCTCAGGGTTTCATGACCTCTGTTTCGTTCTGCTATATCTATATTCCTGTTCAATTCTGCCCTTTGCACCCCTGTGTGATAACGGCTCATTTACTTGTCAGGAAATAGAAATCATTGTTAACCCAGTCTTCTTCACAACCTCACAGCCAGGCTGTTTTCCATCCACATTAGTGACCCCGAGTATCTCCAGTTCAGATGGGTCTTCTGAACCCTGAGGGGAAGAGAGTCTGATACAAGTAGTTACAGTGAGTACTAATCAGTGCATTGTTTTTTACATTTGAGAGTTAAAAAAAAAAACCCTAGTCTCTATCTCTCGTAAGTGGAGATTTTTTATTAAGGTGATGATTACAGACCAAAGACAGGGCAGGGTGGGTGAAAGACGTTGACAGTGGTCGTAGGGACCATCTAGAACCAGGGGGCGGAGACTTGCCCCTTCACAGCTCCGCTGACGTGAGCAGACGCGAAGAGGCTTGCCTGCTACACACCTAAACGTGCCTCATATTTACCACAGGGCACTCTAGGCAGACACCCCTAATTGAATGAAGGCACCATGTGCCTTGAAATACAGTTTTTAATCCCTGTTCTGTGCGAGACTCTAATTTTGCAAATGAGGAGAAGTGAGTCGTTTGATTGCCTATCAGTTGATGACAAGGAAAGCATTCGAACCCAATCCAGTGCCCTTTTTAAGTTGTTTTTCTATTTTTTTTTTCACCAAAACACTTTGCTCGTTAGTCACAATAGACAACAACTTTCATTAAACACACACACGTACACACACAAACACAGGATGGCCCGATATCATAGCAATCTAGACACTGCTTCTTCAGCTTGTGTTCTCCCTACATCCAACACGAATAAAATCAAATCATGGATCACACGTTTTAGAATTACAGAACAATGGACAACTCCATCTGGGTCACAGAAATTAAGATGATTTACACAAACTTCCTGATGCTCAATTGAAACCGATGCCCTTGGTGGCTGCCTACAGTCCCTTAGTATTTTTGTGATGCTGGCCCAACTGCCAGCACCCACAATTCTTCCCCTGTGGTCATTCCCTGGCTTGCAGAGCCTCTCTCTGTCTTTGTGCAGGGTGGGCAAGAAGCATCAGGGCCCTAATGTCTCCTGGGTGAGGCCTTAACCCATCCGCTGACAGGAGGGTTGGTTCAGTATACCAGCTCCATTGTGCCTTGGATAGGATGACTTTAGTATGTCCTACACTGGGTCTCCTGTTCTCTAGCAGGATTAAGCTCTAGTCGCCAGCTATGGTCATTACTTCCTTGTTAATACCCTTCTGATGGCTTCTTCCCCTGACTTCTTCCAGACTCACCTCCTCATGCCCCCATGGCTGTTTCCTGAGATCACTTCCCAGGTGAACTACTGACACTCAGATCCTCGTCTACAGTCTGCTCCTACAGACCCCAAACCAGGACGGAAATCCATCCACATAGTAAATTTAGCACATGCATACACAAGTTGGGCTTCCCTGGTGACTCAGATGATAAAGAATCCACCTGCCAGTGCAAGAGACCTGGGTTCAATCCCTGAGTTGGGAAGACGCCCTGGAGGAGGAAATAGCAATCCACTCCAGTATTCTTGTCTAGGAAATCCCATGGACAGAGGAGCCTGGTACGCTACAGTCTGTGGGGTCGCAAAGAGTCGGACATGACTGAGTGACTAACACACACACACACACACACACACACACACACACAAACACACAAGTTAACTCCTGTTCTGAGGCTGGTCATGTGGGAGAAAACAAAACCGAATAAAACCCCTGCCTTCAGTTTGGTTACGTGAGTACTTATGCTTTTCCCTACTTAGTAGTTCTCTCAACTTAAGAGAGGAAGCCAGAGAAGAGTTGGCTTTAGACTCCTACTAAAAATTGAAACATGATCAAAGAGTGATATACAATGAAAATTTACTGTTTGTATAGTAACAGATGTGTACAGAATTTTCAGCTGTGGGTATATTCAGTCATGTCTGGCTCTTTGTGACCCCAAGAACTGTAACTCACCAGGCTTCTCTGTCCATGAGGAGTGGGTTGCCATTTCCTCCTCCAGGAGATCTTCCTGACCCAGGGATCAAACCTGTATCTCCTGTGGCTCCTGAAATACAGGCAGATTCTTTACCACTAAGCCACCTGAGAAGTCCTAAAATTTTTGGCTATCGTGCCTTAAAAGCAATCAGAAAGCCTGGAGAGGTCCGTTGGGTAGCTATTTCACCCTTACCATTTCACAGATGAGGAAACTGAGGCTTAGTGACATGATCTAGCAGATTAATTCTATGGGTAAGCCTCAGGGCCAGCACTCAAGCTCACTGCAATATCTCTCCCACCTCTCTTGTCATTGTAGCCTCTATAACAAGAATATGAGGACGCTGCTGCATATGAAATGACTGCTTCCAGTAATCCCATTCTGCAACGGAATTATTGTTTCCTCACCTTCTTTTGAAGCAGACAGGTTAGGTCACTTCTGGGAAGAGCTGTTTCCATGGCCCATTGATTCGCTTTCACTGGGCATCTCTTTTCCTGGCAGAATAGTCCGCCGATGGTATTAGGCAGGTGCAGCTTATCATGCATTGTGTGGTGCTGTGCTGTGCTTAGTCGCTCAGTTGTTGTCTGATTCTCTGTGACCCCATGGACTGTAGCCCACCAGGCTCCTCTGTCCATGGGATTTCCTAGGCAAGAATACTGGAGTGGGTTGCCATGCCCTTCTCCAGGTGATCGTATGGACCCAGGGATACAACCCACATCTGCGCCTCCTGCATTTGCATATGGATTCTTTACTGCTGAGCCCCCTGGGAAGCCCCATAATGCATTACAGAAGTTTATAACTCTGGGGAAGTGAATGAAAAAACAGGGGGCAAGAATAGCTATCACTAAAATAAGAACCCTAGATGCTTGGTGTTTGTGTATGTAGAGGGGCAGTTCCTATGGAGATCAAGGGCTTGCAGCATGGTTTGCATGAGAGTGGAACAAGCCCAGGGCTGAAACAGGCCCCAGCATCTCTCTCTCTGACCATCACAGTGACCATCGCCTGTCAGCTGTACCTAATCATGGGCCAATCCATGCACCCTCGTGCCCTCCAGGTTCATTCCAGCCCATGGGTAAAGTTTAACCCGGATGGGAAATTGCCAGCCACTAAACCTCACCATCTGGTACCAATCAGAACTAAATGCTATTGGCCATATTTCTTGAATGCATTACTCAAGGGATGACTAAAATTAAAAAATGAATAGTGTAAGACATTGTGCTATTTATTAATTATATTATATAATATTTATATATTATAATAAACTTATCTATTATAATAAATAAATTTATTTATTTACATTAATTCACAAAACAGAATGCTGAGTGTAAGTCTATCTCTGCTTTATAGATAAGACAACTGAGGCTCTAAAACATGAGCAATGTGCTCCCGATCACATGACTCAAAAAGGAAACAGCTTGGACCCAAACCACAGCATCTGCTTTCCTCTGGGAATGCTTTACGTGTCTGTATTCTCTTCTTTCTCACCCCGCCGACCCAGTTCATAGAGGTCAGTTTCTTCTCCCCTGAATGATGCCTCCATTGCCTTGCTATTTTTTTCTTTTCTATGCATCTCACTTCCCCATTTTTACTGAGACCTTATCTGGAGGTGGCCCACTTAAAGGAGACATAGATACATAAGTATCTATTTACACAGGTTAATTTTCCAAATTCCAAATTCCTCTTAGTCCAATTCTGCACTTTCTTCTCTCTGCTTACTTGCTAGGTCACAGTATACTTCTCTTTACTGATGTAACACACTAAACCCAGCAGACATAGGTTCTAACAAATGTGAATCATTGGGCCCTGTAGGTCTCTTCATCTTGGGACAGAGGGGTGTCTTGGTTGAATTCCTTTTGTACATTAAGGTACATCTGTACATCAGTATATACTGAGCATTTCCTGTGTAATGGACAGTGCTAAATAGAGATGAAATTTACATGGGAAGAGGATTGGCAAAAGAATAAAGTGTTGTGAATAGAAAAGCCTGGGAAACATTTGACTTAAGATTTTAGGATTCAGTTTTCAGTAGGTGAAAAAGATAGACATGTGATCCAGCAAGAGAAAGCACGATGGACAAGCGCGAGGAGAACAGACTAAGCTCAGACGGCAGAAGGTGTGGAAAAGTGGTGGAAGATGATCTATTGCTCGAGAATGGATAAAAACAGGAATCTCATCCAAACATTCTATTTCATAGATGAGTGTGCTTGAGAGTCACTGGAATTTCACAACTCATCCAAGAAACTCAAGACTGGCTCATTTATCTTAGGGAGGTAAGTAAATGGTTCAACTTGTTTTTGCTAAATTGACTAGTTCATCCTTACAAGATGATTAACCTAAAATGCTCTTAGCATAATAGTTATGATGACACATTGAAAAGATTACAACTAATATAAGAAATTATGAGTGCCAATGAATACAAAAAATATGGGCAGAAACAAATGAAAGGAAAAGGTGAAATTGAGGTGTTTCTGTGGCTGCTTTAGTTGGCAACACAGCTCATATAGTACATTGAGTTGTCAAAATTAGACCCTACCTTTCTAATTAACCATTCCCCCAATCAATTTTCTGTGCATGAATTTTTGGTACAAAGCAAGTAGAGAATACTTATCAAAAAGTCCAAAGAATTCTAAAGACTAATTTGTAGGAATTGGCTTTTCCTTTTTGAGCAACCAAAGTATTAATAAATGACCCTGCTACAGTTGTCCCACAGTCCCCATTTTATCTTATACCATTTTACAGAGGGAAGGCTTCATTTTGTTGTATCAGGATAGCTTTGAGAATCTAGCAAAAGCTTTAGAGCCTGCGTGGAGAAGGAATCCAAAAAAAAAATGTACTTAATTAATTATAAGCAATATACTTCATTTGAGTGCACATTTTTATATACCCACAAAGCATAAACATTCCATGTGGAATATTCCATTGACTTGGAACTTATAAATTTTGGTTAAAAACTCTTATTTTACACATTACAAAATGAGTTCTAAAAATTCATGTGAAATTTACATCTCTGTGTAGCAATGCAAAAACAGAGGTATGAAGCGTTTTTCCTTGTTCACACAGCTGGTAGTTGCTGAAGCCAAACATGGCTCCAGGACTTTTGGTCAGGTTCCATGACACGATGCTGTTATTGCCATCATCCATGCCAAAATGTTGATGGACTATGGCAGATAAGAATAAGGGGGATGCAGTGCAGCACACAATTTATGTCTTATTGTAAATGAAGCTAGGGTCAAAGAGATGGAAGGGCATCTCTGAACTGCCTTCTCTAAAACTGGCAGGATGAGCTGTTGAGAGTGTAAATTGGGTACACGCAGAGAGCCAACAAGAGCACTGCATCCTGTGCAAGCTCACATCCCGGTGTTCTTCAAATATTCATTTGCTTCCCTGTGCAGAAGCATCGATTAACCATAAGTCGGTTTCACAATCCCATGAAACTCTTGTTCCTTTGGCTACAACTAGGTCTCCCTCAGTCAGGAGACAATCAATGAAAGATAAATTTACTGGGCTTAACTGAATCTTCCATATTCAAGTCTGCCTTCTCCATTTGAAAAGAAAAGAGATATTTAAAGAAGCCCATTCTCCTGAATGTCAAAAGCTCTTAGCAGGGTTTGTGTAATTGTTCAGACAGTTAGTCCCTCTCCTGGGCCATGTATCTGCCTCTAACTCATATTCTGTTCCAGGTCTCCAGAATTATAATAACCCTGGGTGTATCTTATTCATCTCTGTACCCTTGAGTTCTAGGGAGAGAGTCAGGCAATAAACAAGTAAATAAAGAGATAATTTAATGGGCAATGGTGAGTGCTCTGAGGTCAGGCAATAGCAGTGAGATGGAGAAAGGGGATTTATTTTCTATGGGACTTATGGGACACTCTCCCTGGTGTTCTCATTGGAGTGAAGACCTGAGTGAAGAGAAAGATGTAGGCCTTGAACATCTGGAGGGAGAATATTCAAAATAGGAAACAGCTAGGACACTTGCTAAAGACAGGAATGTGCTGGGCAGTCTTGATGAAAAACAAGAAGACGGGGTAGCTGGTGTGTGACCCACGGTGGGCTCGCAACAGACCTGAAAACAACCAGCACCTTAAACAACACATGGACATAGAAAACCCGCATGAATATTTGTTGTATGGATACATTTGTACTCCCCCCACAATCTAAATATGCCTATATATCTATAAGTGTTAGCTGTCTTCACAATCCAGGGATCTTATTAAACATGCTTTATAACAGGAGCTTAAGCATGGACCTACATATTTTATGTTTATTCCATTTTTTAAATCCCATTCTAAGTACATCAGATGAGTGTGATGATTCTAATTTTATAGACAAAGAGCCTGTGGTGATGGAAAAACTTACTCTCACACACTCGGTCATTGAGCCATAGGAACTGGAAGCTCAGATTTTGCTCATAAGCCCCTACTTTACCACCTACTACAAGGCAAAAGGAGAAGAGGGCAGCAGAGGATGAGATGGCTAGATAGCATCACTGATTCAATGGACATGAACTTGGGCAAACTCTGGGAGATAGTGAAGGACTGGGAGGCCTATTCTTCCCATGTTCAATTCCTTGGGGTCGGAAAGAGTCGGACACAACTTAGCGACCGAATAAAAACAACACTGCCTTTCCAGGAGTCAGATGGAAGAACAACTCTTGATGGCAGAAATTTTTAAAGAAGGTGGATTCAGTTAAGTATAATATGGATTGTGGAAAATTCTAAGCATATCAGTCAAAGGCTAGCAGGGAATAAACATCACATTCAAAGGAGGAATTGAGTTCGTTGAAAAGAGGGAGATGGAGGAACTGTTCCTGATGTGGGCAGAGTGATGGGAACTGATGTGGGACAGGGAAGTGTCTGGACACTAGCCCTGAGGAAAGCCACTGAAATGGGCAGAGCCCACGGAGACTCTTTAGGATGTAGTACTAGATGCAGCTACAGGAGAGAGGCCACCAGATGGGAGTTGGCCAGGGCAACTGACTTATCCTGCTTAGCTCGGGACTTTCCCAGTTTTCTATGGCAAGTCTGGAGAAAACTCTCAGTCTCGAGTAAGCCAGTGCTGAGGGAGATCTCAGTGCTTAGCTGTGATCTTACACAGAGGGCTGTAATCAGTGCTGACCACAGCCCAGCAGGTGAGAGCTAGCAGGGGGTACATTCTCCTATCCCCTCTTCTGCCCTCAGTCTCCAGTCCATGACTTACACTGGCCACACCCAATTGGAAGCTCAAATGCAAGAGAGTCTGGATGACTCAGTCTCTAAAGATCAGCTTGAGGGAGCACAGCACAGGGAAGAGAAGGGCTGAAAATGGGTATGTGAAGTGGAATGGAATATACTTGAGCAGTAGGACACAGGCTGCCTGTTGGGAGTGAGAGACCACATGGCACAGTAGTTGCCTGTGTAAGACTGTGAGATGTTTATATAAGACTCACTCCTTAGCGTGATATCCACGGCTCTGTAACATCTTCCACCTGGTTTCTCAGTTTGCCCAGTGTGCTATCTGTACATACCCATGCTACGGCCATCTGACACTCCTATCCTTCACCACATCTACACGCATTGACCCCACAGTATTGCATAAAGAAGGCTGAGCACTGAAGAATTAATGCTTTCGAGCTGTAGTGCTGGAGAAGACGCTTGAGAATCCCTTGGACAGCTAGCAGATCAAACCACTCCATCCTGTTGTTGTTGTTCACTCAGCTGTGTCTGGCTCTTTGTGACCCCATGGACTGTAGCACACCAGGCTTCTCTGTCCTTCACTATCTCCCAGAATTTGCTCAAACTCATATCCATTGAGTCAGTGATACTATCCAACTATCTTGTCCTCTGTCTTCCCCTTCTCCTCCTGCCTTCAGTGTTAAAGGAAATCAACTCTGAATATTCATTGAAAGGACTGATGCTTAAGCTGAAGCTCAATACTTTGGCCACTTAATGTGAAGAGATGACTCACTGGAAAAGACCCTGATGCTGGAAAAAATTGAGGGCATGAGGAGAAGGAAATGACAGAGGATGAGATGGTTAGATGGCATCATCAGCTCAATGGACATGAGTTTGAACAAACTCTTGGAGACAGCAAAGGACAGGCAAGCCTGGCATGCTGCAGTCCATGGAGTTGCAAAGAGTCAGACACGACTGAGCAACTGAATGACAATAAATGACCTTGCTAATTCAACTGTGTTACTCTGATGCCTTTCTTACTTCTTCTCTGAACAGTTTATTCATCTCAAAGAATGTAACCTAACCTCACCGCATGATAATCTTTTCCCTCTAGCCTCCCACTACAGTTTATACCTTGCAGACTCTCACTGCTTACTTGTCTTGTCATTTGTCTCCTAAGTATCTCTCGGAATTTTCCCTGTGATCACTCAGGTGGGAAAACCCTATTCAACAGTGCCCATATTTTATTTATTTTTGCACCCCAACCCAAATCTAGCATAATATGGAACACCCTGTGTGCACTCAATCAACTTTTGTACTGCATAGAACTGAACTTAAAAACCGTGGCAGAGGTCTGAAGTCATCACAAGCACCACAAATGGCTTAAGCAATTTAATGAGAAGGGCAACACAGGTTGCCCTCCGGACATCCTTACAGGTCTATTCTTGTGACACAAAGTGCTCAAGTATCTGTCTGCAGGATGATTTTGGAGCCTGCTGTCTTCAAATTAAAACCCAGTGTGAGGTTGAAGGACAAACATCCCACCAGCAGTGGATAAGTTTGTTACCTTTGTGGAATGGTTACAGGGTTCTTCCAGCTAGAAAAGAGATTTATAGCACAATCAGCCAAAATATTTGTTGATAGATTAAGGAGAGGAAAATTTATGCTTCCATGATTTGTGATAAATAAGTAAGGATGTGTTTTAGATACGTTAAGCCAAATAGCTTTGCCCCATTTTAAATAGTGCAAGAGAACATACGTTATTTATTATGCATTTAGTTAGCAGCTACCCACTAAACATCTAATACTCCAGGTGATGCCCTAAGGGGAGAGAGGGAAAAAAGAAGATGGAGTGAGGAAAGAAGAATTTCAATCCTGGTATCTCTACACCTATGTGTCTGAACCTTGGCATTTTACTGGGCCTCTCAGAGCCCTGTTTCCACATCTATGAAGTTGGGATAATAATGAATCTCCTGCTTCTCAGGGCTGTTTTGAGAATTAAACGTTGGAGATTCTAAAGTTGCATAAATATGACCTTGTAATTAACAACTCAGTGATTCTCCATCTCCAGTTTCTTCCAGTAAAACGAAGGCAGTGGTGCTTAGATCATGGTGTGGATCACAGACTTAAAGAAGTTATTGCATATGATGGGGACATAGCCCAGTGCAGGGGCCTCAGGTTCCATCCTGGTCTTTGTGAACCAGTAGTCCAGCATGGACTTTAGAAGGAGCCCTATAGTTATACTGCCCACAGTCCCAAGTCCCTTTCTATTTGTATGAGTTTGTGTGGCTTGAGTGCTCAACCACTCAGCTGTGTCTGATCATTTTGCGACCCATGGACTATAGCTGGCCAGACTCCTCTGTCCATGGGGTTTCCTAGGCAAGAATACCGGGGTGGATTTCCTTCTCCCAGGGATCTTCCCGACCCAGGGATTGAACACATTTCCTGTGTCTCCTACATTGCAGGTAGATTCTTTACCCACTAAGCCATCAGGGAAGCCCCTGTATGAGTTTAAATAAGCTATTTAATCCATCTTAGTCTATGATTCCTTATCTATAAAAAAATGAAAATGATAATGTTACCCCCTTCAAGATGTTGCTGGTGGGTTTTAGTGGTACCATTTCTGTAGTGACTATCCCCATGCATGGTGCACAGTGAACCTTAATAAAGGTAAACTTTGATTACAAACTGTTTTGTAGTGAATTCCCTAACCTCTGTGTGCCTCGGCATGCTGAGTATGATAACACTGCAAAACGTCGTTGTAACGATCCATCTCATAGGCCAGGTGTTACAAGGTGTTCACCGTTCTGGTAAACGATGGTTTGGGAAACATCAGAGCAGGGGTGAACCAGGCTTATCCAGCCATGGTGATTTCAAGGTGTTCTTTACAAAATGTAACACGACTAAAATATTTTCCTTTTACCGTTCAACATCTAATCACTCTGAAGAGGAAAGAAAAAAAATGCACGGAAAAGAAATGTTCCCCAATGTTGGCATCTAATTTGGATCCATCCCAGTGCCAAGGTCTTCTGAGATGTGCGGCAGTCAGGAGCCGCTCGCTGCAGCCAGTACGCTTCCGGGCGAGGCGCTAAGGCTTATCGTGGGCCTGCTTCTCACTGCACCGCTTTCCCCTCCAGTACTTCTCTCCATAGGCTGCTGGGCACGAAATAGACCCCAGGTAATTGGTTGCATTAAAACAGAACATCCAGATGCCTACTGAAAAGGAGATTTTAAAATTAGATTCTGCTTCAATTAGGAGGCTGTGTTCTCATTCTCTTCCTCAAGCCCCACTCCCATTCTAAGCAAAGTTTGTGTTTTGGAAACAAACGCAGGAGACTCTGACCCTAAAGGTTGCCCTTGTCAGTGGTGGGAGGGACTCTGGGCTAGGCTGGCCTCTGCTGAGTGGAGCCTGCCTGCTGATGTCAGGGACGCCTTCCCTTCCTCTGCCTCTATCCTTGCTCAGCTCTCTGACGTCTCTCTGACATCTCAGACATCTGCTGCTGTGGGGGGTAAGAAGAGAAGGGTGGCAGGGAGGCTGCCCCGAAGCTCATCTGCATCTTCACGAAAATGATCCTATTCACTGGTGCGAAGGCAGCGATTTTCCTGCCTTGATTCACTCATTACACTCTTCTCTCTGCTTCAATGCATTTCTCCCCAAGGCCCCTGTCAGGGACGCTGCTTCTCCCGAGATTAGAGCACCAGCGATTGGCCTTCGGGACCTAGGGCTTGCCTTTCCTAATGATCTTATAATGGCCGCTGGGCTGAGTCAAGCCACCTGACAGATAACGATGTCAATTATGCAAAGCCAAAATCATGCCTTCTCATTTGGAACCATGTCTCTTTAGTTCCATTTTGTAAGAAGCAGAGCCAGGCAATAGCAAGATAAATGCTGATTTTATATGTGCTTCTTAAGTGTTTTTAGACTGGTTTGGATTCAAGGTCCAACACAGCCATGCAGTGCAACGAGGTTTCTTCATCAATTACATATTGATGGAATTGAACTAAATGTGCTATATACACAGCTTTTAGAATATCTTAGAACATTAAGGTAGTTAGTTATCACCCTTGTTATTCATAACACTTAGAGATTTTCTTACCTCCTCTCCTGCATAGTGACTTTGACCAAGTGGGGCGGAGGAGGAGGTTTCTGACGGAGGAGGGCTGGGGATGATTAAAGGTGAGTTATTTGTTATTTATTTTTTTTTGTTTGTTTGTTTTCAGTAGTTCAGTTCAGTTCAGTCGCTCAGTCGTGTCCAACTCTTTGCCACCCCACGGACTGCAGCATGCCAGGCCTACCTGTCACCAACTCCCAGAGCTTACTCAAACTCATGTCCATTGAGTCAGTGATGCCATCCAACCATTTCATCCTCTGTCGTCCCCTTCTCCTCCTGCCTTCAATCACTCCCAGCATCAGGGTGGAGTCAATTCTAAGCATCAGGTGGCCAAAGTATTGGAGTTTCAGCTTCAACATCAGTCCTTCCAATGAACACCCAGGACTGATCTCCTTTAGGATGGACTGGTTGGATCTCCTTGCAGTCCAAGGGCTCTCAAGAGTCTTCTCTAACACCACAGTTCAAAAGCATCAATTCTTTAGTACTCAGCTTTCTTTATAGTCCAACTCTCACACCCATACATGACTACTTGAAAATCCATAGCTTTGACTAGACAGACTTCTGTTGGCAAAGTAATATCTCTGCTTTTTATATGCTGTCTAGGTTGGTCATAACTTTTCTTCCAAGGAGGAAGCGTCTTCTACTTTCATGGCTGCAGTCACCATCTGCAGTGATTTTGGAGCCCAAAACAATAAAGTTTGTCACTGTTTCCACTGCTTTCCCACTATTTGCCATGAAGTGATGGGACCACATTCCAAGATCTTAGTTTTCTGAATGTTGAGTTTTAAGCCAAATTTTTCATTCTCCTCTTTCACATTCATCAAGAGGCTCTTTAGTTCTTCTTTGCTTTCTGCCATAAGGGTGGTGTCATCTGCATATCTGAGGTTATTCATATTTCTCCTGGAAAAATTGATTCCAGCTTGTGCTTCTTCTAGCCCAGCATTTCTCATGATGTACTCTGCATATAAATTAAATAATCAGGGTGACAATATACAGCCTTGACATACTCGTTTCCCAATTCGGAACCAGTCTGTTGTTCCATGTCCAGTTCTAACTGTTGCTTCCTGACCTGCATACAGATTTCTCAAGAGGCAGGTCAGATGGTCTGATACTCCCATCTCTTTCAGAATTTTCCACAGTTTATTGTGATCCACACAGTCAAAGGCTTTGGCATAGTCAATAAAGCAGAAAATAGATGTTTTTCTGAATCTCTCTTGCTTTTTCGATGATCCAGCAGATGTTGGCAATTCAATCTCTGATTCCTCTGCCTTTTCAGAGACGGAGCTGTGTTTGAGTGTCTCCTGTGGAGGTACAGGTCAGCAGTGGACTGTCACAGGGGCAGAGGCTCTGAGTGCAGCAGACTTGGGTATGGCATAAGCCCACTTGGAGGAGGTCACCATTAACTCCCCCACAGAGCTCAGAACTTACACAGGACTTGGGAAATAGACTCTTGGCAGGCACAAACAGAACCTTGTGTGTACCAGGACTCAGGAGAAAGGAGCAGTGCCCCCACAAAAGACTGACCCAGACTTGCCTGGGAATGTCCAGAAGTCTTCAGTGGAGGTGTGGGTTAGTGGTGGCCTACTGCAGGTTGGGGGCAATGAGTTTAGCAGTACTTGCATGGGATCTTTTAAAGGAGGTCTCCATTGTCTTCTTCACCTCCAGTTTGGCCCCAGGTAAAAAACAGGGAGGGAACACAGCCCCACCCATGAACAGAAAATTGGATTAAAGATTTACTGAGCATGGCCCCACCCATCAGAACAAGACCCAGTTTCCCTCTCAGTCAGTCTCTCCCATCAGGAAGCTTCCATTAGCCTCTTAATCCTTCTCCATCAGAGAGCAGACAGACTGAAAACCACAATCACAGAAAACTAACCAATCTGATCACATGGACCACAGCCTGGTCTGACTCAATGAAACTATGAGCCAGGCCGGGTAGGGCCACCCAAGACGGAGGGATCATGGTAGAGAGTTCTGACAAAACTTGAATGGCAAACTACTTCAGTCTTCTTGCCTTGAGAACCCCATGAACTTGTTTTCAGAGACAGATCTCAGTAAGAATGGAGGCAGGTGACTTAGCATTTTTGGTCATGCATCTGGAGGGCTGCTAGGGGCTTTCTCATAAACCTAGAGCACCTGCACAGTGATGGAGTTTGTGGACACAGTGAGCTGAGCTGGTCCCTCTCATACCTCCGCCTCTTGCTTTAGTTCACTCACACCTTCATTTCTGTTCTGAGCTGCAGACTCCAGGGCTCAGGAATGTTTTAGGAACTGGGTCACATTTCTGAACAACCAGACGGCCTATGAACCCCAAGATCTGGGTTGTGTCATAGATTCTCGTCGCTTCCCACTTTCCATCAACTGCTTACACTTAGCAGCTTTTGTGGGTAGAACAGTGAATTAAAAATGAATGAATAGGATATTCTATACATTGTCCTTGGAGTGATGAGGTTTTCTTTGTCCTTAAGTGCAGGTTTCCTGGGTAAAGGCAAGCATATCGTGCCTCTAACTTGCCTGCAATATTTGGGTGGAGGTTGCTTTTGCAGGCTCTATTTCATGACAGATTCTGACGCCTGCACACTGAACTCACTTTAATTGTGTTTTTCAGTTTTGCTCAGCTGGAAAGGGGCTTCTCTGCTGGAGAGGTCTGACCAGGACTCTTGCTGGTTTTTTTTGTTTGTTTTTTAAATTAATTTGTGTTGGAGAATGGATGATGTATAATGTTGTATTAGTTTCTGCTGTATAGTGAAGTGAATCAGGTATACATATACATATGCATCCACTCTTTTTTATACTCTCTTCCCATATAGGTCACTACAGAGTATTGAATAGAACTTCCTGTGCTATACAGTAGGTCCTTATTAGTCATCTATTTCATATAGCTTACATAGTCTGTGTATGCCAGTCTCACTGTTTTTACCTATGGTTCTTGGTAATTACTTACTAATATTCCTTTGCTCTGGTCTACCAGTTTTCACATCAGTGCCACATGTAGGAATAGTAAACAGAATGCTTTTTATGCCACTGCTTCAACCTTCCTCACTTCTTCACCTTAGTTACTAAAGACCCCAGGGAGGGGAAAATTCTCCATCTCCAAATATCTCCTGGACATGTAGCTTATTTTGAGCTGAAAGTGATCCAGACCCAAATGACTGAGAAAAATAATTTTGACCCTCTACCCCATTGGGATCTGCCTGTAAGGTGGAAGGCGCAGGTTTGATCCCTGGGTTAGGAAGCTCCCCTGGAGGAGGGAATGACAACTCATATCAATATTGTTCCCTCCATGGGCAAAGACTGAGCGACTGTTCTGGAGAGGGCATTGTCACCAGAAATAACACCAGTGTGACCTAGGCGTAGACAGGGAAAGTCAAAGTCAAAGTCTCTCAGTTGTGTCCAGCTCTTTGTGAGCCCATGGACTACACAGTCCATGGAACTCTCCAGGCCAGAATACTGGAGTGGGTAGCCTTTCACTCCTCCAGGGGATCTTCCCAACCCAGGGATCAAACCCAGGTCTCCCATATTGCAGGTGGATTCTTTACCAGCTGAGCCACCTGGGAAATCCAAGAATACTGGAGTAGGTAGCCTATCCCTTCTCTAGCGGATCTTCCCAACTCAGAAATCAAACTGAGATCTCCTGCACTGCAGGCAGATTCTCTACCAATGGATCTATCAGGGAAGCCCTGTAAACAGGGAATAATCTAGCAAATTTGTCTTTCGTTAAAATTCCTCTCAGTGTCCATTGTCTCAGCCCAGCCCAGCAAACATTTATTTACAAAACATTTGCTTTTTCATCTCCATGACAATTGCCTTCCTACTCTTTGAGGTCCCCAACCATCACCCCCAATATTCTCTATTGTCTTTAGTTGAAGATGGAATTTAAGGTGAAGGTTTTGGCCATTTGGTGAGCTATTAAGTTTCCCTGGGTCTCTCCCATGTATGTGTGTATTGAGCCTCTGTTTGGTTTTCTCCTATTAATCTGTCTCACACCAATTTCATAGACCAGCCAGAAAAGCCTAAAAGGGTAGAGGAAAATTTCTTTCTCCTTGACAACCTCTTTGGGGACCACTACATCCCTGCAGTTCCTGGAGGCTGTTGGTTCTGAAACAGTGGCTTACATGCCAGTTCCCCCGCCCCCACCAGGCTACTCAACCTGCTTCTCAAAGGGCCCAAGACCCAGCTGGACAGAGGATTTGGACAACTTCTGTCTCCGAAGACTATTATGAAGAAAACCCCATGCTCACCTCTGATGCCTGGCGTTTGTTTCATTGTGATATTCTGCATGAAGTCTGGAGACCCATTGCAGGATAGAAGGGAACTGTTGAAAAGAAAGCAGAGGTAAGAAACAGAGGAGAAAAGAAGAAGATGCTACAAAGTTCTCTTGAAAATGGAGGGAAGGGACCATGAGCCAAAGAATGAATGAACCAGGAAGCCTCTACAAGCTGGAAAAGGCAGAAACGATCCTCCTCCAGGGTTTCCAGAATGACACAGCCCTGCTGACACTTGAGTTCAGCCCAGTGAAATCCAGTTTGGATTCCTGACCTCTAGGACTGTGTAATTACAGATCTGTGCTGCTTTGATAATTGGTTTATGGTAATTTGTTTCAGGAGTAATAGAAAACCAGTGAATTTGTCCCAAGCCTTTTTTTATTTTCCTGTAGATTTTTGAGTGTATACATTTTGTTATTTCTCACCATGAGGCACAGAAGGCAAAGCACACTTCAGTAGTGACCTCATCACTATCATACAATACTGGGATGATAAGGTTTTAAGCTCTTTCTCCCTTTACTTTTCATGTTTTCTTCCTCGGGTCAGTTTCAAGGCTGACCTATCCACTCACAGATCTTGGCTCTTCTCTATAAGGAAAGTTTATTCTGCATTAGTTGAGATAAATTCAGTGTCTACAACCCAGGATAAATGGGATAACCTGGGAAAATGCTGATATTATTTCATATTCCCTCTTATGAACTAAGCCATCATTGGCTTCCTTGTTCTCTTTAGAAATATATTTCAATATATTGCCTTTTCTGGCTTCTCCCATTCAGGGTCTTTATTGGTTTGTCTTCTTTTCCCATCCTTAAATACCAATGTTTTTCACAGCTGGGAAAATTCTAGTTTTTCACACAGTTCTGCTCTTCACACAATGAAAGGAAACTCTATTCTTTCAGCATCAGGGGTCAGAAACGTCTTGACATTTTTTTTTTCTTTTCAATAATCCATATCTAATCCATGAATAAATCCTGTTGACTTGACTTGGCTTTCATATTTACCCAAATCTGACCTGTTTCTCACAGGCACCTTTGTGACTACTAGGGTCCAAGCCAGCCTTTGTCTCTTACGTGAATCATTACATGAATCATTGCATTTCTATCTGCTCTTCCTGCATCTACACACGCCCGCAGTGCTATTGTGAACCAGTGGGCCAGGGGAGTCTTTCAGATGTGAGTCTGGTTCAGGCCCCAACTCAGCCTTCTCATCCCCCGCCCCACCTCTCTCAGAACAAGTCACGTCCTCAGAGGGGCATCCACTACCCTGGCATCTGGGCCTTCTCCACTTTGCTGACTCATCTTCTACTGCCCTCCTGCTTGCTCTGCAGTGTCCACAGAGGCTTCTTGTTCATCCTAGAGCAAATGAGACATGCTCTGTGTCAGGGAGCTCACACTTGCTATTTCTTCTTCTTTCAGACGTCCATGTGGTCCACTGCCTCACTTCTTCCAAGTCTCTGTGCAAATGTCTTCACTTAAGCCTACAGGGATCAACACATTCAAAATTTCAACCTCTGTATGATATCATCATATGATGGATCTAAAAATACAAATGAACATATATGCAAAACAGAAACAGACTCATAGATACAGAGAATGAACAAATGGTAACCAATGGGGAGTGGGAAGTGGGGAGGGGTACATTAGGGATATGGGATTAAGGAATACAAACTGATGTGTATGAAATAGGTGAGTAATAAGGATTATTGTACAGCACAAGGGATTACAGCCATGGTCTTACAATAATTTTTAATGGAGTATAATCTAAAAAGATACTAAATCACTATGCTGTACACCTGAAACTAAGACTGTAAATATACCATATTTTAATTAAAAAATAAGTAAAATTTCAACCTCTACCATGGCACTTTATTCTGAATAATCCATGTAACTCACTTTCTTATCACATTCATCATCAGAATGGCCCACATCGCTCGGTGACATCAAGAAGTTTTATCTACTTCTATTTAACAATTGTTTTAGTTTAGCACAGTGCCTAGCATACAGTAAAGGCATATATATACACATATATACATAATTATATATATACACACACACTCTTTATTGTTTCATACATTTCCTTGGGGCAACACTGTCCAGTTCTACATGTATTGAACTTTTCCTGATCCATATACTCTTCCATCTATAAATTGAATTTTTCCTAGTCTTTCTCAATATGGGCTTAAATAAAGGAATGACACCACCATTTACCCAGGTGCCCAAAGCAGAAATTAGGAGTTTCCATCTATTTCTTTCAGTCTGTAAATGTTCACTGCATTCCTCTCTTATACCAGGAACAGTGTTATCAAGCAGAGAAAACTACACAACAAAAAGGAAATAATTCTCGCTTTCATGAGCGGATGATCAAGTGGTAGACAGCTGATCAGAAAGGACAAGACCACTCAGTGGAGACAATATTTACTTTACATTCTTCCAATTTCCATGTGGGAAAGGGGCTTTTGCCAAAAGATTAAAAGATGAGTGATAATGACAGTAAAATAATATTCCTAACAATATTAGCAAAGAACTCATATTGCACTGATCATGTGTCGGACTTTATATGTATTATATCTGGTGCATATTTTGTTTCACTGAGTACTTATGAGATGGGTGTTATTTTTGTCCCCATTTCACCAATGTGCATGCTAAAGAATCAAGAGGTTGCATGGTTTGTTCAAGACACAGAGCAAGTTAAGTGCCAGAGCTGGATCTGAATGCAGACAGCCTGGTCCAAGGGTCCAACTCTTCACTGCTGTAAGAACATTCCATTCTCCTCCTCCCATCAGTCCTTTGGGAAATGAAACCAGGCACATGAAGCTCAGAAGGTTCTACTCCGCATACAGGCTTCCGGTTTCTGGTACTATTCCCGCATCCGTTCTCTTCACTCAGCTCCATGGGAGGACACTGACCTGCAGTTACTAGCTTTAATTTGCTCTGTCAGCTTTCCAGAACCTGGGTAACCAGTCATGTGGCCTTGGTCCCCTCAATTTGAGATTCTTATTGCGATTTTATTTTCCTGATTGAACTCTGATTTAGATTCATTCATGTCTCTGTTCTCACAGTAACTCTACCCTCTGTGCACAATTATTCCCACTTTATACTTTGACAAACCAAGGTTCAGATAAATTATCCCACCCATTTTTTTCAAGATCATAGATAGGCTTAATCCCCAGGACTGTCTACTTTCAATATCTATAGTAATTTTGTGGGTATGATGGTTGATGTCTTCAAATTAAACATTCAAGGACTTACCAACTCAAAGTTGGATGTCTCACTTAAATTGTCTTCTTCAAAACTCTACTGTTATCCCCCAAATGTTTCAACATTCCTCAGCATTTTCTTTTTAATTTCACCAGTGATATCTTCAATCTTCCAAGCTTTGAAAGAGTATGTGTAGTTAAGAAAAAGTTGATAGAGCTCGATCTTGAGAATAAAATGATCTTATTATACTTGAAAACATCATGGGAATTAAACACATGATGTAACTACAAAATGATGAAACTATACTTCCTATGAGATGCAGGAGTTGGCTTTGAATTCATTAACTGAGATCCAGTTAAGTAGCTAATGCTGGCGAGAAACAATGGGGTAGAAACCCTAGATCTTTTAGAATACAGTCCCTAAAAAGACAACAGTCCATTGTGGTTTGAGTGATATAGTCTTTGTCAGAAAATAATTTGAAGGAACAAAATGAATGTTACTGTGCATTTGTTAAATACTGGTATCACTCTGTTTATATGACAGATGTTTCTCAGGGGTTGTAGGTAAGAATGGAAAGGTGTGTGAACTTGTGTTGGGTTCAGGCACAAGTTCCCAGGATGCTACAGATGGGAAATGCTGGGAAACCAGGAAACATGCAATTAAATTGTACATCAGAGAATCATTTTCCTTCCATTCTGCCTGTCAGTCCTTAGCAGCTTGATTCACTCCCACAATCTTATTTTATTAAAATATCACTCTTCACCCACTTTTCAGGAATTGTGTACTACAATTTATCTTTCTGAAGGATGTAAATTAAAAGGCAAACAGAAAGTGTGTTTGGCTTGGCTGAATAAGAAAAAGGATGCGGCTTTCCTAGTCACAAAGCCTGGGGAATGTTTGGGTGCCAACCCACCTTGTCTTCTCAAAAGCTTCAGAAATACAGTGTCTATTTCAGTGCTGCTGAAAATGTAGCATCTTTATTCAACCGAGACACAGCTTGTGGAGAGAAGAGACGCAAACCAGCAGATAAATAAGGACGTGAGGAGACAGGCAGAAGGAAGAAGGATGCTGGTTTCTTGGGAAGTGTCTTATTACAGCCAAGTGGGAGGGATGATGAGAATAGAAACACCATTGAGAAGCAAAGAAAGAGACAAAGAGAAATTGTTGGTGACTTTGAGATGTTTCTCCACCATGAAAAACAGGCAAAGAAAAGTTTCTGATATCCAGAATAATCATGCTCAGAAAAGTGGATATTAAAGTTAGTGAGAGAAGAGTCAGATGCAGAGGCAACGTGTTGGATGAGATGGTTCATTTTTTAAATTTTACTTTATTTTCTTTTGGACACACCATGTGGCCTGTGGGATCTTAGTTCTCTGACCAGGGATTGAACCTGGGCCCAGGAAGTGAAGGCTCAGATGGTAAAGAATCTGCCTGCAATGCAGGAGAAATGGGTTCAAGTCCTGGGTCAGAAAGATCCCCTGGAGAAGGGAATGGCAACCTACTCCAATATTTTTGCCTGGAGAATCCCATGGACAGAGGAGCCTGGTGAGCTACTTTCCATGGCGTCACAAAGAGTCAGACATGACTGAGTGACTAAAACACTTAGACTAACTACTGGACCCCCAGAGAGTTCCCTTATTTTTTCTCGTCTTAGAGTGGGAAGTCAGGTTGTTTTGTGGGAAGGTGCTGATGGAAGCAGAAGACATTTGAAGCTTATTCTAGAAGGCATACTAGGGAAACACAGCCTAGGTTCTGGCATTTGAAAGACTCAGTATGGACTCAAGTCTGAGAAACAGGGAGCAGCTGGGCTAAGGGTCACACTCTTTACATTATCCCTGAGTGTATGGTACCAGGTCAGGCTGTTACGTACATGAGTCTCCCAGGCTTCTCCCCAGTCCTGACTGCAGGGCAACTTCAGCAGTTGTTCATGGACCACATCAGCCATGACTGGCCATACCAGAGACATCCTGATTTCATTCTGTATATTTCTCCTATTTAGTACATTTTCTGGGACAATGGAACAGCTCACCCAAGAAGTATTAAAAAGAAATTGAATTATTCCTATTCTGTATCCCTGATCCCATGTTATATTGTGAAATAATTAAAAAATGTACACTTGGTCTTCCTTCCTGGCTTCTGAGATGCTCTGGAGTGATAAAGGTGAAAAAAGTGTCCTTTGTTATCTGTAACAACCCCTTTCATCCACATCTGAGTTTACGTTAGTGAGGTGACTTTTGGAAAGCACCCAAAGATGAGGGGTTGGTTACCAAGTGAGGAATCAGCCACCTCATTATAGTTGTTTAGAAGGTTGGGACTTTCAGTGCCATTCCCCTCTCCCTCACCACCCAAGGAAGGGAGATGGGCCACGGGTTGAACTATTCATCAATGATTAACAACTAAATCAAATGTGCTGGGTCAAGAAGACTCCTTAAGGACCCTTACCAAAGGCACCTGGAGAGCTTCTGAGCTGGTGAACACATCAAGGCTTCCAGAGATGACGTACCAGGAGAGGACATGGGACCTCCATGCCCCTGCCCGCAACCTCGCCCTGTGCATCTCTCCCATGTGGCTGTCCTGAGCTGTTGTTGCTGCTGTTCAGTCACCAAGTCCTGTGTGACCCTTTGCATCCCCATGGACTGCAACATACTAGGTTTCCTGTCCCTCACCATCTCCCAGAGTCTGCCCAGGTTCGTGTCCATTGAATCAGAGATGCCATCCAACCATCTCATCTTCTATCACATTCTTCTCCTTCTGCCTTCAATATTTCCCAGTATCAGGGTCTTTTCCTGAGTTATATTCTTTGTAACAAGTCAGTGTGTGCTCAGTCGCTTAGTCGTGTCTGACTCTGTGTGACCGCATGGACTGTAGCCAGTCAAGCTCCTCTGTCCATAGGGCTTCCCAGACAAGAATACTGGAGTGGGTTGCCACTTCCTACTCTGGGGGAATCTTCCCTGACCAGGGATCGAACCTATATCTTTTGTATCTCCTGCGTTGGCAGGAGGGGTTCTTTACCACTGCATCACCTGGGAACTTGTCAGTAATAGCAGGTAAAGTATTTCCCTGGCTTTTGTGAGCCATTCTAGCAAACCATCAAGCTTGGGTTGGGGGAGAAGATTACAGGAACCCCCAAATTGTAGCCTATCAGCCAGGAGCATGGGTGAACTCCTGGGCTTGCAATCATCCATCTGAAATGAGGGGCAGTCCCGTGGGGCCAAGCCCTTAACCTCTGGGGTCTGTGCTAACTCTGCACAATTAGTGTCAGAACTGTTTCAAGGGAGGAGGAAAAACCTCAGGCATTTGATGTGATCGGAGGAAAACCAGTGTTTTATTTTACCGGGTAAGTCCTCCTTCACTGAGCAGTCAGATTTAGTGGAGAACAACTTCTTTTTGATCATCTCAAAGGCATACTCACATCCCCTGAGAGCCAGGCTCCTTGGAGGAAGAGCAGGCAGGTTTGGCCAGGTACCCAGTGATCTGACAGCTAGATCCGTTGTGCTAATGGGCTTTTCTTAATGCAGAGAGATCAGCTTTGCAATTTGCTCAACAGCCCTGGGCCAGCTTTGCCGAGGCCTTATTGCTCCCACTCAGGCCACGCTGACTGCACGTCAGAGCCGGGGAGCAGGGCCAGTGTGCCTGTGTGAATAACCTCCCGGGGCCCCCTGCACTCCAATTATTTACTGAGGCAGCTCCCTGAGCCTGGATAATTGCTGATAGAAAGCATCGATGCTGATAATTAGAACTGGCCAAGAGGCAAATACGGCCTCTGAGAGAGACCATATTGGCCTTGGTACTCATTCAAGGAAAATTCCTCTGTGTCTCCATTGCCAAGGCACAGTCTTCCTGTCTGAGTGTGTGCACCTGCACTCACCACTCCGCTTTTCCCATTTTCTCATCCATGGCCCCATGAATGGACAACTCTTAGAGCTGTACTCTCTCCCTCTCTCATGCACTTTATTCTCTGAAGAAGGTTCTGTGCTCTTTTTCCCACATTCCTCAGAAGAATCAGTTGACATGTCAGTTGAGAGGGCTTTGGAGTCAGACAGAAATGGGCTTGGAACCAAGCTTTCCACTTCCAAGCTGTGTGGTGTAGAGAGTCACTTCACCTCCTGTGGCATGCTCAGGCATTCAGTCGTGTCTGATTCTTTGGCAACCCCCTGGACTCCCACCAGCCTCCTCCATTCATGGGGATATCCCAGTGAGAATGCTGAAGTGGGTTGCCATTTCCTCCTCCAAGGGATCTCCTGGATCCAGGGATTGAACCCACGTCTCCTGCATTGCGAGGCAGACTCTTTACCACTGAGCCACCTGGGAAATCCTCACTTCACCTCACTGTGCCTTAATTTTGCCATCTGTAAAATGGGGTAAGTATAGACCCCTGAAATAGTAATAACTTGGTTTTGTGAGGATTAGTTAATGTGGGCCATGTGTGTAGAACAATGCCTAACACCTAGCATGCCCACTGCAAATGCTGGACACTATTTACCAGAAAGCTAAGCTTCATTTGAAAGATTTATGTGAAGTTTACAAAAGTGCAGGTTTTATCATAGTCAGGTAGGGTGAAGGCAACAGAGAAGACAGCTGTCTTTCAAAAGACAGTTCACTACTCAGTCTCAAAGGATGGGGCTCACACAGCACAGGGGACCACGCAAGATGGGGCAGGAGGGTGCCAGAGTCAGTCAGGAGGCTGAGGGAGGAGAGAGAAGGTGGGCAGGAGCCTTTACTGTGGTTTCAGCTGGAAGGAAGAGGGGACGCAGTGTGACTTGGTTTATGATGGGCTAATCTGAATCGTTTCAGCAGACTCTTGGGAGTAGAGGCTGAATCTAGCTATTACTATCTGGCTCCTGGCCCTGGGTGATTAAGACAGATGAATAGTGGCCCAGAGCATAAGAGCACCACAAAGAAGGCAGTTGGGGTGCGGTTAGTTTGCATATGAAAGGTGTACTCACAGGCTTGTCTTGGAATGTCTCTAGAAATTGATGCACCCTGAGAGGGGCAACGTCTCTGAGGTCAGCAAGGTGCCAGATGTTAAAGCATCAGAAGTAGGTAATAAAAAAAGTGTGATTAATACACGTCTTTCCTCAGGTGTGTCCAGAAATATAGGGGAAAATCAAGGAAAACAGCCATCATTGTGGACCCAAGCCAAAGTATCCAAGAATCTTAAGAGAGTCGCTTCGTCTCTTGTCTAAAGTTCTTCATCCCTCCTGTGAGATGACTCCTGTCAGAATCCTTGCTTGGATTCTTACAACAGAATTAGTACTCACCATTTAGGGTGAGGTTGACCGCTAGTTTTAAATATGTTTTCTTTATGGTAAGGACCTGTTTCTCTGTGCCTGGTCTCCAGACCTGTCTTCGTAAGTTTATTTTTGCTCCTCTTGGTTTCTACACAACAAATAAGAGTGAGCTCTTAAAAAATGCAAACTTAATCATGGCATTCCTTTGCTCAAAATGATCTCCCATCACTCTAAGGAAAAAGCCAATATCCTAACTTGGTCTGTAAAGGAGGCTCCATCAGGATCTGGCTTTCTTCCTCAACATCAATTAATCCCACTCTCCCTATCACTGTCTGCCTTGGGCTAGACTGTTTTCATTTCCTTTTTTCCATGCACCATGCTCCTCTCTGAGAAACTTTCCAAGTGTCATTTCCATCAACTGAAGATATATTCTCAGTACGCTGCTCTGCATAGTCACCTGGCAAATTTTCATGTATCTTTCAAACCTCAGTAATTATGTTGAGGAAATCTTTGTTGTTTACCCCAGATCAGGTCTGTCTCTTAAAATCCACTGCCATAGTACCCTGTATTTCTGCTTTATCATAGTTTAAAATAGTTAAATTTAGAGAATTTTAATCTGTTTTTTTTCCTAATGTCTCCCTGTTGACTTGCAAAACATATGAACACATATATGACACACATGGTCTATACGTGTTTTATGTAAGGTATAATCCCCAGTGCACAATGCCTGGCACGTATTTGGAAAATACCATAGACATTTATCTCTAATCCCATTTAAAAATATTGTAGGAATTACTGTTAAAAGTCATTTCTTTTCTTGGAACGCTATAGTAATTTTCTCAAACATGTCTTAGAGACCTGAAGGTTTTTCATTTGTGAAGTAATAAGATTTAAAATTTGTACTTCATGGGATTATTAGAAGAATTTAATGAAAGCATGTATGTGCAGACACTGTGTAAATGGCAATGCATTATACAATTGTAATGAGTATTATTACAAAAAGTTAATCAATGAGACTTTAAAGATTTGTCTTATTTCAGGCATTCAACTCTATGATTTACATAAATTGTTAATTTCATTGTGATTTATTTGAAGATAATTGACAGTTGATGTAAAGGCAATGAACTATGTATGACCTTTGGGATTATGATATAAAAGAGCATCTATTTATACAGAAACGGTATGATGTCTGAGTTTTCTCATCCCCACTAAGTGAGATGACCTCACTTGAAGGGTGACTTTTTTTTTTTTTTCGTCCTGTGCCACATTATATAGGAACTTAGAATCCCAGATTCCTATTGAAAGAATTGGACTCTTGATGACTACTATTGAATTTAGGAGTTGGTAATAAACTTTGATATGCATAAAGTCAATTTTTGTTGGCATAATCTGAAAGGGCAGCTCGTCTTTCGTAGCTAGAAACCATCATGAGGTTTGAAGTGCTAAGTATTCTCACCTGGAGGAGAGTATTAAATTTTAATGAAGGTCTTTTTCCAGAACAGATGAAAATTTCCTGATGATAATGTCACTACAGGGAAAACGACCTTTGTGGAAGGTATGGGTTTAGTGCAATGAATACGTCACTGAGGAAGAATGTGGGAAACCTGGACTTCGATCTTGTATGGTCACTGTGAGCCCCTCTGTGGGTCCAGGCATGTCCTCTACTCCTGTAATTTGAATCTATGGTGAGGGTTTTAGTAGCAGAAGCTGATACTGCTCATTTAGCATATATTGAGCCCTATCTCTGAGCCAGACACAGTGTGGGAATCTGGAGGCCAGAACTTCTTGCCAAATACAAAGTCAATAATAGAAGTCCCAGGACACAGAAAATATAAACACTTTGTCCATTTTCCCCTACATCATGCATCATACAATAATCTTTCAAACCGTCCCCATATTTTACAATCTTTTACTAACCAAAATATATATATAAGAAAATGAAAAATTTCCAATTTTACTTTCATATTTTACTTATAAAACTAATATAAAGGCATCACAAGAATTTGAAAACAGTAAAAGATATATTTACACTGATAAATAATATCCACACTAATTTAAAAAAGAACCACACTAATCTTCACACTAATTCAAAAGAGACAATACTATTTCTAATGTGTGTGTGTGTTAGTCACTCCCAGTCATGTCAGACTTATTGTGACCCCATGGATTCACGCCATAAAAAATAAGCTCTAGATTTGAATTTTCTACTCCAGCCATTCTATATGAATATGCACACTCTATGTGCATATTTTTGAATCTACACTTATTTTTGAAAATTATTTTATGTTTTATTTTCCCTTCCAGTCTATCCTTTATGTGTATTTTACATAGTTATAAGCAATACATATGTAATTTTATCTACTTTTTTATTTTAAACATTATATAAAAAATATTTTCTAGTTTTCTATATGCTCCTTCTAATTAGCATTTGCAATTCCTGCACAACATTGCAAGGAATGCTTGCACAGAGTTGGTTTAACCAGTTTCCACTTGATCATTTATGTTCTCCTTCATATATAGTGTTTCAGAGAAAGTGGGCATTCCCATGTATGTAGCTTTCCCTTTCATATTATTTTCTATACATAGGTATGACTTTTAAAATATAAAGTAATTTTCTAGAAGAAATGTACAGTAACAGTAGCAGGCTCACTCTACATATACCAGAACCAAGTTCTCCATTTATTAAAAGCAAATACACCCAATACAAAAACTAAACCCTTTTAAATAGTTTATGATGTTTTAATTCTATATTTTTACTGTTAATCAGACATACATGCTATTTACTAGATTACTTGGTCAGAGGGGAGAATTGAGGTTACCACGCCAAGTTGTGATTATTGCAGCCAGGATGAAATGACTTGGTGTTTCATTTAGGGAGTTTCTATTTTTAAGATTAAATATGCTGTTACACTTGGTTATTTAAATTATTGAAAATAATTCCAGGATCCCTTTTAGTAATTTCACGACCACCACACACGATCTTTCTTGGAAACCACTGACATACATTTTCACACATACATGAAACCCTACATTCCTAATATGTATGTTTGGGCTCGAAGGAGCATCATACAGCCACGTGTTTCATGCCACCTATTTTATTTTATTCATTCATTGATTTATTTTTACCTGTTACATTCACTAGGGAAGCTTTGTATTTTTTAAATCAATTTGTATTGGAGAATAGTTGCTTTACAACGTTGCGTTAGTTTCTATTGTACAGCAAAATGAATCAGCCATACATATACATATATATCTCCTCCCTTCTAAACTTCCTTTCCATTTATGGTATATATTTTAAATATTAAGAAATGGAGGCTTCAGATGAATCAGAATGTCAGGGAATATCTGTGCCCACTCAGATCCCTGCAGCTCACTAAGTTGCTATCTGTTTGTATTTCTCTTCTGATAGTGATTTCAACAGTTTACCAGCAACAACTCAGCTACTGATGCTGTGGAGTTCCCCATGCAGAAAGGAGTCACAGTACCTCTCTGATGCATCTACTGGGTTTCTATTGTCACCCACAGGTGAGTCCAGATTTGCCTTCTCCATTTTTTTTGACTAAGCAATCATTCAAAAATTCCAAACCATACTTTGTCATCATAAATATTTTAAAAATACATTTAGGTTTTTAGAATTTTTCTAATTTGTTGAATTTGTTCTAGTTTAAATTAATTCTTCTAATTAAATATAATTTTAGTTAGTACTCTGATAACTCTCAGTATATGTCATTATATGAAATTTCATTTCCAGAATTGGAAAGAATCAGTAACAGTTTCTCCAAAACCTGTCTATATGTTTTCAAAATGAAATGCTTTTGCTAAATAAAAGCCAGTAATATTCATTAAAATAGATAACTTCTCTTTTCTCATATTCCTGAGGGCCAGCAAAGACAGCTTCTGAAAACTCCTATTGTTTCAAGTTTTACTCATTAGCAGACACCCTAGCGATGAAGACTCTGTTACTTGGAAGAATGTGTTTGAGTTCAAACCTAAACTTTCCCACTGCGTGGACTTGTCAGAGTTACTTAACCACTCTATCCTTTGCACCCTCTTATTTGGGTTGGGGTGGTTTATTGCTCACTGAGTACAGGAAATAAATGATATATTGCAATGGAAGTGCTTAGGATCAGTATTCCTGAAATTGAAGCTAGTGGCAATAGCTTTTCAGGGACTTGTTATTAAGCATGCACACACCACCTTCCAAACCAAAGTCTCTCCTTCTTTCCAAATTAAACGCCTCTTTTCTTTTGTTGAACTTTAACCTCCATGACAGTAAATTAGCCAATTCAGAAATGAATGAAATTATCCTCCATAAAATTCAGATGACATTGTCTGAACTACATGACAATTTTATTTAAATATTCATAAATTAAAAAATAGATAACTGAATCCACTAGATGAGTGGGTGCAGCATGTCATTTAAAAAAAAAAACAAAGGGAAAATGAAAATTAGAAGACTGTAGTCACAGAAATTAATAATAAACAAATAAAAATAAAAAGTCTTTTTTTTTTTTTTTAATTTATTCCTTGCCTTTGTTCCCAGTGGGGCTTCCCTGGTAGCTCAAACCATAAAGAATCTGCCTAAGAAGCAGGAAACCAAAGTTCAGTCCCTAGGTTGGGAAGATCCTGGAGAAGGAAATGGCTATCCACTCCAGTATGCTTGCCTAGAGAATCCCATGAACAGAGGAGCCTGGTGAGCTACAGTCCAAGGGGTCGCAAAGAGTTGGACATGACTGAGTGACTTACACTTTGTTCCCAACAATTATTTGGAATAATTGCATGACACTACAACTCCATCTAAAATCTCAGGATTTGGGTAATTATGGAGACATATAGACCACCACATTATCTTTTACAGTATATCTACTGGGTAGCTGGATTTATTGTTAAAACATCTCTACATGGAGGATGTCCATTACTTCATGAGATGGCTTTTTTTTTTATCCACTATGCAGACCTAATTGATACAAGTTAAGAATATCTTTTCTCATGCTGCCTTCTGCCTGGAATGATTATCCTTGAGTCTCTGCCCTATCTAAACTTCAGTCTTCAAGTCTGAGGTCTTATTTCCTTCAAGACCTAGGCATCCCTCCTTCTGAATCTCTGTGCATTTGTGAAAGGCTTAATTAGAACTCAGATCACATTGTGCTAGACTGTGAAATCATTTATAGAAAAACTCAAGTATTTTCATCTTTTTTGTCTGAATAACACCTAAAAAAAGTGCTGGAAATACAGTCTATAGACCTTTGTTGATGAATCAAGAATAAATGATTGAGTGACTGAATGTACACATGAATGAGAGAAAACATTTGTCTCTGACTAATTCTCTATGAAAGTTAGACTCTGCATTTTGAAAATGTGACCTTCTCTCCTGAATAAATTGAAGAAAAAAAAAAGCCAGTGTACCATACTGAGAGTATCCTTTATACATTAAGACTGTAATGGGTAAAGTGACCTCTAATTTTAAAATGATACTTTTAAAAGTGTAAAATAATGTGCTGAAGTTTTGTAACATAGAAAATGCCACCATAATAGCCATCTGCACTATAAAACTACTGAGCTAGATTAGGTCTGACATTAACAAGAATTCTAACAAGGCATTAACTAGTGAAATCATGGACAAGACCCAAGAACTTCAGCTCTTAAAAGACAAACAGGTTAACACAGCACTAATAAGAGAAAGCCAGAAATATATTTCAATTATGTTGAGTTAAAATTTTTTATGAGAAATTCAAAGAATGAAAGCAAAAGGAAAGTCTGACTCTCTGAGACAATGAGCAATAGGATCCAGTACTTAATAAGCTACTGTTTGCAATTCATTCATAACAGTTGTGATGATACTGTTATTGTTAGATGAACTCGTTGTATATGGTGTCAATGTAATGGGGAGACTTTGGCACTCAGCACAGTATGCAGTGCTCTGATTTTATGCTCACTTTCAGATTGGGTTTGGCTATGATTTTCTGCTGGCCTTGATGGAAAGGAATCCCAGGACACGTGTTACAGACTTGGCCATGGGCACCATCACAGGAAGTCATGGTCTGCTACACTCCCCACTCCTTATGCCATACAGTGTAGACATACATTTCATGTGTTGATCAAACCATCCGTCTGTGCACTAAGAGTTGTAAAGTGCTTTACCAGTAAGACAATAGCACTAAATTATCTCATATTTTCTCATGCAAGATCCCTATTAGATAGGGATTTTATTCACTTTTACGACTCAAGAATATGAGTTAATGGGAGTTTAAGAGATTTGGTCAGAAACAAATCTTTTAAGTCATGGCTCTTGACCACATCTTCTCCTTGTAAATTCTCTAACCACTCCATCTCCCTCTCTTTAAGGGCTTAAAAAATGTAAAGCATAATGCTAGATATGCTGCAAGAAAGAGAAAATAATACAGGATGTTTGCCCATAAGGAGGACTATCCTGTCTTCTAGTGGCATTTTAACTAAGCGTTTAAATCAGCTTGAAAAGTGTTAGCTCATGTGTGGGAGGGCTCCTGATAAGACAAGATAGTCCCAAGGCCATGGCCATGGGCTTGCTGCCTGGGTCATCACATGGGGCCCCAGGCTTCGAGGAGCTTCTCACTGGTTTCATGCTCTACTGTTCTGTCTTGAAATGGGTAATAATTATAGAACAGGGGATCTTGCATCCTTATTCTGCACTAGACCCCTCAGATTATATAACTTCTCCTGGATAGCCCCTAATTAGAGCCTTGAATTCACAGTGATGATGAAAGTCAGAGAAAATATAACGTGTCAGGTGGCTGGTTGAGAGCTGTCTTTGTTCCCTAGCTCTAGATAGAGAGGATCAGTTCTGTAGACCCTAAAGTTACTTAATGAAACTTTTTTGTTACACACTTTAGTGTCCCATGAAAATGTAGCTTCATTATACAAAATCAGTTTTCATGATTTTTTCTAGCTTTTGCAAAATTTCTCAAAAATACAAAAAACCAAAAGAACTTGAAAATACATGTAAATAATGAATTGAACTGTTACTCACGTGGACACACACATACTTGCACACATTTTGCTGAACCATTTGAAAATTAGTTTCAAGTATCATGATATTTTAGCCTTCAGTGTTTAATCATACATTTTATATAGATAAGAGAGATATTCGAGGTAACCCATTACTCTTGTAATCCCTGGAAAAAAATAAAATCCATGTATATTACTTAATATCTAATTCATATTCAAATCTCTGTTTTCCCCAAAGAAGGTCCATCTTGATTCCCATTTTAATCATTTCCAAAAACTTTTTGGCAGTACATTTTCTAATATTGCATTTTACATTATGGTTTTTCCTCACTTAGTAGGTATGTATCCATTTTTAATCATTTAATTATTCTCTTCACATTTAATATGCATCTTTAAGTCTTCAAGTCTACCTTCAAATAATAAAATTATATTTTATATATGAGATGTGACAAAATTCCATTTCCCCTTTCTATATTTTTTACTATTACAAGTATTCACTTCTACATAGGTAATAACACTCTAAACATATCATTATTTTTGCTTTAAACAGCTGATTAAAACTTATGAGTAAAAGTGGTTTATATTGATCTACATGCTTGCTATTTATGATTTTTTAAAGTTTTCTTGCATCATATTTCTATTTATTTTTTAATTTTTTGAAGTATAATTGACCCATACACTGTTATTTCCAGGTACACAACATACTGATTTGATATTTCTTTATACTACAAAATGATCATTATGATCTAGTTACCATCTATTACCCTATTTATAGCATTCTTCATTCATTTATGTAGACCTGAGTTCCATTTGGTATCACTTCTGCCTGAAGAAATTACTCTAATATCTTCTGTAGTACATGTCAAATGATGATAAATTCTCAGAGCCTTTCTTTGTTTGAAATTATGTTTTCATCATGTTTGAAACTAACTAGGTTCACTATAATTTCTAATATTATTATATTATTATTTCTTAGGTCATTTATTATTTTATTCAGCATTTTGGTCTTCGAAATTGCATTGTTTCTGGTGACAAGTCAGCTAGGCTTTTGCTATATTCCTTTATACATGATTTATTTTAGTCATCTAAAAATTTCAGGAGGAGAACTAAGATGGCAGAGGAATAGGACAGGGAGACCACTCTCTCCCCAGTAAATACACCAAAAGAACATTTAAAAACCGAGCAAACTCCATAAAACAACATCTGAATGCTGGCAGAAGACATCAGGCATCTGGAAAAGCAGCCCATTGCCCATGAAAGGAGGTAGGAAAAAAAAAAAAGTAAAAAAAGAGGCATAGAGTTAGGGATGTAGATCTGTCCCGCGTAGGGAGTCTGAAAAGAGAGAGAGGTTTCCGAACACCAGGAAACATTCTCCCTGGCGGATCTGTGGCGAATTTCAGAGGGTAACATAACTGGGAATAAAAACAGATAAATAATTAAGCCCCCCAGATTGCGTCTCTAACTGTAACTCCCAGCGGAGAGGTGGCCCGGGCGCCCCATCCCCCACTAGCCAGCGCGGACTGCTCAGGGAGGGGCGGGCCCTGCGCTTAGGGAACGGAGCAGCCTGAGGGACCTAATGGAGGGTGCTAACCGGAGATAGACCGCGGGGAAGCTTTCCCCCGGAAAAGCCCCCCCCCCCCTCGCCAGGCCTGCGCACAGAACAAAGGGTGGCGCAGAGTCGGCCGAACAGCAGCCAGCCAGGTGGAGCTAGGCAGCTGCGGGCTGCGGACTGGCCCAGCCCCCGCCCGAGAGCAGCAGGCATAACCCGGCCCCAGCGAGGCTTCCGCTGCCAAACTGCGGGCAGAACTAGGTGCTAACCAAGACTTCTGGGGATTCTGGATGGACCTAGCCAGAGATCGGCCCTCTACACACCTAAGAAGGTGTGCCCAGCTGCACGCCGAGAAAACCGAGCGGCTGGGCTGGGGGAGGGGAGAAGGCACAGCCCCCAACCGCGCCGGGCGGGCGACCGAGAGCCTGAGCAGAGGGGGCGGGGAAACCGCACTTGCCAGAAGCAGGGGCAAACCCCAGAGCGCTGAATAGACACTGAAGAGACCAGCAAACAGAAGATGCTAAAATAAGAAGAGGGAACCGCTTTGCAGCAGACAGGAGCAACAGATTAAATCCCTGCAGGTGGCGCAGACTGCATAGAAAGGAGTCTATAGACCATGAGAAGTATAAGCCGGACCAAGGAACTATCTGAAAATGAACTGACCCCTCGTTGTACGCATCAGCACCAGAGAAAGCCTTAGATATAACTGTACTAGGACCATCTTTTAAATTTTTATAACTTTTTTATACTATTTTTTTATTTTTTATTTTTATTTTTAGAATTTTTAAGTCCCCTATAACCCCGTTATTTTTTTCCTTTATCTTTATTCTCCTTTTTTTAAAATATCCTCTTTCTCCCTTATTGTATTCTCCATCCTATTTATTTTCTTTCCTTTTATATCTCCACTTTTCCCCCTTTTTTATTTTTAATGGATTTATTTTATTTTATTTTCTTCTTTATTTTTTTCTTTCTTTTTTTTGTAAAAGCATTTTTGAGAATCCAGTCTTTACTCTAGATTTTTAATCTTTGCTTATTAGTATTTGGTATCAACTTTGTACCTTTAAGGATCCAAGCTTCAGTACCCATTGTTACCTGGGAGTGAGATCATTGGCTTGACTGCTCTCTCCCCATTCTTGACTCTCCTTTTTTTTTTTTTTTTCTTCTCCCACCAAGACACCTCCAACATTTCCTTCCCCCTTATCTTCTCTACCCAACTCTGGGAATCTGCTTGAGTGTTACGAGTTGTGAAGAACACTGAAATAACTGACCACTGGCTGGATCTCTCTCTGTCCATCTGACTCCCTCTTTTCTCTCTCTGGTCAGTTCTGTCTCCTTCCTCCCTCTTCTCCTTTCGGTATAACTCTGTGAACATCTCCAAGGGATCCAGGCTGTGGAGAGCATACAGGGGAGTGATCACTGGCCACTTCACTCTCTCACCATTTGATTCCTCTCCTCTCCTTCTGGTCCATGCCATGTAACTCTGTGTACCTGGCGGGGAGTCCCTCACTGTGGAGAAACTTCTCATCATTAAACTAGAGGTTCTACCATTATCACTGCATAGATGAAGGAGTCCTGAGGCTACTGGAAGACAGGAGACTAAGCCCAGATCCTGAGAATTCCAGAGAACTCCTGGATCCAGGAGTTAATTAATTGATAGGAGCTCATCAAACTCCTCCACACCAAAACTGAAACCAACCACCCCTCAAGGGCCAACAAGCTCCAGAGTAAGATATACCAAGCAAATTCTCCAGCAATGCAGGAACACTGCCTGGAGCTTCAATACACAGGTTGCCCAAGGTCACACCAAGTCCACCGACATCTCAAAACTCTCTATTGGTCACTCCATTGCTAGTTACAGTGAGGAAACCCAGATCCACCCACCAGAACACCACACAAGCTTTCCCAACCAGGAAACTTTGACAAACCACACATCCAACCCCACCCATAGTGAGGAACCCCCACAATAAAGGGACAACACAGCAAGATAAATAAGATTAAAAGGCAGAGAAATACCCAGCAGGTAAAGGAACAGGATAAATGTCCTCCAGACCAAACAAAAGACGAGGAGATAGGAAGTCTACCTGATAAAGAATTCTGAATAATGATAGTGAAAATGATCCAAAATCTGGAAAATAAATTGGAGTTACAGTTCAATAACCTGCAGGCAAAGATTGAGAAGATGCAGGTAAGCTTTAACAAGGACTTAGAAGAAATGAAAAAGAGTCAAAATACAATTAATAATGCAATAAATGAGATCAAAAACACCCTGGAGGGAACTAACAGTAGAATAACAGAGATAGAAGACAGGATAAGTGAGGTAGAAGACAGAATGGTAGAAATAAATGAAAGAAAGGAAAAATGAAAAAAGAATTAGAAGAATTGAGGACAATCTCAGAGAACTCTGGGACAATGTTAAATGCACCAATATTCGAATCATAGGAGTCCCAGAAGAAGAAGACAAAAAGAAAGACCATCAGAAAATTCTTGAGGAGATAATAGTTGAAAACTTCCCTAAATTGGAAAAGGGAATAACCACTCAAGTCCAAGAAACCCAGAGAGTTCCAAATAGGATGAACCCGAAGCGGAACACCTCAAGACACATATTAATCAAATTAACAAATATCAGACTCAAAGAGCAAATATTAAAAGCAGCAAGGGTAAAACAACAAATAACTCACAAGGGGAATCCCATAAGGATAACAGCTGATATCTCAATAGAAACGCTTCAGGCCAGAAGGGAATGGCAGAACATACTTAAAGTCATGAAAGAAAATAATCTACAACCCCGATTACTGTACCCTGTAAGGATCTCATTCAAATTTGAAGGAGAAATCAAAAGCTTTCCAGACAAGCAAATGCAGACAGAGTTCAGCATCACCAAACCAGCACTCCAACAAATGCTGAAAGATCTTTCCTAGACAGGAAACACAGATAGGGTATATAATCTCAAACCCAAAACAATAAAGTAAATGGCAACAGGATCATATTTATCAATAATTACCTTAAATGTAAACGGGTTGAATGCCCCAACCAAAAGACAAAGATTGGCCGATTGGATACAGAAACAAGACCCCTATATATGTTGTCTACAAGAGACCCACCTCAAACCTAGGGACACATATAGACTGAAAGTTAGAGGCTGGAAAAAGATATTCCATGCAAATAAAGACCAAAAGAAAGCAGGAGTAGCAATACTCATATCAGATGAAGTGGACTTTAAAATAAAGGCTGTGAAAACAGATAAAGATGGACATTACATATTGATCAAAGGATCAGTCCAAGAAGAAGAAATAACAATTATAAATATATATGCACCCAACGTAGGAGCACCACAATATGTAAGGCAAATGCTAACAAGTATGAAAGGGGAAATTAACAATAACACAATAATAGTGGGAGACTTTAATACACCAATCACACCAATAGATAGATCAACTAAACAGAAGATTAACAAGGAAACTCAAACTTTAAATGATACAATAGACCAGTTAGACCTAATTGATATCTATAGGACATTCCACCCCAAAACAATGAATTTCACCTTTTTTTTCAAGCCCACATGGGACCTTCACCAGAATAGATCACATCCTGGGCCATAAATCTAGCCTTGGTAAATTCAAAAATATTGAAATCATTCCAAGCATCTTTTCTGACCACAATGCAGTAAGATTAGATATCAATTACAGAAGAAAACAGTTCAAAAATCCCAACATATGGAGGCTCAACAACACACTACTGAATAACCAACAAATCACAGAAGAAATCAAAAAAGAAATCAAAATATGCATAGAGATGAATGAAAATGAAAACACAACAACCCAAAACCTATGGGACACAGTAAAAGCAGTGCTAAGGGGAAATTTCATAGCAATACAAGCTCACCTCAGGAAACAAGAAAAAAGTCAAATAAATAACCTAAGGTTACACCTAAAGCAACTAGAAAAGGAAGAAATGCAGAAGCCTAGGGCTAGTAGAAGGAAAGAAATCCTAAAGATCAGGGCAGAAATAAATGCAAAGGAAACAAAAGAGACCATAGCAAAAATCAACAAAGCCAAGAGCTGGTTCTTTGAGAAGATAAATAAAATTGACAAACCATTAGCCAGACTCATCAAGAAACAAAGGGAGAAGAACCAAATCAACAGAATTAGAAATGAAAAAGGAGAAATCACAACAGAAAACACAGAAATACAAAGGATCATAAGAGACTATTATCAGCAACTATAAGCAAATAAACTGGACAACCTGGATGAAATGGACAAATTCCTAGAAAAGTACAACTTTCCAAGACTAAACCAGGAAGAGATAGATAATATCAATAGACCCATCACAAGCACGGAAATTGAAACCGTAATCAGAAATCTTCCAAAAAACAAAAGACCAGGATCAGATGGCTTTACAGCTGAATTCTACCAAAAATTTAGAGAAGAGCTAACACCTATTCTACTCAAATTCTTCCAGAAAGTTGCAGAGGAAGGTAAACTTCCAAACTCATCCTACGAGGCTACCATCACCCTAATTCCAAAACCCGACAAAGATGCCACAAAAAAAGAAAACTACAGGCCAATATCACTGATGAACATAGATGCAAAAATCCTTAACAAAATTCTAGCAAATAGAATCCAACAACACATTAAAAAGATTATACATCATGATCAAGTAGGCTTTATCCCAGGGATGCAAGGATTCTTCAATATTCGCAAATCAATCAATGTAATCACCACATTAACAAATTGAAAAATAAAAACCACATGATTATCTCAATAGATGCAGAGAAAGCCTTTGACAAAATTCAACATCCATTTATGATAAAAACCCTCCCAAAAGCAGGAATAGAAGGAACATACCTCAACATAATAAAAGCTATATATGACAAACCCACAGCAAACATTATCCTCAATGGTGAAAAACTGAAAGCATTCCCCTGAAGTCAGGAACAAGACAAGGGTGCCCACTCTCACCACTACTATTCAACATAGTTTTGGAAGTCTTGGCCACAGCAATCAGAGCAGATAAAGATATAAAAGCGATCCAGATTGGAAAAGAAGAAGTAAAACTCTCTCTGTTTGCAGATGACATGATCCTCTACATAGAAAACCCTAAAGTCTCCACCAGAAAATTACTAGAGCTAATCAATGAATATAGTAAAGTTTCAGGATACAAAATCAACACACAGAAATCCTTGGCATTCCTATACACTAACAATGAGAAAACAGAAAGAGAAATTAAGGAAACAATTCCATTCACCATCAAAACAAAAAGAATAAAATACTTGGGAATATTTCTACCTAAAGAAACAAAAGACTTGTATATAGAAAACTATAAAACACTGATGAAAGAAATCAAAGAGGACACAAACAGATGGAGAAATACACCGTGTTTGTGGATTGGAAGAATCAATATAGTGAAAATGAGTATACTACCCAAAGCAATCTATAGATTCAATGCAATTCCTATCAAGCTGTCAGAGGTCTTTTTCAGAGAATTAGAACAAATAATTTCTCAATTTGTATGGAAATACAAAAAACCTCGTATAGCCAAAGCAATCTTGAGAAAGAAGAATGGAATTAGAGGAATCAACCTACCTGACTTTAGGCTATACTACAAATCCACAGTCATTAAGACAGTATGGTACTGGCACAAAGACAGAAATATAGATCAACGGAACAAAATAGAAAGCCCAGAGATAAATCCACACATCTCTGGACACTTTATCTCTGACAAAGGAGGCATGAATATACAATGGAGAAAAGGCATGGATATACAATATACAAAAGAGTCGGACAAGAATGATAAATGGTAAACAATCTGCCTACAATGCAGGAAAACTGGGTTCAATCCCTGGGTTTCGAAGATCCCCTGGAGAAGGGCATGGCAACCTACT
>ML661883.1:4183070-4194306 GCA_007570785.1 Antilocapra americana | reverse complement strand
TTTCTCCAAAGAAGACATAAAAATGGCTAACAAACATATGAAAAGATGCTCAACATCACTCATCAGAGAAATGCAAATCAAAACCACAATGAGGTACCACTTTCCACCAGTCAGAATGGCTGCCATCCAAAAATCTACAAGCAATAAATGCTGGAAAGGATGTGGAGAAAAGGGAACCCTCTTACACTGTTGGTGGGAATGCAAACTAATACAGCCACTATGGAAAACAGTGTGGAGGTTCCTTAAAAAACTGCAAATAGACCTGCCATATGACCCAGCAATCCCACTGCTGGGCATATACACAGAGGAAACCAGAATTGAAAGAGCCACGTGTACCCCAATGTTCATCGCTGCATTGTTTACAATAGCCAGGACATGGAAGCAACCTAGATGCCCATCAACTGACGAATGGAAAAGAAAGCTGTGGTACATATACACAATGGAATATTACTCAGCATTAAAAAAAAAAATTCATTTGAATCAGTTCTACTCAGGTGGACGGAACTGGAGTCTATTATCCAGAGTGAAGTAAGCCAGAAGGAAAAACAACAATACAATATACTAACGCATATATATGGAATTTAGAAAGATGGTAACAAGAACCCTGCATTTGAGACAGCATAAAGAACACAGATGTATAGAACAGACACGTGGACTCTGTGGAAGAGGGCAAAGGTGGGATGTTATGGGAAAATGACATTGAAGCATGTTAATTACCATATGTGAAGTCAATCTCCAGCCCAGGGTTGTTGCTCGGGGCTGGTGCACCGGGATGTCCCAGGGGGAGGGGCTCGGGAGGGGGGTTCTGGAGGGGGAGCATGTGTAGACCCATGGCGGTTTCATGTCACTCTATGGCAAAACCATCACAATAAAGTAAAGAAAATTAAAAAAAAATAAATAAAAATAAAAATTTCAATTACTACACAATGTATTTCCAAAGATCAGTGATTCTTTCCATTTCTTTCTAATTTATCTTTCCTCCTTTTGCTTCAGCTTGCATACTTTCTTTTCCTATGTCTTCAGGTTTCCTGGTTCTTGCTATAACCTACTCTATTATTAATATCATCTGTTTTTTCATTTCTAATGGTACAGTGTTTTTTCTTCAGCTTGAGAAATCCAATTTTTTTTTTTTCACATTTTCTTTTTATCTACTTGCTGTGTTCATATTTTCCTGTAAATACACCCAAAGCACTTGTAGGGGCTTCCTGGCTAGCTCAAATGGTAAACAATCTGCCTACAATGCAGGAAAACTGGGTTCAATCCCTGGGTTTCAAAGATCCCCTGGAGAAGGGCATGGCAACCTACTTCAGCATTATTGCCTGGAGAATTCCATGGACAGAAGAGTCACAAAGAGTCGGACACGAATGAGCAACTAACACACTTTAAAAGATTTATATTGTTTTTATGTAGACTTTATTTGCTAATTCCATCATCTCTGTCACTTCTGAATCCATATTTATTGAATTATTTTTGTGTCTGGCTCAGCTGGTAAAGAATCTGCCTGCAAAGAAGTAAACCTGGGTTGGGAAGATCCCCTGGAGAAGGGAAAGGCTACCCACTACAGTATTCTGGCCTGGAGAATTCCACAAACTCTATAGTTCATGGGGTCGTAAAGAGTTGGACAGGACTGAGCGACTTTCACGTGTTTTTTTTTTTTTTTTCACTTCTAGCTATTTTACATTTGAATATTTTGATTTTGAATGTCAATATTAGTTGTCTTTTTACAGAGTGTTGAGTCCAGTTTTGGAATTTAGTTAAGCCACTCACAGAATTTCTTAACTTTTAAGGCTTCTTTTTAAGTTCTTTCTTTTCCCTCTTAGAGCAGCCTTAATCTAAGTCCACCTTATCCTTAATATGTGGCTCTCTGGAGTTCAGCTTACAGCTCCTTAGCATATGACTTTTGCCTAAATTTGAAGGAGTTTCACTCTGTCTATGATCAGCTTAGTATTCAATCAATGTATTCACACATTACAAGGAAAATGTGTGTATATTTCTGGAACTCTTTCTTAACACTGCTTCTTCTAATCTATGCTTCTGCCCCACAAATACCAGCATCCTTGGCCTCCCTGAGTTCCCATCTCTGGCTCACCTCAGTGAGACCTTGTACTCAGTTTGCTCTGCATTCCAGATATTCCCTCCCTCTGGGCAGGAAGATGACTTATCTCATGGCTTATATTGTCCCCTAGGGATCATAGGCTTGTCCTATGATCTAATCCACAACAATTAAGTTTTCCTAGGATAACAGGCTTCCCAGGTGGCTCAGTGGGCAAAAACTCCATCTGCAATGCAGGAGATGCAGGAGACATGGGTTCAATTCCTGGTTCGGGGAAATCCCCTGGGAGAGGTCATGGCAACCCACTCCACTATTCTTGCCTAGAGAATTCAATGGATGGAGGAGCCTGACAGGCTTCGATCCATGGGGTCTCAAAGAGTCAGACATGACTGAAGCGACTAAGCACGCATGTCAGACAACAACATATTTTTTCCTCCATACATACTTCATCTAGTTATTTTTATTATTTATGGCATGAAGAAAGGCTTTCTACCTGTTACTTGGCTGGGTGTGCAACCTTTGAGACTTAACTATGGAATTGACCATAGCATATTAATTTTGACAAATTCTTTACATTTTTTTGTGAATTCTAGAATATTTATCTATAAGGCATGTTTAATAAAATTCACTTCATAGGCTCAATGTAGGGAATGTTGGGCAATAGAGCCATGGACTTTCTGCTACTATATCCTAGCTGTCTCCTAAATTCTTGACTTGTATTTATTTCATCTAATGCTCTTAAATGAAGCATTTGAAGTCATTGGAGTGTATGCTATTATTGATATTATTTTCATTATACAAGTTAGCCACAAGGCCTCAGAGAAGTTGAGTAGGTTTTCAAAGGCCCATGCTAGTTAGAGGCATTCTTTAATTTCAGACCTAAACCTGTTGCTAACTGTGTCACACTGCTTCTAATCTATGTAAAAATAGTCTTGCCCATACCCTGGTAAATACTTTCAACTTGATAAATATAAAATTCTTAGTTTCTTTTTCTAATATGGTAATAAAGACTAAATGTGAGATGTTTTTTAACTTTCTTTCATGAAAAAATTGGCAATACAATTGCCTTTGGGGAAGGTAAAAAACAAGACAGTTACATCAAAGTTTTTTTTTTGTTTTGTTTTAAGCAGGAGACAGTCATTCTGAGGTCTGAAAAACAATAAGTCGCAGTGAAACTTTGGGCAGGTACAGTGTCTTAGGATGCATGTCCTCTGAGAGAATGTACATCACTAATTTCAGTCCTTCATCTCCATTTTCCTGAAGAGAAACAAGCACAAATAGTGAGAAATGGTTTGTACATGGTCACACAGGTTACTTGTGCTCACAGATAAAGTATAGCTATGCATACCTACATACATAAATTTTTGTACACATTTTTTTCTGTAATATGCCCTGTCTACCTTAAGCTTTTAAAAGGCAGCCTGCCATTTGTACATCTAACAAGGCAATAAAAAGCAAGTAGACAAATGTTAGCTGAATTTCTTCTTTAATATTTAATGTTCTGCATGGTCTTAGTATGCTTTGTTTTATTCTTCTTCTCTAGGAAAATAAATACCAGAAATTAGGCTATGTATTAGTCAACTATGACCACAGTAATGCTGTATAATAAGCTGGCCCAAAGCTCAGTGGCCTAAAACATCTGTCTTATTATTATCCCTGCATGGGCAGGGTGGTGGGTTCAGCTGGCTTCATTTGGCTTCTGCTCTGCTTCTCTATGAATGTATGTAGGCTGATTGGAGCAGCAATGACCCATATTCCTCTCATCCCTCGTCTGTGACCGGTGGACTGTCCCAGAAATGTTCTCATCATAATGGCAGAAGGCAAGAAGGGAAGCAGAAACATGTAAGATGTCTTAAGGTCTGAATTCAGACTTGGTGCAGTTTTCTCCACCACAGCAAGCATGGCTCAACCAGCACCAAATAGCAAGTATTGATACAAATACCTTACCCACTAGTGAGAATAATGTAAAAGTATCTGGGCATGGACATAGGGAGGAGGGAGAATCAGAGTTAATAGCAAAAATCTGTTATGAGTTAAAATCCTCTTTGAAGACATTTTTCTACTTGGGGTTCGTGCGTACTCTTTCAGACTTTTAATTAACGATGAATTAATGTGCTTTGTAAAAAAACAAAATGTTTATTATATGAATGTGTGTATATATCGTATCACATTGTATATATTGCTCCACTTGTGTTTATCAACAATACATCTTGGATGACTTTCTATAACAGCATGTACAGCTATATCATTTCTTTTAACTGTTTCTTAATATTGTAAAGAATTAATGCACATGTGTACTTAGCTATTGCTCTATCGTTGGACATTTAGATGTGTTTTTAATACTCGGTATTATAACCAGTGCCTTAATGAGTATTCTTGTACCTTTCTTCCCATTTTTCTCTAGAGTAGCCAGCAGAAATGACTATTTTAGAGCATGTTGATTATGAATTTCATATTATAATATACTTTTTGAAACAATTTTAGTGTGGCTATATAAATCTACATTTCCCCCAGCAGTGAACGCATACCTACTTGCCTACACCATCACTAACACTTATCAAACAGTTCATTTTTTTTTCTCTCAAATGAGTGAAAAACCTCAATTTCTCTGCCAGGAATTTGACATAATTTTTATTTAAATGATGAAATCATCATTCTCGGCAGAGCACATTCTGTAAAGCAAAGCAGTACAGTAATGTGATGTAAACATAGTGCTTTTGAGATTTCCTACACACTTAACCCCACTTCTGTCCTGTGGATTTGTACAGAGAACACTACAGATATCTTGTTCACGTCAGAATTTACCTTGTTTGATATAATCTTTCAGTATCTGTGACCTGACATCAACTCCTACTTCTGTCTTATCCAGAGTGGTTGAGATAATTGTTTCATTTCTCCCATCAATAAGGTCTCAAATGAATACTTCTCCACTCAATACTAAAATCTCATCACACCCACTCCCAAAGCCCAGAGAGTAATGGTCTCATTTGTCTCTGTCTTTTATGGCAAATGGGGGAAAAAGAAAAAGCTTTAGGAAAATGATCTGAGTTCTCATCTTTAACATCACAGTTATAGAAATTAATGGCATCCTGGGTTCTATGTTTATTATAGAACTATGTTTATTGCGGAGTTCCCCTGGGTGGCTCAGATGTTAAAGAATCTACCTGCAATGTGAAAGACCCAGGTTTGATCCCTGGGTTGGGAATATCCCCTGCAGAAGGAAATGGCAACCGACTCCAGTATTCTTTTTTTTTTCTCTCTTTTCTTTTTTTTTTTTATTGGTTTTGCCATACATGACATGAAATCGCCATGGGTTTACATATGTTCCCCCTCCAGAACCCCCCTCCCTCCTCTCTCCCTCCTCCCTCCCCCTGGGAAATCTCGATGCACCAGGCCCGAGCATCAATCCTGGGCTGGCGATTGATTTCACATATGATAGTTAACATGTTTCAATGCCATTTTCCCATATCATCCCACCCTTGCCCTCTTCCACAGAGTCCATGAGTCTGTTCTATACACCTGCGTTTCTTTTGCTGTCTCACATGCAGGGTTCTCGCTGCCATCTTTCTAAATTCCATATATATGCGTTAGTATACTGTATTGTTGTTTTTCCTTCTGGCTTACTTCACTCTGGATAATAGGCTCCAGTTCCGTCCACCTGAGTAGAACCGATTCAAATGAATTTTTTTTTTAATGCTGAGTAATATTCCATTGTGTATATGTACCACAGCTTTCTTATCCATTCATAAGTTGATGGGCATCTAGGCTGCTTCCATGTCCTGGCTATTGTAAACAATGTGGTGATGAACATTGGGGTACACGTGGCTCTTTCAATTCTGGTTTCCTTGGTGTGTATGCCCAGCAGTGGGATTGCTGGGTCATATGGCAGGTCTATTTGCAGTTTTTTAATGAATCTCCACACTCTTCTCCATAGTGGCTGTATTAGTTTGCATTCCCACCAACAGTGTAAGAGGGTTCCCTTTTCTCCACATCCTCTCCAGCATTTATTGCTTGTAGACTTTTGGATGGCAGCCATTCTGACTGGTGTAAAGTGGTACCTCATTGTGGTTTTGATTTGCATTTCTGATAATGAATGATGTTGAGCATCTTTTCATATGTTTGTAAGCCATTTTTATGTCTTCTTTGGAGAAACGTCTGTTAAGTTCTTTGGCCCACTTTTGGATTGGGTCATTTATTTTTCTAGAATGGAGCTGCAGGAGTTGCTTAAAAATTACTAGAGCTAATCAGTGAATACAGTAAAGTTTCAAGATACAAAATCAACACACAGAAATCCTTGGCATTCCTATACACTAACAATGAGAAAACAGAAAGAGAAATTAAGGAAACAATTCCATTCACCATCGAAACAAAAAGAATAAAATACTTAGGAGTATTTCTACCTAAAGAAACAAAAGACTTGTATATAGAAAACTATAAAACACTGATGAGAGAAATCAAAGAGGACACAAATAGATGGAGAAATATCCCGTGTTTGTGGATTGGAAGAATCAATATAGTGAAAATGAGTATACTACCCAAAGCAATCTATAGATTCAATGCAATTCCTATCAAGCTACCAGAAGTCTTTTTCAGAGAATTAGAACAAATAATTTCACAATTTGTATGGAAATACAAAAAAACCTCGTATAGCCAAAGCAATCTTGAGAAAGAAGAATGGAACTGGAGGAATCAACCTACCTGACTTTAGGCTATACTACAAATCCACAGTCATTAAAACAGTGTGGTACTGGCACAAAGACAGAAATATAGATCAATGGAACAAAATAGAAAGCCCAGAGATAAATCCATACATCTATGGACACTCCAGTATTCTTTTTTTTTTTTTTAATGTTAGAAAGAAAAGTAAAAACCAAACTTTATTGTTGCTTTTTGCCATTTGGTAGCATTTTACACACAGGCTTCGATCTTCAGAATACCCTGGATTCAGCAGAAAAACCATTTAAATGAAGTTCTGTACAATAGAAACTTCTCAGCAGTCAAAATTTTAGACTGTAAAAAAATACATGCAAAACATACTTTTCTGAATACACTTAACTTTGAACAAAGCACCGAACTACACAAATGCAGAATGAAAACAACATTTCAACTCCACCAAAAGTAGTCATCATAAAAGGTGTAAAAGTCACCTAACTTCACTAGGCACTGTTCACTTTTTAAACAGGAGACAATAAAAAATATTGTCCACAAACAATATCCCAACTCTAGGGCAGGTTTCAGAAAGTCTTCAGCTTCATGCTTTAATAGCGACGAGGTGAGTATGATCGAGATCTGGAACGTGATCTGTATCCTCCACGACTATAGTAGGGAGAAGGTGACCTTTTTCTGTATATCTGATCCCTGTCTTGAGCAGCTCTCCATCCTCCTCCTCCTCCACCTCCACCTCTGTACCATCTGCTGTAATAGTCTCGATCATCATAGCCTCGATCATATCCTCTATCATAGTAATCTCGATGGCGCGAGCTGCCATAGGTAGGTCTACCAATGTAAATTCCTGGTGTTGGAGTATGTGGTCTTTTCGTTATGGAGAAGTCAACTCTGATCCTACATCCATCAAGCTCCATTCCATTGGCACGCTCTTTTGCTTCCTTGGCATCATCTACATTTTCAAAGTATATAAAGGCAAATCCTCTTGAACGTCTAGATTGCTGGTCATATACAATAGATACATCAGCAATTGAGCCATATTTAGAGAACACTTCTCTTAGATCTCTTTCTGTAGTGTACAAGCTCAATCCAAATACTCCAAGACAACAGTTGGGATCAGGATTTGCCCGATTCCCAACATGACGCCGGCGAGTAGACATGGGAGAATGACTGTGGCTATGCCTTCTTCGATAATCTCTGCTGTAAGATCTGCTACGAGATCTTCTGTGGGACCGGGACCGAGATCGTGACCTTGTATAATGCCGCCGAGAACTTCTTCTGGATCTAGACCTAAATTCAGATCTGGACCTGGGCTTTGATCTGCAACGCCTGGAATCTTCCTTGGAGCGAGACCTTGCAGGGGTATGCCTTGCAGATTTCCCAGATCCATGAGCACTTCCACTTCTGGAAGCAGAACGGGATTCCCGCTCGCCGTAGTTCTGCTCGCCGCTGTCGCTCATGACTTCCACTGCTGTCGCCGCTCGACGTGCTTCAATGGAAGCTGCCAACCTCTCGCGCCTTCAGTGTAGAGGCTCCGCCGCAGCCTCGCACCACACACGGGTTCCCGAGCCGCTGAGAGCCGAAACGCTCCGCACCGCCTCGGCTTGGGCTCTCTATGGACACTCCAGTATTCTTGACAGGAGAATCCCATGGACAGAGAGGAGCCTGATTGGTTACAGTCCATGGGGTCACAGAGTCAGACACAACAGGATGACTAACAAACTAGGTTCTATGGATCTTCAGTGTGGAGATAAGAGATAAAAGTAATATCTGAATGAAGATTAAAAATAATTCTCTGGTCTGGTGGAGAGAGCACTTGAGTAGCTCCCAGGAAATATTGAACATCCAGACCCCTCTCTCCGACATGCATCCTGTGCACTAATTACAGTAAAATTGGGGAAAACATAAGCTTTCTTACCTTATGTCTTTATCTAAAGAATGAAAGATACTCTGAAAAACTATGAAAAGATAATCAATTGTGTGTGTGCAGATAAATGGCTTCCATATTGCTACATATGTGACATAGGAAGGCACAGTGTGAAAACCATCAAAATTAATTATTTTCACAAACATAGGGTAACCAAAGGGTTTCCCTGATGGCTCAGTGGGTAAAGAATCTGCCTGCAATGAAAGAGACATAGGAGAAGCAGCTTCTATCACTGGGTTGGGAAGATCCTCTTGAGGAGGGCATGGTGATCCACTCTAGTATTCTTGCCTGGAGAATCCCATGGACAGAGAAGCCTGGAGGGCTACAGTCCATGGGGTTGCAAAGATTTGGACATGACTGCTCAAACAAACTTTGTGTGCTCCAGGACCCAAAGACCCCACAGAGACTGAAACAGAACTGTGTTTGAGTGTCTCTTATGGAGGTACAGGTCAGCAGTGGACTGCAGTAGACTTGAGTATGGCATAAGTCCTCTTGGAGGATGTCGCCCTTAACCACCATAGAGCTGCCAGAACTTACACAGGACTGGGGAAACAAACACTTGGAGGGCACAAACAGAACCTTGTGCGCACTAGGACCCAGGAGAAAAAAGCAGTGACCCCACAGGAGACTGTCCCAGACTTGCCCATCAGTGTCCAGGAGTCTCTGGCAGAGGCATGGGTCGCTGGTGGCCTGATGCAGGATTGGGGCACTGAGTGGGGAAGTGCCTGCATGTGACCTTTTGAAGGAGGTCGCCATTATCTTCATTACCTCTACCACAGCTTGGCCCCAGGTCAGAAAACAGGGAGGGAACACAGCCCCACCTGTCAACAGAAAATTGGATTAAAGATTTACTGAGCACGGCCCCACCCATCAGAACAAGACCCAGTTTCCCTCTCTGTCTCTCCCATCAAGAAGCTTCCATAAGCCTCTTATCCTTCCCCATAAGAGGACAGAGAGACTGAAAACCACAATCACAGAAAGCTAACCAGTTTGATCACATGGACTACAGCCTTGTCTAACTCAATGAAATTATGAGCCATGCTGTGTAGGGCCATCCAAGATGGTCCTGGTGGAGAGTTCTGACAAAACATGGTCCACTGGAGAAGGGAATGGCAAACCACTTCAGTCTTCTTGCCTTGAGAAACTCATGAACAGTATGAAAAGGCAAAAAGATAAGACACTGAGAGATGACCTCCCCAGGTTAGTAGGTGTCCAATATGCTACTGGAGAAGAGTGGAGAAATAATTCCAGAAACAATGAAGAGATGGAGCCAAATAAAAAACAACACCTAGTTGTTGATGTGACTGGTGATGGAAGAAAAGTTCAATGCCATAAAGAGCAATACTGCATAAGAACCTGGAATATTAGGTCCATGAATCAAGGCAAATTGGAAGTGGTCAAACAGGAGATGGCAAGAGTGAAAGTCGACATTTTAGGAATCAGTGAACTAAAATGGACTACAGTGGGTGAATTTAACTCAGATGACCATTATATCTACTACTGTGAGCAAGAATCCCTTAGAAGAAATGGAGTAGCCATCATAGTCAATGAAAGATTCCAAAATGCAGTAATAGGATGCAATCTAAAAACAGGATAGAATTAACTGTTCGTTTCCAAGGGAAACCATTCAATATCACGGTAATCCAAGTCTATGCCCTGACCAGTAATGCTGAAGAAGCTGAAGTTGAACGGCTCTATGAAGACCTACAAGACCTTCTAGAACTAACATCCAAAAAAGATATCCTCTTCCCTATAGGAGACTGGAACGCAGTCCCCCTCTTCCTTATAGGGGACTGGAATTTAAGAAATGCCTGGAGTATCAGGCAAATTTGGCCTTGGAGTACCAAATGAAACAGGCCAAAGACTAAGTTTTGCCAAGAGAATGCACTGGTCATAACAAATACCCTCTTCCAACAACACAAGACATGGACATCACCAGATGGTCAACACCAAAATCAGATTGATTATATTCTTTGCAGCCAAACATGGAGAAACTCTATATAGTCAGCAAAAACAGGACTGAGAGCTGACTGTGGTTCAGATCATCAACTCCTTATTGCCAAGCTCAAACTTAAATTGAAGAAAGTAGGGAAAACCACTAGACTTTTAAGGTATGACCTAAATCAAAACCCTTATGATTATACAGTGGAAGTAACAAATAGATTCAAGGGATTAGCTCTGATAGACAGAGCACCTGAAGAACTATAGACAGAGGTTCATGACATTGTACAGGAGGCAAGAATCAAGACCATCCCTAAGGGAAAAAAAATGCAGAAAGGCAAAATGGCTGTCTGAAGAGGCCTTACAAATAGCTGTGAAAAGAAGAGAAGCAAAAGGCAAAGGAGAAAAGGAAAGATATACCCATCTGAATGCAGAGTGCCAAAGAATAGCAAGGAGAGATAAGAAAGCCTTCCTCAGTGATCAGTACAAAGAAACAGAGGAAAACAATAGAATGGGAAACACTAGAGATTTCTTCAAGAAAATTAGAGATACCAAGGGAATATTTCATGAAAAGATGGGCACAATAAAGGACAGAAATGGTAGGGACCTAACAGAAGCAGAAGATATTAAGAAGAGGTGGCAAGAATACA
>ML661883.1:4054800-4182970 GCA_007570785.1 Antilocapra americana | reverse complement strand
TAAGCCAGCAAATTAGGAAAACTCAGCAGTGGCCACAGGACTGGAAAAGGTCAGTTTTCATTCCAGTCCCAAAAAAAGGCAATGACAAATAATGCTCAAACTACTGTAGTTACATTCATCTCACACGCTAGCAAAGTAATGCTCAAAATTCTCCAAACCAGGCTCCAACAGTATGTGAACCATGAACTTTCAGATGTTCAAGCTGGATTTAGAAAAAACAAAAGAACAGAGATCAAATTGCCAACATCTCTTGGGTCATCAAAAAATCAAGAGAGTTCCAGAAAAACATTTACTATGCCAAAGCCTTCGACTGTGTGGATCACAACAAACTGTGGAAAATTCTTAAAGAGATGGAAATACCACAGCACCTGACCTGCCTCTTGAGAAATCTGTATGCAAGTCATTAAGTAACACTTAGAACTGGACATGGAACAACAGACTGCTTCCAAATAGGAGAAAAGAGTACATCAAGGCTGTCTATTGTCACCTGCTTATTTAACTTATATGCAAAGTACATCATGAGAAATGCTGGGCTGAATGAAGCACAAGCTGAAATCAAGATTGCTGGGAGAAATGTCAATAACCTCAAATATGCAGATGACACCACCCTTATGGCAGAAAATGAAGAAGAACAAAAGAACCTCTTGATGAAAGTAAAAGAGGAGAGTGAAAAAGTTGGCTTAAAACTCAACATTCAGAAAACTAAGATCATGGCATCCAGTCCTATCACTCCATGGCAAATAGATGAGGAAACTGTGGAAACTTTATCTTTTTGGGCTCCAAAATCACTGCAGATGGTGACTGCAGCCATGAAATTAAAAGATATTTGCTCATTGGAAGAAAAGTTATGACCAACCTCAGTTCAGTTCAGTTCAGACATTACTTTGCCAAAAAAGGTTCATTCAGTCAAAGCTATGGTTTTTCCAGTAGTCATGTATGAATGTGAGAGTTGGACTATAAAGAAAGCTGAGTGCTGAAGAATTGATGCTTTTGAACTGTGGTGTTGGAGAAGACTCTTGAGAGTCCCTTGGACTGCAAGGAGATCCAACCAGTCCTTCCTAAAGGAGATCAGTCTTGAATATTCATTGGAAGGACTGAGGTTGAGGCTGAAACTCCAATACTTTGGCCACCTGGTGTGAAGTACTGACTCATTAGAAAAGACCCTGATGTTGGGAAAGATTGAAGGTGGGAGGAGAAGGGGATGACAGAAGACGAGATGGTTGGATGATGTCACTGACTCAATGAACATGAGTTTGAGCAAACTCCTGAAGTTGATGATGAGCAGGGAGGCCTGGCATGCTGCAGTCCATGGGGTTGCAAAGAGTTGGGCTCGACAGAGTGATTGAACTGAGCAACTAAACAACAACAGTCCTAATAAGGCAAATACCTCTGTGCTTTTCCCCCTTAGTATTCTCTTTCCCTTCATCATGGAATGCGTTGTCATCATTTTCCCGCTTGTAAAACTATTCATCATCCAAGTGCTGAACCTCCCTGGTTAAGCTATCGATGCACTTTCCAGGCAAAGTTGATTCCAGTTGCTTCTGTGCTCCTGCTTCAAGTCAGGCAGCCGTGTGTCATGGTTTCAGAAAAAGTCACCTTTTCTTTAAAGATTCTCACCCAGTAAACTGGAAACAGACTTTAAACTTGCCTATGATCTCTTTCCACCACCAGCACCTGCCCTTCCCTGAGACAGACTGCTAGAAAAATCTTTCTAAACTGCATCTCTCAGCATATTGCATTTCAATATGCATAATCTCAACATCTTTTTCTGTGAAAAATAGCACCCAGGGAGTTTCGGCGCACATCTGAGGCTTTTTACAAATGTGGAGGTCAGAGAGGTCAAGTGATTCGACCTAGGTCACAGAGCTAATAAATGGTAGAGAGAATGTTTGAACTCAGATCTGTCTGCTTCTAAAGGTGCCAACCTGCCTTGCTCCTTTCTCCCACACCGCGAAGGGCAAGACCAGCTTCCTGTGCTGCGTGCCTGTGGACTGGCAACGCACGAGGTAATTTGGGAAAGAGAAGTTATATAAGCAACGTAACATATTTCTTATGCACGATATGTCTCTGCAGCCTGAGCTTATTTTAAATCAGCCACCAGAACGTGTATTGGTGAACACATATTGGAGCCAACAGATGGGAGTGGGCACCTCTGTCACTCACATATTTAGTACTTTGACCAGTTGTGAAGGAACTCAAGTGGTGAAAAGTACAGCTAATATTTCTTTCCCATTCCTCCATTTCCAGCTTTTTCTTTATGCCTTTAATGTGCTCTCTATTTCTTCCTTTGAATTTCTGTCTCTTTCTCTTGCACACATAGACTCATACATAGACAACAAGCTCACTTGTCCATTGAAGAGGGATAAATATAGAAGCATTTCTATGATCCAGGCACAAGTGTACTTCCTGGAGCTGACATGGTTCCAGCTTGGTTCTTGTTTTCATTCTTTCCCACTGAACCTAAATCTGAAGGTTCAAGGTTCAAGGTATGACCTCCTCGGCCATTTCTATGTGGGCTTTTCATAAAGAATCTAGTGCCTGGAAATGAGACGCTCACTGCTATTTGCTCCTATGGCTGACCTCTTCAGTAGCACAAACTGTCATATAAAATAATTGACTGATTTAGGTGTTTTGCTCCCCACCTAGAGTGTGAACTTCTCCAAGTAAGACTCTGTTTCAGTTGTCACCTGTTCTTCCTATCTCTGGTGGCTCAGTGGTTAAGAATCTGCCTGAAAATGCAGGAGATGCAAAAGATGTGGGTTCAATCCTTGGGTCAAGATCTCCTGTAGTAGGAAATGGCAACCCACTCAAGTATGCTTGCCTGGAAAATCCCATGGACAGAGGAGCCTAGCGGGCTATAGTCCATGGGGTCATGAAAAAAATCAGGCACAACTTAGACAAACAAAGATAACAACTTCAACTTCCTACCCTACGTCACAATGTCTAGCACAGAAAGCACAGTTAAAACACATGGAAAAAAGAAAATTATTGGTATAGAGTAGTTGGTTGTTCTTAGCCTGAAGGTGGATTCGAAGGCTCCCTCCAAAAGCCTGATGGTAATCATGTGCAAGATGAGTTTGACTTCCTGTGTAGAAGTAGAACAGAGGCCAAAGCCAAGAGGTCCCAGGCAACCTAAACCCACGCTAACATAAGGAAGAAGCTTCCAGTAGAAAATCCCTCCAAAGACAGTTAAATGTTGTCTAAGGAAATGAGCCTGTCACTGGAGATTTCAAGCTCCAAAGGAATGACATCTTGTTTGGGGTGCTTTGAGCTGAATCAAGCAAAAAGCACAGTAAATTTAGATAATCTTTAAAGGTTCAGTCATCTTTGTGCATCTGGAAACACATACACACACACACACACACTCAGGAAACACAGCCTTCAGAGTACTAAGTTCTCACTGCTACATTTACAAGTCTATTACTCTAAGTGCCTGGTTTATAACTTAGGGCTTTCAATGTGATCTTCATGTACCATCTATCCTTTGTTCTTAACCCCAAATCATATTTTAAATTCAAGATGCTTTTTGAAATCAAAGCACCCTGGTTTTATTTCCTATTGTATAGTTTTGTTTTTTTCAATTTTCTTTACTTTATTGTGTTGCTTTTGCCATACATTGACGTGAAACCGCCATGGGTTTACATATGCTCCCCCTCCAGAACCCCCCCTCCTCCCTCCCGATTCCCTCCCCCTGGGTCATCTCGGTGCACCAGCCCCGAGCATCAACCCTGGGCTGGCGAAATCACAGGTTTAATTAAGCAATTATTTCTTGATGGTTAAAAATATCTGTTCCCACTCAATGGACTTACTATGAGAGTCGGAACCAGCATGTTTCTCTGTCTCAATACAGAGACAGAGAATAACTGTGTTTTATAGAATAACTCTGAACTAAGTATTTATCCAATAAATGACTAGGTGGCACTACTCTCTGTGACTAGACTGATTTTTTTCTTTCTTTTTCCATTTGTATGTTTTGCTGTTTGTCTTCAAAGGAATTTCAAATGCCTTATAGCAAAGAACATTCTCAGAGTGTCTTGAAATTGGCAAACAAGTCTCCTTTGATATGGTCCTGGGAACTTGCCACTCATTTTGGGCAGACAAGGATCTTAGGACACAGAGGGTCCTGTGGCTCACTCTCTGGGGAAGGGAAAACAAGGTCTGCAGAGACGCACAACCATCACCAAGGGGTAGGAACTGAATGGCCAGCAGCAGAAAGTTCCTTATAAGCAGGGGATCCTCCTCCAGTGGATCTTCCCATCCCAGGGATCAAACCTGAGTTTCCCTCATTGTAGATTCTTTACTGTCTGAGCCACTAGAGAAGTTGGGATTGTGGTATTGAAGACTTAGCAGTCCAAACGTGGCCCCCAGCCAAAGACAGCCCTGTGAGGTCTGGAGGGAAGAAAAACAAAACCTTTGTTAAGTCTCCTTTCACGTTTTCCTCTTTTTTTTTTTCCTCTCTCTTTTTTTGTGAATTTATCGGTTTTCATTTTTGGCACAAGAAAAAAGCAGTTTTCTTACTGCCCCTTCTCTCTGAGTCATAACTTAACTGGAGTCAGAAAAATAAGATGTTTCACCCAGAATTGTACAGCCAAGTTGATTTCCTGCTTGAGTTCTAAATGGAGCAGCTGAAAATATTAGATGTCCCTGAGGTCCCCGAGGCCTGAGGAGGGCGCAGCCTAGAAATCCCAAGCGAGTCGAATAGTGCCCTGTCTGCTCTCACTGTCACAGGGCTCTATACTGACCTCCCTGTCTACGTGGGGTGATGCCAAGCAGAGAAGGGTCAGCATGCAGGGTGCGGGAAACTTGTTCCTAAAGTGTCAGTGGTAAACGGTTCAGGCTCTGGGGGCCTCGTGGTCTCTGCATTCCAATTACTCAGCTTAACCTGGAGAGCAACACCAGCCTTCGACTCCACAACAACAAATAAGGCAGCTGGAGTTCCAACAGAATGTTGTTTCCAAGACAGGATCTGACCCATGGGCAAAGTTTGCTGACCTCTGCTTTGGAGAAAAGAAGGTTAATGCAGCCTATGAACTTGCAGAGCCCTGGTCTTTTGTGATTCTGATATCTTGCTTATTAAACAGGAATAATTTTTGATCCCCTGTTCCCCCTCAAAAAAGCCAAGGCTTCACAGGTGGCACAATGGTAAAGAATTTACCTGCAGTGCAGGAGCCACAAAAGACACAAGTTCGATCCCTGGGCCAGAAAGATCCCCAGAGGAGGAAATGGCAACCCACTCCAGTATTCTTGCTGGGAAAATACCAGGGACAAAGGAGCCTGGCGGGTTACAGTCCATGGGGTCTCAGAGCTGGACACAACTAAGTATGAAGAAGAAATATGTACAAAACATATGAGTAGACTATTTGTATTTAAATGATTTAATTGTCATTGTAGCCTGGAAAGATTGATATGATTCTTGTTGTATGGATATGGAAACTTACAGAAGATATGAGATTTTCAGCCCAGTGATGTAGTAAGTGAGGGGCAGGACTGGAAAACAAATTTAATTTTAAATTAAATGGGATGCCAAAATACATGGGTACCTCAGCTATAATGATCAAATGAGAAACCTCATTTACAATGCTGGTAAGTTTCTTCGGGATTCTTTATGTCTTTTTAAATTTTCATCCATATATTTTCTTTTATTATTCCTGTGAAGTACCTTCAATATACATATATATAATATACTTGAATGGAGAAGGAAATGGCAACCCACTCTAGTATTCTTGCCTGGGAAATCCCAAGGACAGAGGAACCTGGCAGGCTACAGTCCATGGGGTCACAAAAGAGTCAGCCACAACTGAGTAACCAAACAATATATATGATAGCACTTTGCGCAGGGTTAAGCCTGACTGCATACACTCACATATCACCACCACCCTGTAGACTCATAGAAGCAGGGTGAACACTAGCTTAGCATGAGAGACAAAAGGCATGGGATTGAACTGGGAAACACCAAGAGCTGAGTCACTCCTCCAGGGAGGTGCAGGAACAGTGCAGAAGACCAAACAGGGGAAATACCAAAATGCGCAAACCCACTCTGGGGTCTGCTGGGAAGGAGGAGGAGAGCTCTGTGGGTCTGGGAGGCTGTGCTGCTGAGGCTGCTAAATCAACCACACTCTTTAGGAACTGTAGTTGATATGGTGTCAGTGTAGACTGGAGATGAGGTGTGAAGAAAGGAATCCCCAGGGAAGAGAAGGAATTCAAACAAAAGAAACCTCTGTGACTCAAACTCAGGTGAGATCTAGAGCTATATTTAAGGATTAAAGTGAGAATAGTTCACCCCTGTAGGTATCTGGACAAGGGTTCGGCTTTAGAAGAAGAGAATGTGGAATCTTCCAGATATTTTTTAAATTGTAAAACACATGCATGCTTAGTTGTATCCAACTCTTTGCAATCCCATGGACTGTAGCTCCCCGGCTTCCTCTGTCCATGGGATTTCCCAGGCAAGAATACTGGAGTGGGTTGCTATTTCCTTCTCCAGTAAAATATATGGCATGCATCAAAAACTCTAGCAGAGTCCACAGTAGAATATAATCAACTGGGTTCATTCAGTTCATTCAGTTCAGTCGCTCAGCCATGTCCAGCTCTTTACTACCCCATGGACTGCAGCACCCCAGGACTCCCTGTCCATCAATAACTCCCGGAGTTTACTCAAACTCCTGTTCATTGAGTCGGTGATGCCATCCAACCATCTCATCCTCTGTCATCCCTTTCTTCTCTTGTCTTCAATCTTTCCCAGAATCAGGGTCTTTTCAAATGAGTCAGTTCTTCACATTAGGTGGCCAAAGTATTGGAGTTTCAGCTTCAGCATCAGTCCTTCCAATGAATATTCAAGACTGATTTCCTTTAGGGGGGGCTGGTTGGATCTCCTTGCAGTCCAAGGGACTCTCAAGAGTCTTCTCCAACACCATAGTTCAAAAGCATCAATTTTTCAGCGCTCAGCTTTCTTTATAGTCCCAACTCTCACATCCATACATGACTACTGGAAAAACCATAGCTTTAACTACATGGACCTTTGTTGGCAAAGTAATGCCTCTGGGTTCATTTCTAACCATATATGACACACGCATGACTTAAGCTTTCCAAGCCTCAGATTTCTCTTTTAGATCATAGTAGTTTTCTCACAGTGCCTTGTCTTTGGTTCAGTAAAGATTGATCGGTACTAGTCGTTGTTATCCTAGAGAACTGTGCATGAGAGTGAGCAGTTAAGTCTCACAGAATATTGATAATACAGCATGCATATGTCTGATCACACTTGGAAAGGATGGAGCCAAAGAATCTCTATCCAAAGTTCCACTTATTCATTGGTCAGGAGCCATCTTCAAGTCACAGCTGTCCTTTCTGGGCCCAGGGGAAGGAATAAACTGACTATCATGACCAGCTGGTCAACTGCAAATGGATGGGCAGTGAGGCTAAACCTGGCTTGGATAATAAATACCCCTGGATGCCTGCCACCATGTTGGACTGCTCTTCTGTGGGCAGAAGGCATGAGGAAAGGCAACTGCACCTTTCACTCTGTTGAGAGTCAGAAGTGGTGCTCCATGTTTTCATTGACACCATCTCCTTCAACCTGGAAGCCAGCCCTGAAGACAGAGAAGCAAACTGATTTGCCCAAACTACACAAAAATCAGTGTTGAAGTTTGAAAGTATGCCTAATTCTAAACTCATACCTTTTCTCCAAATTCTATTATCTACTGTTATATTTTGATGATACATACACAGTTTCCTAATTGTTGATTTCCTATCTAGGATATTGCATGTGCTCAATCACTGGGTCACATCTGACTCTTTGTGACCCTATGGACTATAGCCTGCCAGGCTCCTCTGTCATGGAATTTTTCAGGCAAGAATACTGGAGTGGATATCCATTTCCTCCTCCAAGGTATCTTCCCAACCCAGGGATCAAACTGGCATCTCCTTAATTGACAGGTAGATTCTTTACCACTGTGCCACCAAGGATATTGTTGTTGTTCAGTTGCTCAGTTGTGTCTAACTCTTTGTAACTCCATGGACTGCAGCACTCCAGCCTTCCCTGTCCTTCACCATCACCTAGGTTGCTGTTTCTACAGAAACTGCATTTCCACAAATATTTACTAAGCATGTAAGTGAACAAGTAGATCACCTCATTAAAACTACTTTGAAGAAAGTAAGACTGAACCATCTCATTTCATTCATCTCATTTCATTTTCATGCAACCTCATGTTTGGTATAAGATTCTCACTCAACAAGGGAAACAACTGAGGCTCCAAAAGGCTATCCAACTTACTCAAGTAGAAACTGCCAACAGATCGAGCTGGCAGTTTCTACTTGAGTACTGCTCAAGTAGAGTAATGAATTCCAGGTACTGCTGGAATTCAGTATGTGCTTTCACCCCTCCCAGCCCACTTTACCTACAGCCTTTGCCTTACGAGGTCTCAGTAGCTTAGACTGTGATGTTTCTGTACCTTCTGGGAGCAATCAGAACCCCAAGATTCACTTCAGGAGGCTGAAGAGAGAGGCATTCTCTGATGTCTGTAACAATACCTTATGGTCATAGATGTCATCTACTGCTAGATCCTCGGGTTCATTTCCTCTTGGATATATTTCCTTAAAGTGGAAACACGGATTGCCAGAGATGTTTCTGTTGATGGGAAGACTCTGGCACGAGCATCAGGTGCTAATGGCTCCAGGTCAGCTGAACCAAGAGAGCAGTGTCTATTGACATCCTTGAGAAAACAGGTCATTTACACCACAGACTGTGAATATCTCCTCACTCAGAAGGCAGTAGCCCCAGACACTAGCTCCAGGGAACAGATATCACAGAGCTCTTCACTCACTAAAAAATGTATTCAGAGGCCTTACTGTATCTTGAGCATGTCAGGAATAGTACAGTATGTAACTCTGGGCATGGAGAATACCGAGACCTCAGCAGTGAACACCTGGTGGAGGAGCTGGATTCTATTCAGAGAAGTCAGGGCACTGCGAACACAGGAACACAGCTTCTCTACAGGAGAAGCCCTCCATGTTCATTAGGACATAGGAGACTCTGGGTTTCTTTACCCATATATTCAGTATTAAAGGCATGTGGTACCAAGAGGCAGGAAGCTGCAGAGACTGAAAGATCACCTCTGGAGCACACTGCCTAATTAATTTTTCTTGCCAGTCACTTTTTGGGCAATTTCTTCAGCCTCTCTAAGTCTTTGTCCTCCTCTGTAAAATGAGGATGAAAAAAGAATACATATGATAATTCAATAAGTGAATGTCCAATAAACATTTATAAACATTCAATAAAGTTTAGCTATTACTATTCACCCATTTTAGAGCCAGACGTTGAGAGGTGGAGGGGAAAAAAGATAATTCAAGTATGTGAAGACTGATGGTAAATCGTAAGGAAGCAGAAAGCAACAGTCCCATTCATCCAAAAACCTTTTCATTTATCTCCAGATCACAGATAAAGTATGGGGGCAAATGAAGAAAAGATTCAGAGCCTCGTGACTCGTCTCCTACCCCCACTGCTGTTTGCCACTGTGTGACTTTGGCATCCTATTGAATATGTAATTTGATGCGTTTTCCCTCTCAGAATTGGAAGTCTACATTGTTTCAGGTTATTAACTATTTCTTCATTTCCCATGGGTTCAAGGTCAACAAGTACACAAAAATGAATTAAATTTTAATCCTTGATGCATAACACTCTCTTCATTGGTCCATTCAAGGTTCCTTTTTCTCTTCTCTCTGTTAATAATAAATGCACAACTAAAAGCTTTATACTCATTTTGATACCCAACAAAGGTGATAAACCCCTCAGCCTCATTCCCCTCTCTCCTTCCAGCCTTATATCCCCACCCAAGTAAACACTTCTAAATTCTGCATTCATCATCCCTTTGCTTTGCATTTCAAATATTTTTTTCACATCTATATTATTTGCATATTTTTCTCTAATATTATTAAAACAAGGTCTCATGTTATATGTAATCCTTTGGAATTTATTTTTTGATCGAAAATCATGCTGCTCACTTTCATTCACACTATTGAATGGGCAGGTAGTTTATCCATTTCAACTTTAACACTATGCTTAATGTAAATTAGATTATTTTTCCATTCTCCCATCAATGTGAATTTGAGAAATTTCCATGATTTTTTGTATTTTTAGATTCTCTATTGATGCACAATCTTTCTAACCCCTGGAATTTTTACTTTCCACTTTTACTACTTGAGTAGCAAAGGAATGATGTCTCACAATCTTTATTGTCTTTCCCTGAATACTAATTCAGAGAAAGATATCCTCATATGTTTATATGTATCTTCTGGCCAATAACTATATATTGAGTAATTTTCTGAGAATCACAGAGCCATGGGGCTGGTATTCAAACCTAAATCATTCGGATTTTAAAGCCGGGCCGTTTCCTGCAGTATGCGGTAATGATGACAGCATTGGAAACAGATAGCATTAGTATTGATGTAGCTGTCGGCTCTGAGAGTTCTTTGAACTTCTTGTAAATTTTTTAATGTAGACATTTGGAACTCATTTCATTGACAGCAGATCTGTGCTTTCACAATGAGATATTTATAAACCATCCTCTAAGCTAGATTTTCTTTGGGAAGAGGAAACGAATCTTTGAATAACTTTGAGGAGAAAAAAAAGAGGGGAAAAAAAAGCAAACTTCCTTCTGCATAATCACAGAATTTTAGAGCTGGAAGAAAACTAGAAATAAGTGCAGTCTCTCCTAGCTTTCCACTCAGCTACTCTGGGAGTTGGTAATGGACAGGGAAGCCTGGAATGCTGCAATTCATGGGATCGCAAAGAGTTGGACACGACTGAACAACTGAACTGACTGACCTTATTTTACAATTGAGAAACTTGGGCACCACACCTCGGGGTGACCCCTCAGGGTTACAAATCGCTGGTGGAGAGGTATCAGCTGTCTTTGCTGGGTGACGAACTACCCCATATTCTGTGGCTTTAAACCACACTCATGTCATTTACTCATAATTCTATAGATTATCTATCAGTTTAGTTCAGCAGAGTGCTTTTCCTGTGGGGCTTACTTAGAGTAACTTCTGCTGTGTTGGTCCACTAACAGCCAAAGTTAGCGGGTTGACTGACCTAGGATTCCTGAGCTGGGATGGCTTGTCTTTGTTCTGTGATGCCACCTCCTTTATTAGGCCAGCCTGGACTTCCTGTCTTGGTCATGGTAGAGTGCCTGGTAGTAGAGAAGGTAACCCTCAGTCCACAAGCACATATCAAACCTCTGCTTTTTCACGTTCATTGATTTCACATACTGTTGGGAAGATCACATCATGTGGTCAAGGCCAGATTTCATGGATGAATAGAAAGATTTTTAACTTGAAAGGCACGGCAAAAATCACATTTTTTTTTTCACACTGCAAGCTATTCTTCTTAAATGAATTGACTTAAACTATCCTCCATAATGGCGCTACCATTCTGCATTCCCCTCAACAATGAGTGAGCACTCCTGTGGCTTGACATCCTCGCCAGCGCTGGGTGCTGTCAGGGTTTTAGATTTTAGCCATTTTAGTCGATGACAGATGAGAGCTCACTGTTGCAGTGTGTCATTCCCTAGAACCTGTGGTGCTGAGCATCTTTTCATACGTTTATTTGGGCCAAGTTATAATCTGTAGATCAAGTGGGAAAGAAACAGTATCAATATTTTAAAAGTGTATACATGGAAGCAACCTAGATGTCCATCAACAGACAAATGGATAGGAAAGCTGTGGTACATATACACAATGGAATATTACTCAGCCATAGAAAAGAATGCATTTGAATCAATTCTACTCAGGTGGATGGAACTGGAGCCTATTATACAGAGTGAAGTAAGCCAGAAGGAAAAACAACAATACAGTATACTAACGCATATATATGGAATTTAGAAAAATGGTAATGACAACCCTGTATGTGAGACAGCAAAAGAAACAAAGATGCATAGAACAATCTTTTGGACTCTATGGGAGAGGGCAAGGGTGGGATGATATGGGAGAATGGCATCGAAACATGTAAATTATCGTATGTGAAATCAATTGTCAGCCCAGGTTTGATGCTTGATACAGGGTGCTCAGGGCTGGTGCACCAGGATGACCCAGAAGGATGGAATCGGGAGGGAGGTGGGAGGGGGATTCTAGAAGGGGAACATATGTATACCCATGGTGGATTCATGTCAATGTATGGCAAAACCAACACGATAATGTAAAGAAAAATAAAATAAAAGTGTATACATGAAGTGTATATATATAAAAAATATGCAACATATAATAATACATACATAAAGGAATGGGAGGAATTTGTAGTCATTTTTTTGCAATCTACACCACAGATACATGTATAATGTGCTTTCATTAACAGTTCATCTCTTCTTACAGTAAATAAAAGGCACTATAAGCAGTTTATAGGAGAAACTTTGACGTAGCATTGATCGTTTGTTAGGTTAGAGCCAGGAAGTGACACATAGTATTTTAGCTAATACCCTCTCAAATGCATGATGGTAGGCATGACGACCCCACTTCAAAGCAAACTAGGTCAAGTTTTAAACAGAGGTGCCACTGCTGGCAGCACTGTTTGATCTTATGTCCTCTCCTGAGCCTTCCCCTGTGCCTGTCCGTCTTTAGGCCACATTTCCCAAGCAGCTGCATCAGATGCCTTCCAGGGTTGGCCAATGGGAGGCAGTAGAAATACAATGAACGGAAGGAGAAAAGACAGGCAAAGAACTCTTCTCTTTTTGCTTTTCTGCCCCAGGCTGTATGTCTAACTGCTGCTGCCTGAATTGAAGCTTCCTGTCTCCGGAAAGGGCCACCTTACTTTCTGCTTTCAGGTCTGTGGCACAGGCCTTGGTAACAACACCCACTTCTTTGTTCCACCGAGAGGTAACATAAGCTTGCTCTCCTGCCAATACCTCAGTTGCCTCATCCTGCGCTGCTTGGGCCCCTCTACCTCTTCCATTATCTGTGAATCTAATTCCTTGTACAAAACCCACCTGTATTATTTATGGCTAATATTTTAATCTTCTTTGGTTGGACTCTGATTCACACAGCAGCTTTCCCCAAATTCCCCTAGATTTTTAGAGGTGAAAATAAATATAGGTCCAGAGTGAACCCCCAAGCTTCCCATTCCCTGCTTCCTCCCTTGTGAAATATTTGTGTGTAATATAGAATAAACCTTCTGAAAAATAATTGATGTCCCCAGAAAGATTAGAGCAGATGCTGCTTCTATAAAAATGAGAACAATATCATCTGAAGTAAGAATAAATATCAATTCAACAGTTTAAAGACAAATTTGAAGAAAGCCTCTGGGAAATAAAACAAAAAGTCAAAGAGATGGATACTTGGAGAGGAAACATTTACAGATTACTATCCGCAAAGAAGATTTTATAAATAATGCAGTGTACACACAGCTTCTAGTAATGATAAAGTGGTTTGGTGAAACTACTGTGCCCACGAGTCACATTTATAAAATCTGGACAAAAGATTAAAACAACCACCACCACCATCCTTTTTGAAAGTAACCAAAGTAGGAAGAAATTGGAGAAAGGTATCCACTGTACCAAGAGAGACGTAACCTTCAGTAGCCTTTTTTTTTTTTTTTAAACACAAGGTTATTCTTCAATGTGGCTTCCCTGGTGGCTCAGTTAAGAAAGTCTGCTTGCAATGCAGGAGACCTGGGTTTGATCCCTGGGTCAGGAAGACCCCCTGGAGAAGGAAATGGCAACCCGCTCTGGTATTCTTGACTGGAGAATTCCATAGACCGAGGAACCTGGTGGACTACAGTCCATGATGTCACAGAGAGTCGGACACGACTGAGTGATTAACTTTCTTCTTTTCTTTCATTCTTCGATCTACATACGCTGTTGGGACAGTAGAAAGTTACAATCTTATTGGTTTATGGTATCAAAGGAGGGAGAGTCTGGAAGAACAGAGGGATGTGAAATGAAATGAAAGCAGGGAAATGAAAGGGAAGCAGCTCCAGGAGGCAGGAGTACTAACATCCCCTATGTAATCCCTGTCTGTTATCTATGCATCACACTGGGAGGTGTCAAGGGACCCAGTGAAGAAACAGAAGCTGGAAACTGGAAGTGTTGAGAAGAAATTACAGCTGATGTTTAGAGAGGGAGACCAGTGAACTAGCAGCTATGTGAAAGAGATTTATAGGAATTACTCTGAGTGAAGTAAGCCTAACACAAAATAACACATTCTTTATGATTCCACTAATGTGAAGTTTTAGCAGAGGCATAACTAACCTATGGTGAATAAAAATCAGAAAAGTGGTTGCCTCTCTGCCGGGATGGGAATTGACTGGGAAGAGACCTCGTGAAAACGTTTTTTATCTTGTAGAGAGGGGTAGGTTATGCAGGTGCGTGTATTTGTTGAGAGCACATACTTAACATGTGTATGCTTCAGTGTATATAAAGTTTACTTCAAAATTGTGTATTATAATAACGTGCTAAGTCCAACTCTTTGCCATCCCATGGACTGTAGCCTGCCAGGCTTCTCTGCCCATGGGATTTTCCAGACCAGAATCCTGGAGTGGGTTGCCATTTCCTTCTCCAGGGGATCTTCCCAACTCAGTGATCAAACCCATGCCTCTCATTTCTCCTGCATTGGCAGGTGGATGCTTAATCACTGAGCCAACTTGTTTTACTTTTATCTCTCAATAAAATATAATCTTAATGAGGTGGTGAGATCTTACTCATTTGGTTTCACTATTATATCCTGACAGATAAAATAATTTCTGATATACAGTAGTTGATTCATCAATATTCATTTGGGCTAATGATTTGGGCTTTCTACAAATTCTTAATTGACTCCTAAATGTCTACATCTGTGACATCTACAATTACATTTTGCAACCTGTTTATATTCATACTGTATTCATCACATAAGCAGAATATCCAATAATCACTAGACATAAAGTTTCATTATGTGAACTATGATAGAAACCCAGTGTTAAATGGAGAGAAATGTTTGAGTGGGGATTAATATAATTCACCAAGTCAGTAGAGTATTTTCTTTTTTTACTAGGCCACCTCAAGCGCCACCTCACAATATGAGTGCTTAGCTAATGAGTGGCCCTGCATTAATAACACAACTCAGCAATATGTTAAAAAGCAAAAAATGACCAAGCCTAAATGAAACCATTCTAGTTTCAAAAATGCAAGGATATTTCACATTAGAAAATATACCAATATATTTCATCTCCTTAAAATATTATTAATGAAAACCAATACAGTCTCATCTAAGTAGACAATGAAAATACATACTTGAGTAAATGAAGAAATCTAGTTAGTTTAAGGATGGTAAGAATCGATATTGTAAAGACCTTCTTTCTCCTTAAATTGATTTGTACATCCAAAGCAATCCTAATCAAGGCCCAAAAGGGTTTTTCATGGCATTTAACGAAGCGTTCTAACATTCATACAGAAGGGAAAATGTGTAAGAATAGCAGAGCCTATCAAGAGGTACAAAGTTCCAGTTCTAAAATAAATAAGTCATGAGGATGAAATGAAGAGCATGGTGACTGTAGTCAGCAATATTATAGTCATCAATATTTGCAATATTACACTGCAAATTTGAAAGTTGCTAAGAAAGTAAATCTGAAAAATTCTCGTCACAAGAAAAAAACATTTGCAACTCTGTATGATGACAGATGTTAACTAGATTCATTGTGGAGATCATTTTGTAAATTATGCAAACATTATATTGTGCACCTGAAACTAACATAATGTCGTGTGTCAATTATACTTCAATAAAACAGAATAATCCAGCTAATATTTCAAGAGAAATGTTGCTGTTTGATCAGAAATAAGTTATTTTAAAGTTTAGGTAATTAAAAGATAGTGACATAAGTATAAACTGCATATAGACTGGTCATTAGAGCAGATAAGTGAGTCCATTAATAGATTGGCCTGCATTTGGAATTTCAGTTAATGGTTGACATTGAAGAGGGAGACCATCGGTTACACAGACCTAATGGGTGAGTCCCTATTGAGGGTTTTGTGAATGGCGCCCCCTAGTGAGGGAGGCCATGCATTATCTGCAGGGTCCTGCCAGAAAGTTCTTTGGAAGGGAGTAAATTAGTTCTCCGGCTTCCCTCATAGCTCAGTCGGTAAAGAATCTGCCTGCAATGCAGCAGACTCGGGTGCGATTCCTGGGTTGGGAAGATCCCCTGGAGAAGGAGATGGCAACCCATTCCAGTATACTTGCCTGGAGAATCCCATGGACAGAGGAGCCTGGTGGGCTACAGTCCATGGGGTCGCAAGAGTCGGACACGACTTAGCAACTATAAACCACCACCAAACTTGTTCTTTACATGGCTTAGGATCATGAAATCATACATTTGAAGAACGAATAAAATTGATCAACACTTCATACATTTAGACAAATAAATAAGTGATTTAAGAATACAGTCTTAAAAAAGAATTTCAGAAAGTTTAAAAGAAATTGCGTGAGAATATGATTATATTGTTTGTATAAAGAAATTGTTTCTAAAAAGCCACAGGAAGCAGAGTCAATACAAGAAAAAAATTCAACTGAATTAAACTTCACTTCTGTGAAAAACTACCTCATAAGATAAATAAAGTGCTGAGAAAAATATATGCTGCAATATATCAAATTGCCTAAGTTATGTACAGAACCTCTTCAAATAAACCTGAAAATGATATAACTTTTAAAAGTTTCACAGTTTAAACATTTTTACAAAGAAAATAAAATACAAATTATAAATAAAAATTAAAAAGTTACTTAACCTAACTACTAATTAGGAAAATTATGAGGTACTTTTTTTTTTTGCAAAATCAATTTGTCTGTTCTTTCTTAATTGAATTATATATGTTGTTAGCAAGTTGATGGAATTGATACATATGTGTTATTATAAAATGCTGCTGGGATTGAAATTTAATAAAGTATCATTTTATATTTCAATTAAGTGTGGAAGATTTTTACAATATAGATGATCATTAATCCATATCATAAAAAATTAGAGAAAATGGGCTATAGCTCTGTACATTAACCAGAAAGGTTTTCAGATTTTCTGCTAATTGAAAGCAATTTAAAAAAATCATAGTATATTTATGATTTAAAAATCATATTAAAATCATATTATCATTTAAAATGTATTTATATAATTTATATATACATAAAATGAGGATAGAGATAGTAAAATATAAATTATATAAAATAAAATCTTCACCATTCCCTTAGTAGATGAAGGTGTGCAAGAGAAAAGGGGAATTAATTTTATTTAAATCATACAAAAGTCTTTTTATGAGAAATTATTCCCAAGCAACTTCTATACTTTGCAATATACAAAAATGTAAAATAATATGAATTGAATTATGCAAATACTGTGTGAAATACCTTTTTAATTAATTTAATTTACTTTGCTATTTCAGATCTTGATATTTTTCTTGCTTTCCTCAGTGAACCATATTTTAAATCAATTTATTTCTTTACTAATATATTATCTACCTTTCACTAGACTGGGGCTTCCCTGCTGCCTCAGATGGTAAAGAATGTGCCTGCAATACAGGAGACCTGGGTTCGATCTCACCTGGATTTGATCCTTGGGATAATGGTACGTATCATTATCCCTACCATAGATAGGTATAATGGTAGGCATAATGGTAGGTATCCAGGGATAATGAAGGTAATGGCAACCAACTCCAGTATTCTTGCCTGGAAAATTGCATGAACAGAGGAGCCAGGTGGGCGACAGTCCATGGAGCAGAGTTGGACATGACTGAGTGACTAACACTTCACTAGGTTGAGTTTAAAAGCAGAGACATTACTTTGCCAACAAAGGTGTGTCTAGTCAAGGCTATGGTTTTTCCAGTGGTCATGCATGGATGTGAGAGTTGGACTATAAAGACAGTTGAGAGCCAAAGAATTGATGCTTTTGAACTGTGGAGAAACTCTTGAGAGCCCCTTGGACTGCAAGGAGATCCAACCAGTCCATCCTAAAGGAGATCAGTCCTGAGTGTTAATTGGAAGGACTGATGTTGAAGTTGAAACTCCAATACTTTGGCCACCTGATATGAAGAGCTGAGTCATTGGAAAAGACCCTGATGCTGGGAAAGATTGAAGGTAGGAGGAGAAGGGGAAAACAGAGAATGAAATGGTTGGATGGCATCTCTGACTCAATGGACATGGGTTTGGGTGGACTCCGGGAATTAGTGATGGACAGGGAGGCCTGGCGTGCTGCCGTTTATGGGGTCGCGAAGAGTTGAGCATGACTGAGCAACTGAACTGAACTGAGGCTGAGTTTGCTCAAGTGCAGACAGGGAACCAATGTGGCCTCTGAGCTGGTGTTTCTATTTCATCTGGAAGTGGGGACATGTTTCTGACTCTCCTCCCAGGAGCATCCCAAGGATGGTCCCTCCACCACCATGGCTTTGTACAGTGCATCATCCCATCTCGTGCTAAGAAGATTTATGAATTAAGTAGCTACTAAAAGAATTTTGTTCTTTATCTTATAAATTTGACTCAAGCTCTTCTACATTATGTGTATTTTGTATTTAAAGGAAAATGCATGTTTATTGTTTACATTGAGTATCTCACACACCATCTTCAAATACCTCTGAAACTCCTAACATCTACATACTATGTGGTTCTTGACATGCAATTAAATATTAACATATTATAGTTTATGCTGTAAATAGCTGATGTTGTTGTCCTATGCACCCTAAGTGATATAAACCTTCAACTTATGGCTGTTCTTCAGATCAAGCCATATCATTTTTCCTATTCAAATTTGTGAAGATTTCAAAGGGGAGGAAAACAAAATAGAACGTGTGATAAAAGGTTTGTGTTTACTGAAATATTAATGTTCTGTGGCAGACATGTGTGGAGCTGGCTGCTGAGTTCTTAAAACTTGAAGGTACTTTGTGAATCTTGTCCAAATCGCTCCACAATTTAATATCACATTTTCTTTCTGGAGCCACCTGCCTCAGTCACAAAACTTCTGACAACACACATATTTTCTAGGACAAGGAGGCTGTCCTAGAAACACGTATTTTCTCTCAGATCAAATATACAATCTGTCAACAGTGCCTTATCCTGCTTGATGTTATGCATTTAACATTTGACTTATAGTAGGGGGCAATAAAAGAGGAAAGAGGCTGAAGCCACAAAGCCCAGATAGGAGAGAGGGAGTATGAATGGTATTTTTATAAAATTCTAATTAAACTTTAGGAACCAGGGAAAATCAGTTGTGAACTTTTTTAAAGTAACTTTTCAATAATTTCTAAAGATCGAATGGAAAGATATACTGTCACAGGCTTGCTACACAGTCATCTACACACCCCACACAGCTGCATATCTCCACCCAGTATCACACACTCACAGACACATGGATACACAAAAACATGAATCCCGACTGCCATCTGAAATGCCACAAATAATCCCCACCACAGACAGACACACAGACACACATTCTCTCTTTACTCACCACTGTGGCACTGTGATTTATATTATAATAAATATAAATATATAAATTATATAAGATAATAAAATATAAATATATGGTTTATATATATTTATATGTGCAGACATGCAAACACACACATGCATAACCCCTCCATCCAATGTGACCTTCCAACTAAAGCATTTCCGAAGTAAAACCACTATCTGGCCAAGGTTACTCACATCAAAGAGAAGACAGTAATGTTATCTTGCAAGGATAATGATCAAAATTAAAAAAAAAATAAAATGAAAAAAATAAGTAAAACAGACACTTCTCTTGCTTTCAGATTTTCCTAGATCCTATTCAGCCCCCAACCCAATCCATGCCCTCTGGATTTAGAGGCAATGCAGGGCACCCGCATCAGGCAGTCCTCATGTTACCCTCTCTGTTTTCTCCACCCTGGTAAGAAATGAGGGCATTCTGAGTCTTGAGCTATGACTGTTCAGCCTCCTCATCTTGACTCAAAATTGAAGTTCTTGGGACTTCATGGTTTTTGTGGCACTCTTAAAATTTTACCCCTTCTCCCCACCCTTGGAATTTGCAGTTCTGGATAGAATTGCCAAATAAAACATAAGGCACACATCTTAATTTGAATTTTAGATAACTAGTTAATTAAAGGTATAAACCCAGAAATGGATGGGGCATAGATGTTCTAAAAAAAATAGCTTTTTATATAAAATTCAGATTTAGCTGGGCAGACTATATTTTTCAAATGTTCTTATATCCTTTTTTAAAAAGTCAAAGTATAATTAATTTACAATATTGTGTTAGTTTCATATGTACAATATTGAGACTCAGTATCTCTGCAGATTACATTTCTTCACAAATAATGAACATAAGTCACCTGTGCTACACAGTGCATCTTCTCCTTGTTTACTTACATGTTTCAGATATAGTAGTTTGTATCTGTTACTCTCATACTCCTCACTTGCCCCTCCCCTCTTCACACTCCCCTTTGGTCATCATAAGCTTGTGTTCTACACCTGTGAGTCTGTGTCTGTTCTGTGCATTTGTTCATTTGTATCATTTTTAGATTCTAGGGATCAGTGATATCATGTAGTATTTGCCTTTCTCTGTGTGACTTATTTCCCTAAGTCTAATGCTCTCTGGGAGCTTCTCTTATTGGCTCAGTGGTTAAGAACCCACCTGCCAATGCAGGAGACCCAGGTTCAATCCATAGGTCTGGAAGATCTCCTGGAGAGGGAAATGGCAGTCTCCTCCATTTTATTCTTGCCTGGGAAATCTCTTGGACAGAGGAGCCTGGTGGGGTATAGTCCACGGGGTTGCAAAAGAGTTGGACACAACTTAGCAACTAAGCAACATTATTCCCTAGGCCCATCCACATTTTGCAAATGGCAATATTCCCCTTATATTTTAAGGCCGAGTAGTATTCCACTGCATATATAGACTACACGTTCTTACTCCAACCATCTATTGGGTAGTGTGTGGGTTGCTTTCATTTCTTGGCTATTGTAAATAGTGCTGCTATGAACACTGGGGTACACTATCTCTTTGAATTAGTGTTTTCATTTTTTTTTTTTTTGGATATCTACCCAGGACTGGAATTGCTATATCATATGGTAATTCTATTTTTAGTTTTTTAAGGTATCTCTATATTGTTTTTCATAGTGGCTGCACCAATTTACATTCCCACCAATAGTGTACAAGGGTTGTATTTTTTGCACACACTCTCCAGTATGTGTTATTTGTAGACATTTTGATGCTAGCCATTCTGACAGTTGTGAGGTGATGGTATGCAATTGTGAGATATGCAATTGTTGTAAGATAGTTGTGAGGCAGCTGTGAGATACACAAATCAAAATTATTTTGATTTTGATTCCCATATATCTAATAATTAGTGATATTGAGCATCTTTTCATATGCCTATATGAAGACATCTGTATGTCTTCCTTGGGAAAAAATGTATTCAAGCCTTGGCAGACTATACTTTTAATTGCCACACTCACAACTCTAATTCTGAATGAGAAGCAGGATAAAGGAGAAAATTGCAAATTTTTCTTTAATTATAATTTAATTTTTTTAAATTAAAAATAAGTATAAACATGCAAAAACAGCCAGAGGGAACACATTTCTTCTTCCTAGGGGATGACCTATGAAGAAGTGGGCAGAGACAGAACTACATAAGAAAGCTTAGAAAGTCTTCTTTTCCTATCATAAATTGGGGGAAAACAAATTATGTTCCCTGGTGGCTCAGCTGGCAATGAATCCGCCTGCAATGCAGGAGGCCTGGGTTCAATCCCTGGGTTGGGACGATCCCCTGGAGAAGGGAAAGGCTACTCACTCTAGTATTCTGACTTGGAGAATTCTTGGGATAGCAAAGAGTCGGACACAACTGAGAAACTTTCACATTCTCTTTTCTAAAGGAGTTACAAACTCCTCTGAATTAAGGTTCTTTATTTTTAGTTGGAAATAATCTGTGTTATTTTCCTATATAACCATATGATCTCAGACACAGAAAGGATTCTAAGAATCTCAGCTGGGTGAGGGGATAGTTAGCATTTGGCCCTTCAACAACTGAATGAGATGTCACAGACAGTATACGGCATGGGTGGAACCAGGTTCAATAAAGATAGATGTCTTGGCAAAGAATCAATCTAAAAGGAGTCACAGATTAAATATCAATAACTTCTTATCATCATGAGGAACACTAGATGAACTTGTTGTAATGTTATTGGTCCCACACTCAGGTGTGTAATCGTTTTACTCTTTTGGTATCCTATATGATGAGAGGATTACATTTGTTGATACTTTTCACCTCCAAGTAGAGCATTCCATAAGACACGTGTAAGCTATAGTTGAATGGATCAAGTGCCAAAGGTGTTTACAATGAGGGGTGGGTAGGATTTAGGGGAATCAGTTGCTGGCTCCATGCCTGTAACTCAAGTCCATAAGAGAGTATTGCCCTGTGGATCTCCATGTAGCTGGCGAGGATGGATGTTCATGTCCCAGCGTACCAGGGCATCATACACTATAACCCGCCTGCCTCTGAGACTACATTACTCAGCATGCTCTGGCTGCACATGAGATCAGTGTGGCTTAAAATAACATGGGTTACTTGAAGAGATAACAGTGAGCTCAGAAATTTGGTTCACAACTCAAATGATTCATAAAATTTCCAGTCTTTTCTGATTAAAAAAAAAAATCTGCCTCCTTAATCTGTTGGCAATGTCTCAACAGATTGTAAGACATGATGGTAAAATGGCTATGATAGCTCCAGGGATTAGGGCCTCATAAAGCAATGCTTGTCCTGGCTAAATCGGAGTATGGTCACCACGGTGCCACTCTTAGTTAGGAAGGGATGCCTTACCTAGAAGCCCACTCTGCTTCTGTTCCCAGGAGAATCGTCTTATGTCTCATCGACTAGCAGTGAATACCCCCAAATAAAGACTGAATACAAAATTAGGATAAAATTATTTTGCAAGTCCTAATGAAAGAATGAATATAGCCAATAATTATCAATGACTGCAGACATCACCATAAAAGAAGCAATCAGACCCGGTGTGCCTTCTGCTGGATGAAAGTCTTGCTCAAAGGGTTAAAATTGACCAAGACCCTAGATCTAATTACTGATTTTCAGAAAATACAGAGAGACGTCCCAGGTGGCTTGCTGGTAGAGTCAGCCTGTTGATGCAGGGGATGTGGATTTAATCCCTGGATGAGGAAGATCCCTTGGAGGAGGAAATGGCAACCCACTCCAGTATTCTTGCCTGGTGAATCCCCATGGACAGAGGAGCCTGGCAGGCTACAGTCATGGGGTCACAAAGATTCAGACATGATTGAAGTGATTTAGCACATAGACACACAGGCTATGTAACAAGTGAAAATAATGTATGTACATTATTTGAATCCTAATTAAACAACCAACCTTTACGATGAAGAAGATCATTATCCATTTTAGACTCTACTTTAGGGGGTCATTTCTGTCAGCAAAAATCGAGGTGCCTCTCATTGTTTGCCCAGGGTTAACGAGCCATCGAACTGAAATGACCAGAGAATGCTCATGTTGCCACACACTAGGAAAAGTTATTTCCAAACAGACATATTTTAAGGTTTATGATATTTTCGCATTCTCTTTGTTTATTTGCTTCCTGCCTTCCCCTTCCCACTGGGAGTACGTTCAGAAGAGCCAACTGTTATGGAAGTATTTTTGGTCCAGAGCTATTCAAGGAAGTGTTCAGCATCTCCTGGGAGAGTCTGTTCTCAGGAGGCAGGCTGCCTGAACCTTGTGGGGCTCAAAGACGCAAGATGCAGTAACACACGGTAACTTTAGGAATTTATTGACAACCCATGTTGTCTGAGCTGAGATATTTTTCTAAGTAACAAAGAGATGATCCAGATAGCATTTTACATGATATAAAGGCTTTTTATAATTTTTTTTTTCATGTGAACTCCCCAACCACTACATAACAGAGGTGGTTGGTGGAAGGAGGAAGTTGTACCTTGTTGAATGCTTTCTAGGTGCTAGACACCTTGCTAAAAGTTAGTTCCTTAATTTATAAACAACCCTGGCCACTAGATTTTCCGTTTTCATTTTACACATTGGAAAAATTGAAATTATCAGAGATGATGCAAAAAGACCAATATCTCATGATAATTAAGTGGTTAACTTCAAATGATGCCATGTGATATAGAGAGGATGACTACATTCCTGGGGTAGTGCCTACTTTATTTCATGATGACTCGAGTGGTATCAACTACATTTCAAATAAAAATTTAAAAAAAGTTAAAAACAAATAAAAATAAAAAGTTAGTCTGTGCAGTTCTTATGGGAATACTGGTCTGGAATCCAACTCTTCATTTGCCTGTTCTATATATTTTCTATATCTTGCCTGTTCTATGTACGTCACAGCTGCTTCTCAAGAATCTATATGCTCATGATCTGTCATCCCCTCGGATTTTGCTGGGGACCATGGGGGAAGCAGAAGTAGCATGAGTCATGTCTGCAACATCAAAACACATCTGTAACAAAGGGGCTTAACCCCCAAAGCAGTGTAATCTAACTGAAACACAATGATGCAGATAGAGCTCACTACTGTATCAGGAGCCAACAACACAAGAAATTTAGGAGGAATGAACTTAGTGGATAGTGAGACCAAGGAGCAAAAGAAAGTGTTCTTTCCAATAATCAGAGGTAAATTCTATCGTGTCTCCCATTGCCAGGTAGCTGTGCACTGTGAGCAAGCCCATTAACCTTGTTGAGCCTTGATTTCTTTGTTGCAAAATGTGGATAATTACATCTACTGAGCAAGGCTTTACGTGTGCTCTACCCTTTGTCTCTACCCTTTGTACTCCATAAATCTACCTGCACGATCTTATTTCTCTTAGCAAATGGGGAGCTACGTGGGTACATGTGCTATGCCATGGCCATCACTGTTGGAGTCTTGCTCCTAATTAGCTCAGACACAGACATGCCAGTGATTCAAAATATTTATGCAATGGTGGACAGAATTACCACTTACTTTTGCACATCACTAGAACGTTCCAGTTTTTTTTTCCCCTATTTCCTGTATAAAATAGGGATAACAGTAATACAATAGATATGGAAATATGTTAACTGCAAACGGCATAACAGCATTAGGGGATGTTAATTACTAAACATGTTATTTTTAATATATAAACTGCTTTCTTGAAAGTGCAACACAGAAGCTACATTAGTAGAGTGTCTCTTTTAAAATGTGCCCTTCACATATCAATTACATCTACTGGTTTCAAAATATATCCATAGAGCTACTCATGCAGATTCCAAATGCATCAGTTACCTGAAACAGAATTATTCCTTTCTCCTTACCATGTGTTCTAAGAAATCCCAGCCATGAAATCAGAGTCTGGGAATTGGCCATGCTTAGATGTTAATGAACTAAGGATGCTGGAAGAGATACAGCATATTTCACATACACATCTGTGCACATAAGCATGCTATGGTCATGCTGTCTTAAAAAATATATTTACTCAGTGCAAGGTGTACAGTTGAGTTTTGTGTAGGTTGATTTCTAAAATAGCACATTTTGTGAGAGTAACAGTAGCTGTGGTCCATGGCACGTTGATCCCTATTGAGTTGAAAAATGCTACAAATTAAAATATTGTTAATAAATATAGCAAAAAGGTTTGCAATGTGATACACAAATGGCTAGTATACCTACTATAAATAATTCAAAGTCATTACTCCTCAAGTAAATGAAAATTAAAGCCTTGAGTTGATACCATTAGATGTGTATATTTTTTAAATGACTATACTGAATGCTAGCGAAGGACATGAAACAACGGGACCAGAATTCTCAAATACTGTGGAGGCCTGTTTAAAACAGTACTTAGAAATAAATCTGCAGTTGATTATCAGTTAAATATACACTGCAATGCTTAATTTTATGTGTCAAACTGGCTAGGCCATGGTTCTCAGATAGTTTTCAAACATTATTCTGAATATTCTGTGAAGGTGTTCTTAAGATGAGATTAATCAATAGTAAGTAGATTCATTTTTCTAATTTCTCTTTTGATTTTTCCTTTGATCCATGGATTATTTATAAGAGTATGTAAGTTCCAAATATTTGAAATGTTTCTGGAGATTTTTTTCTTTTTGATTTCTAATTTATTTCAGTCGTGGTCAGAGAAATGCTTCATTAGTTTCAATCAGTTTAAATTTATTAAGACTTGTTTTATAATTGAGAGTGTGGGCTTTCTTGTTAAATGTTTTGATCACTCTTATTTACCTTGTGTAGTTTCTCTATGCCCCAGTTCTTCTTTGGGATGATGTGGTGAAGGCAGGTGTCACCCTCTGCGTACAGAGTGGTTGATACTCCAGGAAAAAGCCTCAAACATACGAAACTTGGAGCTTTTATAGGAGCTGTGATAGATAGCACAGTTGGTAAGTCATCTGCCTGCAATGCAGGAGAACCAGGTTTGATTCCTGGGTTGGGAAGATCCCCTGGAGAAGGAAATGGGAACCCACTCCAGTATTCTTGCCTGGAGAATCCCATGGACAGAGGAACCTGGAAGGGCTACTGTCCACGGGATTGCAAGAATCGGACACAACCTAGAGACTAAATCACCACCACATATGTACCCCTCCTCACACCTAGAGAAAAGGCAAAACTTTGCCCTTGATGTAAATAATTCCCCTCTGGAGAAAGTAGAGGATGGTCCCTACTTCAGAATGCAAGTGTTTAGCTCTGAGGATATAAGAAAAATTTCATTATCTTTGGACTGAGAGTAAATGTTTATACTAACAAGGAGACATATAGGTCCAGATCTATCACCCTTGTGATGAAGATAAAATAGTTTTGGAGAGAGAAGGGATCATTCTCTATTCTCATAGCACCCAAGAAAGACATAATCACCCCCAAAATAAAAATATCCAAATTGTTTTATTTATTTATTTTTTTGTCATGTTGGTGAGAAGAGCACAATTTTTTGAAGAATGTTGTAGTTGTATTCTCAGCAAGCTAGTAGGAAGTGTTGCCTTCTGAACTCAGTGATGATAAGATTCCCCAGGGGTCAAATGGTGGTCCCCTAACAGCAAGAGAGGGCTTCCCTGGTGGCTCAGATGGTAAAGAATCTGCCTGCAATTCAGGAGATCCAGGTTTGTTCCCTGGGTCAGGAAGATCCCCTGGAGAAGGGAATAGCTATCCACTCCAGTACTCTTGCCTGAAGAATTACATGGACAGAGGAGCCAGGCAGGCTACAGTTCATGGGGTTGAAACAGTCAGACATGACTGAGTAGTGACTAAGCACACAACAAAAAGAAAAGAGTGGAAACCGCCACTATAATGGACAGAAGAAGTGACATGACATGGCGATTACCAACAGTTTGACCAGCAGAGGTCTTTGGTATTGGCTAATTGATCTTTGTGTCCCTAGACAAAAATTAGTGGGCAGCCAACTAAAGTTGTAATATTTAGGATGAGTTAAAATCTTTAGGTCTGGCAAGCATCTCATTTTTTCTCTTCAGAGAGATGACCAGGAAGTGTGGCTATACACTGATTCCTAGTTAGTGACTAATAGTTTGGCTTAATGTCAATGACTTGGAAAGAATAAAATTGTAAAATATGCCTATGAATGCTTACCAAAGAAAAATTTCAGAAGAGAAAAATTTTCCTCATCATTGAGCAAATGACAAAAATTCCTCATCATTGGGCAAGTCAATCCATCTTGCAGATGTCAATCAACCTCTTTCCCAGTCACATGTGTTCTTCCACAATGGGTTTATGGACCAAATGGAATTGAAATGGCAGTGGGAGACATGCATGGGCTCAGCTACCCAGCTTCCTCTCACCAAGGCTCATTTGGCTACAGCACCACTGAGAGGCCTCACTGCTAACAGCGCAGATGAACATCACCCTCCAGAGGGGTCCACCGGTCACCTCAGGGTAGACTGATTATATCTGACCACGTCTATTACGGACGGGCAATGGCTTACTGTACTGCTCACTCAGGGCACTGACTGTGCCCCAGATTCTGTGTCAACTCACCGTCTTTGGACTCACATAATTCTCTATTTATTATCATTGCAGTCCACATAGGATTCTTTATGGCCAAGGAACTCATTTTACAGAATATAAAGTGCAACAATGGCCTCTGCCCATGTAATTCACTTGTCTTTTGATGTTCCCCATCACCTGAAGGCAGAGGGCCTGAGAGAAAATTGAATGGCCTTTCTGGAGGCTCAATTACAGCGCCGGCTGAGAGGCAATAACTTACCGGCTGATGCAATGTCCTCAGGATACACATGTGCCCTGCATCCAACAGCAATCTATGGGGCCACATCTGCCCAGGTCAGGACCCATGGGTCTAAAATCGAAAAGGGAATAGGGGAGTGGATCCTCTCACTACTAGCACTGAAGATTCATGAGTGAGCATTTCCTTCTTATCTCCACAATACTGGAATCTGCTGGTTTGAAGACCTTGTTCTTAAGAAAAAGACATGTTGTCACCAGGGAACACAGCAGCAGCGGTCTATTGAACTTGAACATGAAGGGGGCCTTGGGCCCCGTAGTGCTTCTCAGGCCAGTAGGCCAAGGAAAAGGGAACTCTTGTCCTGGCTGGTCTTAACTGCTGGCTTGGCCAAAAAGTTCATTTGAGCTTTTCTGTATCATGTTATGGAAAAATCTAGACAGACTTTTTGGCCAAGCTAATACACAAAATAAGGATAAGGAAGAGTTTAATTCCTACATATGTTCATGATAGAGAAGGTTATATCTGGAATACAGGAAATCTCCTTGGATGTCTCAATATTTTCATATTTTCTGATAAAATATGAATTAGAGGAACTCTACACAGTCCAGTGCACATAGGACTGCTAATAGCCCAGAGTCTTTGAGAAACAAAGATCTGGAAGCACTAGTTAAGGAACCATTAAACATCAGTTAAAATATGTTTGCTCAGGGCAAAGGAAATATAGAATAGTAGAGATGGAAGGAAATTATAACTGCAAACTACAAACATGTGACCAGTTACAGAAATAAACACCATAGTAGTTATTAGTATTTCTATTTAATTTTAACATGGATACATTTATGATTATATTAACAAATTGTTTTTCTTTTCCATGCCCTAATTGTAGATATGTTAATCACCATTAACATTATATTTCAATGTTTGCATTAAATGACATCTAACAGGCAACATAACACCATTTGAAAAGGAATTAATATTGCACAAAGATTAATAAAAAGAAATATGAGACTTGGTATTTTCTTTATTTATTTTTTCTTTTTTAAAAATTTATTTATTTTAATTGGAGGCTAATTACTTTACAATACTGTAGTGGTTTTGCCATACATTGACATGAATCAGCTGTGGGTTTGCATGTGTTCCCCATCCTGAGAGGTTTAGCAAGTTTTTATTTATGAGAGGGATATTAGCATGTGTTGGGCTTTCCTGGTACCTCAGCTGGTAAAGAATCAGCCTGGAATTCAAGAGACCCTGGATCAATTCCTGGATTGGGAAGATACCCTGGAGAAGAGATAGGCTACCCACTCCAGTATTCTTGGGTTTCCCTGGTGGCCTAGACGATTAAAAAAAAATCCACCTGGGCAATGCAGGAGATCTGGATTCAATCCCTGGGAAGATCCCCTGGAGGAGGGCTGAACAACCCACTCCAGTATTCTTGCCTGGAGAATCCCCATGGACAGAGGAGCCTGGTGGGCTACAGTCCATAAGGTCGCAAAGAGTCGGACACAACTGAATGAGGGACTAAGCACATTTGCATATGTTAGATGAAAGCACAGAGGGTTTTTAGAGTGGTAAAACAATACTGTACTCTGCAATAGTGGATGCATTACCTTATATTATACATCAAGATTGACAGAACTAGGTGGCACAAGGAGTGAGTTCTGAAATGAATATGGACTTTGGTTCATAATAATAATAATAAATATTGGTCCATCAATGTAAATGTACCACACTAAGAAAGATAATGAAAATAAGGGAAACTTGGGGTGGAGAAAGAGAATATAGAGAAATTCTGAGTATGTTCTGCTCAGTTTTCTTTCTGTAAACCTAAAACTGCCTTAAAAAATAAATTCTATTAATTAGAAAAAACACTTCAAAGTTGTGATTTCTTAGAAAAAGTAACCGGCAAGTATCCTTTTCTTTCCCTGCCTACCTCCAGCTAGCCATCCTTCCCCAATTCCACCCTGCTGCTCAGCAGTAACCCAGAACACCCCCTGGCGCTCAGCTGAGAATTCGCAGAGGGAGGAGCCAGAAGACCCTCGACCGTCCCTCACCCCATACCTGCCCTTCATGGCTGCACCCCAGGGACGGCCGATACCCATCGTCCCAGAAACGATGGCTCATCCTCCCAAGCAGAACAAAAATGTGCTCAAGTTTCTGATTCTTCTGACAACTGTCCTTCCCCAGCTTTTCCTATAGTCGTGTAAGATCTAATCCCTGATATGAAGTTCTTATTCCATAATACATACCCAGCTTCTGCTTCCCTGATTAAACTTTAACTGGACAGGTTTAAAAATAGCCTTTCCATTATATTCTAAAGACTACCTACCTATGGAAGCAGGGCAATCATGTTTATGGCCACCAGGTAAAATTAAAAGACCATTGTGAAAAAAAGGGAGGAAATTTCTATTGCTTCATTCCCTGGTGATAGGCCTTCAATATTTGTTTCTCATTTGTGGGCCCTGGATGAAGACTTTATCTGGAATCGCAATGCATATTTAAAGTGACTTGCTATTAAGCGTCTTGCAGTACTGGTAACATGCTCTTCTGCAGACCACTTAATTTGTATACCTTATCCAGGCACACATTCTGCAGAATAAATAAACAGTAACTCACTCCGCTGCTTGAAAAGTGACTAGGCATTGTATATTTTAAGCAAGTTAGACCACATCTAATTCAAACTGCTTTTAATAGCTTATATTTTTCTTCCAACAGCTGTTCCACACAGTGGAGATAACTCTGAATTAGACCACAAGTGTTTATGTAAAAATTTCGGCACCAGATATATTATCTGACATAATTACACCTTTGACAGATGCAAATGTGAAGCCTAAAACCCTGAAAATGTTGTGAAATGTATTCTAATTAACTAATTCTGGGTGTTTCTTAGCCATTGTTAGAGATAACATTTTATGATTAATCAGCCTGATGGGAATGTGTGTGTGTGTGTGTGTGTGTGTGTGTGTGTGTGTGTGTGCACGTGCGTGCATGCATTTGTGTGCTCAGATGGCAATGTTTAGGGAATGGTTCATTGTTGTTTAGTCACTAAGCTGTATCTAACTCTTTTGCAACCCCATGGACTATAGCCCACCAGACTACTCTGTCCATGGGATTTCCCAGGCAAGAATACTGGAGTGGATTGCCCTTTCCTTCTCCAGGAGATCTTCCTGAGCCAGGGATCAAACCCAGGTCTTCCTGGCAGGTTGTTTACCACTGAGCCACTGGGGAAGCCTTAGGCAATGGTGCGGTATCTGTTAGCTGCCCCTGTAGTTGTCTCCTAGGAGACAGGCAAACCTACAGTTCTACCATTTTCAACTCCTGTCCATTTGAATGAGAGCCTGGAGTCACTGTGAAAGAAAACTGACAATAGCATTCCCAACAGGGTGTGAGAGTTGGACTCTAAAAAAAGCTGAGCATCAAAAAATTGATGCTTTTGAACTGTGGTGTTGGAGAAGACTCTTGAGAGTCCCTTGGACTGTGAGGAGATCCAACCAGTCAATCATAAAGGAAATCAGTCCTGAATATTCATTGGAAGGACTGATGCTGAAGCTGAAACTCCAATACTTTGGCCACCTGATGTGAAGGACTGGCTCATTGGAAAAGACCGTGATTCTGAGAAAGATTAAAGGCAGGAGATGAAGGGGGCGACAAAGGTTGAGATGGTTGGATGTTATCACTGACTCAATGGGCACGAGTTTGAGCAAGCTCCGGGAGTTGGCAATGGACAGGAAAGCCTGGCGTGCTGCAGTCCATGGGGTTGCAAAGAGTTGGACATGACTGAAAGATTGGATTGAACTGAAAATTTTTCACTGACCATGAATAAACCTTGTTCGTGTGTGTGTGTGTGTGTGTGTGTGTGTGTGTGTGTGTGTGTGATTGTTCTGTTTATTATGCAGCCACATTCATTCATTTACAAATTGGCTGCTTCTACACTACACTGACAGGGTGACTGTGACAGAGACCTTGGTGTATCCCCTATCTGTCCCTTTACAGAAAACATTTGCCAGCCCCTCGATTAGAGTGTTATCTGTTGTATTTTGGCATTCAAATAACATTTTCTCATTGTTATATCTGGAAAAGGTGAAGTCACTACCAAACTGGATCTCTCTATATGTCCAGGAATAATCGCTTATTATTCAGCAAATCTCAACTCTTCAACTAAATCTTACAGGCAGAGTTTGCTTCATCTCATCAACCTCATGAAGTCCCGAGGAACAGATAAAATGTAAACGCAATTGAAATCTAACTTCTAAATTTACATGGTAACTAGGGGTGGTGGGGAGATATTAGGGGACATATGATAGGCTACATGTTTCCAAATGTCTTTATAGTTCAATGAAAATGTTCAAAGAATTAAGTTTCACAACTGAACTTTTCTCTGGCCTTTTACTTTAAAGTCATTATTCATTTAATAATTATTGGGTTGGCCAAAAAGTTTGTTTGGGTTTTCTAAACAGAACACAAAAAGCAGAATGAACTTTTTGACCAACCCAATATTATATAATCATCAGTAAACAAAAACAGAGACAAAAAGCCCAAGTTTTCAAAAACCGTGGACTCCGGTCATCTCATGAACTATCTTAAGAGTCAAGAGAGTAAAGTAGAAAGATGACGGAAATTTGTTCAATGACTTGAACTGATGTATAAACCTACCTAAGGCTCAGTTTTCCTATCTTTCAAATTGGTGAATTAAAAATTCTCATGTTTTAAGTCTCTGAATTACAATTTTCCTCCCCCTCGCACTATTGTTTTGAGGCTTACATGAGAGATTGCACTGTCAAGGTCTACACATATCTCCCTGGTATCTAAGTACAAAGTAGGTTCACAGTGATTAAATAGTTTCACGCTCCTAAAAGGAGTTTTGACTGAGGGCCTAATATGCCAAAAAAAAAGCATATGCTGAAGACATGGATTGCTTGGATCCAGCCCCAAAAGTCTTGGATTTATTTCTAGAAGGTAAAGTTCAAGAAGAGTATGATTAAATTCCACAAAAAACAACTCAAAACCTCCGAAACAGATGCAAGTGTCATCATGATTAACCCACAGAGCACATTTTAATGCTTTTATAATAAACCAGAATAAGTACATTGCATTCCCATCCGCAGAGTGAGCGGTCTGGATATTGCACATTAATGTGAGTTACAGTGTCTGAGAGCTGTTATTTCCAAAGGTATATTAATAATCCCAACTCTGTCTCCAGGGAGATTGCCATGGAACTTCTCCAAGGTGTTTGTTTTAGAAATCTGGAGTCCAGAGCAGGTCTACACAAAAATAAGATAAAATAAAATAACATAGACAAGCAAGGCAACCTTTCCGGTAATTAAGTCATCACCTTGCAAACACTTGCAGAGAGTATCTGGACTGGTCGGGACCTCTCAGACTTTGCTTTATATCAGAATTATTTGGGAGAACTTAGTTGCAACAAAGATGCCATTTACAGATCATTGAAAGGAGATGTAATTTGGTGTCACCTTCCTGAAAACTTTTCCCTCTCTGATTATTCCTTCTCTGTTTTACTGGTTTTTCTTTCACTTCATTCATTAATTCATTGTCTCATTCATATATTGATTCAACAAGTCATTTTCCATGACAGATATAGAGTTTGAGTATTTTTTTTTAATAAAGTAAACATGTGCTTTGTCCTTGAGTTGTGTGCAGCATATAGGGCCTAGATATCTGTTCAATTTTTAGTTTCTACTATTCTAGGTAATAAAGATAACACACTGGATATATCTTTAAGAAATTGAAATTCTGATGAGGAAGACTGAAAACAAATGATGCTTATACAGAGTGAACTGATCTATACAAAAGACAACACATAATTAAGTGTTTATGCTGATGAGGGATTGACTATTGTGTACTGGGGTTGAGTCTCAGAAAATTTCTTTAGAAAGGAGAACTATTAGAGGTAGTATGCCCTGCACCACATAGATGGAGAATGTTATTGGTTGAACTGTATTCCCCTCAAATTCATACGCTGAATCTTTAATACCCAGTACCTCAGAATGTGACTTTGTTTGGAGATAAGTCCCTTAAAGGGGTAATTAAGTTAAAATGCAGGGCTTCCCACGTGGCACTAGGGGTAAAGAGCCCACCTGCCAATGCAGGAGACATAAGAGATGATGGTTCAATCCCTGGGTCAGAAAGATCCCCTGGAGGAGGTCAGTGGCTGCCCAGTCCACTATTCTTGCCTGGAGAATCCTATGGACAGAGGAGCCTGGCAGGCTACAGTCCACGGGGTTGCAAGGGGTCGGACACGACTGAACTACTCAGTATGCACACACACTAATTAAAATGTGGTCATTTGAGTGGACCCTAATAAAATATGACTGGTGTCTTAAAAGAGGAAATTTGGAAATAGACATACATGGAAGGAAGACCATGTGAAGGCACAGTGAGAAGATAGACATTTATAAGCCAAGGAGAGAAGACTCAGAAGAAACCATCCCTACTGACACCCTGATCTTGACTTCCAGCCTCCAGCATTGTGACCAACTCTGCTGTTAGAGCCAGCCAGCTTGTAGTTCTTCTTGTGGTAGCCCCAGCAGTCTAACCCAGTAGGGGGACTGGATAGACACGCAACTCTCTTCTGTGAAGCCCTCCAGTCGCTCCCACTCTCATTGCTTTTGCTGTAAAACTCTTGAACTTTTTTCTCCTTGTTTTTATTCTTTGGGATTACATTCTCCTTTTCTGCCTTATATAATCTTCACTTTTACTGTGCTGATACCTAACTATATTTCAGAATTACTCGTGAAGTAAGGGAAAGAAGCAGCATCTCAGGACCTCATAAAATTCTAGTTATGCAACTTACTCGTGGCCCTAGATGAATCTCTTCCTGATTTCAAGCACCCCTAACTGGGCTAGTAGATGGAGACAGTGCATAATTCACCAAATGGCTGTAAAGAATAAATATAAGACTATAAACCTAAATGCTCAGGAGACTAGCCACATAATATATTTATATTCTAGTATGTGTTGAATCTGAATGTCTTGAGGCAATTTATTCCAGTTTAATGAAACTAATTTATGGAGGAAAATGTTCATATTGAATCCAAACCTTACTCAGTTACCTTTCACTCTTTAATACAAGTTCTACTCTCAGAACCAGAGCACAATATCTCTCTGTAGAGTCTGGAAAGTAAATTAATTTTTTTTCCTTCCTTGGAATTCAGTTTGTATATTTTTCTGCTAGTTGATGCTTCTTTGATTGGTAAAGATACCAAGTCAGTTTTACTGGATCACAGGGGAGAAGGAAGGGAGAGTAGGGATGACTAAGATTTTTCATAGGGAGGTTGTTATACTGAAATTACACTTTTAAAAATCTGGAAGCATCTGTGGGAAAAAAAAAAAAAAAAAGTATCAAAGGCCTTATACAGGAACAAATGGGAACTGGAGAGTCCAGGAAGTAGAAAGTGAGAGCTTCAGGTGAGATGCTGTGATGGGAGGAGGGCAGATAAAATTCCAGAGATGTTTGTCAATATTACCATTTGCATTTTCTCTTTAAATACCCTAATAAAACAGATAACTTTTCTTAGCCCCGAAGTAACACCCATTTACAATATTGTAGTAAATTGAAACAAATAAATAGAATAAGTTAAATGTGACTTAAAATCCTATCATTTAGAAAGAATCACTATTAGCTTTTTGCAGCCTTTTTAGCCTATATATATACATATATGTATCTTTTTTTAATTCACAAAGTGCGATTTGTTTTCTATAGTCTCATTTGTAGCCCAATTTTTATACTTCAAAACTGATAAAAATTAAATATCTCTACATGCAGAAACATATTTAACTTTGTAACAGGATTTGGTATATATTAATCTTTCTAGAAGGTAATTTGTTAGAAGCTTAAAGTGAATTAGCACTTTGAAGTCAGTGTGGTATTATTTATGCTTTAATTTTCATTTCGTTGATGAGGATTTAAAAATTGATAATTTCCATATTTACATTGGCTATTTCCATTCACTATTTCTTGCCTTTTATTTTAATCAATTTAAATTATTAATTAATTTTAATTAATTTAAAATAAATTGTTTAATTAATTTGTTTATTTTAATTGGAGGCTAATTACTTTAAAATCGTTTTTGCTACACACTGACATGAATCAGCCATGGTTGTATATGTGTCCCCCATCTTGAAGGGCCCTCCCATCCCTCAGGGCTGTCCCAGTGTACCAGCTTTGAGTGCCCTGTTCCATGCATCAAACTTGGACTGGTGATCTGTTTCACATATGGTAATATACATGCTTCAATGCTATTCTCCCAAATCATCCCACCCTCACCTTCTCCCACAGAGTCCAAAAGTCTGTTCTTTGTATCTGTGTCTCTTTTGCTGTCTCGCGTATAGAGTCATTGTTACCATCTTTCTAAATTCCATACACATGCGTTAGTATACTGTATTGGTGTTTTCTTTCTGACTTACTTCACTCTGTATAATGGCCTCCAGTTTCATCCACCTCATTAGAACTGATTCAAATGCATTCTTTTTAAAAGCTGAGTAATATTCCATTGTGCATATGTACCACAGCTTTCTTATCCATTCATCTGCTGATGGACATCTAGGTGGCTTCCATGTCCTGGCTATTGTAAACAGTGCTGCAGTGAACATTTGGGTACACGTGGCTCTTTCAATTCTGGTTTCCTCGGTGTGTATGCCCAGCAGTGGGATTGCTGGGTCGTATGGAAGTTCTATTTCCAGTTTTTGAGGAATCGCCACACTGTTCTCCATATTGGCTGTACTAGTTTCCATTCCCATCAACAGTGTGAGAAGGTTCCCTTTTCTCCACACCCTCTTCAACATTTATTGTTTGTAGACTTTTTGATAGCAGCCATTACTATTTCTTGAATGGAATATTCACACTCTTTACTCATTTTCCTAACTGTGTATCTATGATTCCTCATTTATTGGTAAGACAGATTTCACCTATTCAGTAATCTAGTATTGGTCATGTATTTTGGTGATTTGTAATTTACCTTTTTATTTTATAAGGTTGGATGATTATAGACTAAAATCACTTCTACTCTGATGAATTAACCTATGGTTTTTCTGTTACCAAAGAACCTGGGTTTGTAGGATTTTGAAAATTAAAGAAGATAGGAAAAAGGAAGAAAGGGAGGAAAAGAGGAAGGAAAGGAGAAAGGAAGGAAAATAGCAAAGAATAGATTTCAAAGCAGTAGTGATCAATGATTTGGCAGACTATACTCCATATGATCACAAAGTAGGGCACCACTTAGCAACTAAAATCATTGCCACCAATGACCAACCATATTTTATGTTATCATTTCTTGAAACTTGCCCCTAAGATGTTGCAATCCAGTTTTCCTCAAAAGACAAGAAAAAGATAAATTCTAATTCAGTCTCTTCCTGAAACCCACTACACACTTGAATGATTTAGCTAAACCTTGAGTTCACTAAGTAGGTTAATTGATTTATGTGGTTTCAACCAATGAGACGTTCTATACACTTGTCTCCAGAGGAGTTTGAATGTATCAGGCCCTTTTACCAGAGGTCAAATGGTGATAGCTTCTGGGATCAATTAGTGAGTTGTTTAATTAGATTTGATTAACCAGCTCTGAACCATGACCGATTTTGTATGAGTAACGCCTCTTCAGTGTATTCGCTTTGCTGACTAACTTGGTAACTTCTGATGGGCTGTACACAAAGGAAGGCTTTACCCATTTGCAGAGATTATGTCCCATGAAGAATATAGAGAAAGCAGCAGCAAGTAAAATCTATAATTTTCCCTTTTTTCAACATGCCGACAATTCATGGAAACACATTTGGGCACTCTTGTGTTGAGCATGATTATGCTATTAGCACTAAACTCTTGTGAAAGTGTTAGTTGCTCATCTGTGCCCGAATCTCTGTGACCACGTGGACCATCAAGCTCTTCTGTCCATAGAATTCTCAAGACAAGAATACTGGAGTTGGCTGCTACATCCCCCTCCAGGCGTCATTCCCTACTCAAGTCAAACCAGCATTTCTTACATTTCCTGCATTGGCAGATGGGTTCTTTACCACTAGCACCACCTGGCAAGCCTCCAAGCATTTGTGTGTGTGTGTGTGTGTGTGTGTGTGTGTGTGTGTGTGTGCTCTGTCGCTCAGTTGTGTCCAACTGCTTGTGACCCCATGGGCTGCAGCCTTCCAGCTCCTCTGTTCATGGGATTCTCTAGGCAAGAATACTGGAGTGAGTTGCAATTTCCTTCTCCAGGGGATCTTCCCTACCCAGGAATCAAACCTAGGTCTCCCACATTGCAGGCAGATTATTTACCCTCTGAACCACCAGGGAATCAATGCCATGTAAATTTTTTTTTCTACTCATGAATTAGTAGAGGTGAAAGACCATAAGCACTAAAATCTTATCAGTCCTGATTCAACTCTTGACTCTAGCATTTACCCTTCCACTTTGCCAATCACAGCTCACTGCTGTCCTGAGTCTCATCACCTATACACAAGCTCTAGAAAGCCCACTTCTCCTAATTCTGTTTTCCTAAATAAGACTAATGTAGTAGTAGCAGTTAATAACAATCAACTTAAAAATGGTGACTGTTGCTCAGGGGTAACTTTGTCCCTTCAAGCATACTACTTCTATCTGCAGTGAGCTCACAATGAGCTTGAGAGGAGTCACTTGGCTTCAGGGAAACCAACAGAGATTCCCTGACACTTGGCTTCTAGAGCACCAGTTAAAGTTACCTCTAATACAGAACCATCTCTGATTAATTCCATTGCCCTATGTCATGTGTGTGTGTGTGTGTGTGGTGTGTGTGTGTGTGTGTGTGTGTGTGTGTGTGTGCTCAGTTGCTCAGTTGTGTCTGACTCATTGTGACACCATGAACTGCAGTCCGCCAGGCTCCTCTGCCCATCGGATTTTCCAGAGAAGAATACTGGAGTGTGTTGTAATTTCCTCCTTCAGGGGATCTTCCCTACTCAGAGATCAGACCTGATTCTCCTGTGTCTCCTACAATGGGAGGCAGATTCTTTCACCACTGAGTCACCTGGGAAGCCCCTTATGTTTTCCATGTAATACATTCAGATGCCTGTCTTTATCTGGTATTCACTCTTTACTCTGGCCCTCCTTCCTCACCCCTGTATGCGCAGTGTATAAGTTCTATTGATTCAGTCTCCTAAAATCTCTGGAGTCCACTTGTCCCCTTTGTGTTCCTCAGGACTCCCTCAGTTACAGGTACCATGAAGCTCACTCATATTACTGCATCATTATTCTTCTTCTTCTGCCTTAATTTTTATCCAGTCACATCCCTTTTTATTTATAGACTAGTCAGTGAGATTTCTTCTGAAATAAGTACCTGATGATGTCATTTTCTCTAAAGTCCTTTAAGAGTTACTAGTTACACAGAGAGCAGAAATCTCAATAGCCTCACATAGATGCAGACCTACCGTGTGGTTCAGTGAATTTCAATTTTCCCACAAACTCACCTTCATCTCTCACCATGTATGAACTCACATGTCTTAGAGCCTTCTACTGATCTATTTTTTCTAAGCCCTTACACAGAATATCTCCTAACCTGTGCTAGGATTTTAAGATGATCTTCCAGGAAACTTTGAGCAGTTTCCACCACCTACATTAGTTGCCTTTTCCCTGAGTTCCAATAACATGCACTGCATACCTCTGTGTTGTCTTATACTGAAATGCAGTTATCGAAAATGTAATAAAATATCTTTCATCCCTTTGTCTCCAGCTGTATACAGTGTCTGCTTATATTGTGTTCAAAACAGTTCTACTTGTGACTCAATTAATGAATGACATTTTATTCCTTTTTTCCCCTCCATTTCTCAAAGGCCCTTAACTTACTCTTGTCTCATGCAGATGATGCTTATCTGTACACATGCTTCATCTCCCCCATAGAATTATGAAAGCCCAAGGAAAGGACTCATGTTTGAACTTTTTATATAAATTTTTTGTTCAAGTGTTTGTAGGAATAATACAAGGAGAATTATTCTTGTATAATTCACCCAGGTTTCTCTAGTTTTGCAAAACTAGTTTTTGTATTCCTTATACTTTTTGGCACAATACACGACTTGTGTAGGGACTATGTAAATAACTGTTGACTGATTCACAGATTTATTGGACAGCTTCTGCATAGTTACCCCACTCAGAAGTGTCCGTGAAACATAGTGCCCAAGGAAAACACCACAGTGGACAGATAGAATTTCAAGGAGCATGTTAGATGAGCTGCTTTGTCTGGACTGAGAGATGGCCAGAAATATGAATCTAAATTCATCTAAAGCAGCTGATCAGTGTAACCTGCTTGACTACATGAGGCCCCATTCATCATGGTGTTGGTATGGGGGGATTTCTTTTCTAGCATAGACATGTATTTTGGTTATAAAATTATCATCCCTGGTCATTATGCCTCTTCCAGCAGGACAATCTGTGGATTCAAAGAATGCCTCATTCACGGTCAAAATAGTGTGCATAGCATTACTTGTAATCAAGAAATTCATTTCACAGCAAAGAAAGTACAGCAAAGCTTATGTCCACAGAATTAAGCACTTTTTGGTTGTTCTTTGTTTTTTACTTCATACCTGGTCATTCAGAAGTATGGGTATAACAGGGAGATGGGTTGACTTACTGAGGACTCAGTTATGATGTCAGTTTTGAGACAGAACTCTGCAAGAATTAAATTCTAAATTACCCAGTAATTAAATATTAATATTTAATTTTTTAAATAATAATTATTTTTAATATTATTTAAATTAATATTTAATTTTAATATGCTTTTGAATCCATATTATAAGGTGCTTAGTTCCTCATTGCTAAAGTAGGTGCGATTGGAAAGGGATGTACTGGAGTGGATTCTATTGTTATTAGACCAAATAGCCCACTCACTTCCCTTGTGGCTTTCCTTGTGGCTCAGCTGGTAAAGAATCCACCTGCCATGTGAGAGACCTGGGTTCAGTTCCTGGGTTGGGAAGATCCTCTGGAGAAGGGAAAGGTTGCCCACTCCAGTATTCTGGCCTGGAGAATTCCATGGACAGTCCATGGGGTTGCAAAGAGTCAGACACGGATAAGAGACTTTCACTTTCACTTTCAGCCCACTCACAAAATTTTCAGTTCCCATCCTGGCAACTCCAAACTCTGCTGATTTGAAGTCCTTTGCTCAAAAACAGGAAATGCTTCCACTAAGACACATACAAATGATTCCAGTGAATGGAAAGTTGAGACAGACCTCTGGTCTTTTGATGATCCTACGTCATTGAACCAAAAGGCAAAGAAAATATAAATTAATTAAAAGACAAAGAGAGGAGTTTATGGGCTAGAGTGATTGATCCACAGTACTAAGGGGAAACTGGACAGTTGCTCCCCATAGAGACAAGGAGAGCTAAGTCAGGGAGCCAGAGGATATTCTGAAATGATTAATATTTCCATTTCCAATAGTAGGAGTTAATGGAAAACTGCTAGGAACCAAATAAAATGACCATAAAATATTCAGACCCTTCAGAAATAAAGGCTTGGATTATTCTCCCAGTGCAGATCTTTAATCAGATGGGTTCCTGCTGAGGGTAGTGGAAATATGGAATGGAGAGTGGGTCTCTTGTAGACAACATATATAGGGGTCTTGTTTTTGTATCCAATCAGCCAATCTTTGTCTTTTGGTTGAGGCATTCAACCCGTTTACATTTAAGGTAATTATTGATAAGTATGATCCCGTTGCCATTTACTTTGTTGTTTTGGGTTCAAGATTATATACCCTATCTGAGTTTCCTGTCTAGGGAAGATCCTTTAGCATTTGTTGGGGCGCTGGTTTGGTGTTGCTGAATTCTCTCAGCTTTTGGTTGTCTGTAAAGCTTTTGATTTCTCCTTCAAATTTGAATGAGATCCTTGCTGGGTACAGTAATCGGGGTTGTAGATTATTTTCTTTCATGACTTTAAGTATGTTCTGCTATTCCCTTCTGGCCTGAAGCGTTTCTATTGAGAGATCAGCTGTTATCCTTATGGGAGTCCCCCAGCAATCCCACTGCTGGACATACACACCAAGGAAACCAGAACTGAAAGAGACACATGTACCCCAATATTCATCGCTGCATTGTTTACAATAGCCAGGACATGGAAGCAACCTAGATGCCCATCAACTGACGAATGGATAAGAAAGCTCTGGTACATATACACAATGGAATATTATTCGGCATTAAAAAAAAAATTCATTTGAATCAGTTCTACTCAGGTGGACGGAACTGGAGCCTATTATCCAGAGTGAAGTAAGCCAGAAGGAAAAACAACAATACAGTATACTAATGCATATATATGGAATTTAGAAAGATTGTAACAAGAACTCCGCATGTGAGACAGAAAAAGAAATGCAGATGTATAAATAGACTCGTGGACTCTGTGGAAGAGGGCAAGGGTGGGATGATATGGGAGAATGGCATTGAAACATGTTAAGTATCATATGTGAAATCAATCACCAGCCCAGGGCTGATGCTCGGGGCTGGTGCACCGAGATGACCCAGGGGGAGGGAGTCAGGAGGGAGGAGGGAGGGGGGTTCTGGAGGGGGAGCATATGTAAACCCATGGCGGTTTCATGTCAATATATGGCAAAACCAACACAATAAAGTAAAGAAAATTAAAAAAAAAAAAGAATGGAGAGTGGAAGAAGGAAGACATAGATAGCAACTGTGACCTCAGAGGAAGCTGTAGAAACAAGAAAATGTAGGCAGCTTGCATGTTTTCTTTTTGTTTTGTGTGTGTATAATTATTCTTACATATTAATTTTTTCTTTCCCTTTTTATCCTTACAATTTTGTATAAGTTTGTTGCAAATTAAGTTTCCTAGCATTACTTAGTACCAGAATATTTAATAAGGCTGTGATTAATCTGAGGAGTAAATAATGTAGTCAGCAATTAACAGTTAACACAATGACTGTCAAGACTGTGTGTCTTCTCGCTTCGGGGAGAATATGAGAGCTTGGACACTTGTTCAGAGGCTAGCAGCCTCTTGTGAGGTAAAAACAGAGTTGTTTTGCTTTAGTATGGAAGTCCAAGGCTGTGCCGAGGGTTATTTAGGAATGCTGTGCATCCCAAATGGTGGACTCTGCAGATAATTAAGTTGCTGCCTCTCAGCTGTTAAACCACTCTGCTTTGCAATGCTTGAAATCTGAGAGACCAGACGCTGCACACTGTATTTCTCCTTTGCCCGCTGGTTCTATGTTATGTTAGGGTCTGCCAGCAGCCAGTCCTGGACATGCACTGCAAGGAGAGAAGGCACCACATGGCTCCGTGCTTCACTACAGCAGAAAGGGCATCTGCGTGCAGTGGTCCTTGGCCACCAGTGAGGCGGGCTGCCCTTGGGGTCAGCTGATAGGGCCCACCGGGTAGTTTCTTCCGGAAGCTGAGAGTGATTTTTGGTCATGGCTCTACCTCTAGATGTGTTGTTACCACCGGGAGGGACAATGTGTTCCTGTGTCAGTCACGCCCTCTTGTCATAGGGTTGACTGCCAGCCTGGCATGGCCTCCTCTGAGCTTTTATTCTTTCTTTTCCTTTCCCTAGCCCTAGGGGTGGTGGCCACTCCCCATTGTTAATAATGTTTTTATTTCTTGTAATTCTTTTTTGCCCTTTTAAATTGGTTAAATATTGTTTTGAACTGAATGCATGTGTCTGGCCAAAATTCCTATTTGGTAACCTTAATTTTTTTTCCATACTGTTCATGGGGTTCTCAAGACAAGAATACTTTAGTGGCTTGCCATTCCCTTCTCCCGTGGGCCACATTCTGTCAGACCTCTCCACCATGACCTGTCCGTCTTGGGTGGCCCCACATGGCATGGCTTAGTTTCACTGAGTTAGACAAGGCCGTGGTCCGTGTGATCAGATTCACTAGTTTTCTGTGATTATGGTTCTAGTATGTCTGTCCTCTGATGCCCTTTCACAACACTTACCCTCTTGCTTGGGTTTCTTCTGCCTTGGACTTGGGGTATCTTTTCATGGCTGCTCCAGCAAAGTGCTGTTGCTGGACGGTGAAAAAGGCTGAGCATTGAAGAATTGATGCTTTTGAACTTTGGTGTTGGAGAAGACTCTTTTGAACTGTGGTGTTGGAGAGTCCCTTGGACTGAAAAGAGATCCAACCAGTCCACCCTAAAGGAGATCAGTCCTGGGTGTTCATTGGAAGGACTGATGTTGAAGCTGAAACTCCAATACTTTGGCCACCTCATGCAAAGAGTTGACTCATTGGAAAAGACCCTAATGCCGGGAAGGATTGGGGGCAGGAGGAGAAGGGGAAGACAGAGGATGAGATGGCTGGATGGCATCACCAACTCGATGGACATGAGTTTGGGTTGACTCCAGGAATTGGTGATAGACAGGGAGATCTGGCGTGCTGCAGTTCATGAGGTCACAAAGAGTGGGACATGACTGAGCGACTCAACTGCAACTGTGAACCCTAATTTTTAGTGTGGCTATATTTAGAGTAAATTGGGTTTCCCTGGTGGCTCAGTGGTAAAGAATCCGTCTGCCAATGCAGGAGATGGGGGTTTGATTCCTGGGTCAGGAAGATTCCTTGTAAAAGAAAATGGCAACCCACTCCAGTTTTCTAGCCTGGGAAACCCCATGGACAGAGGAGCCTGGTGTGCTACAGTCCATAGGGTCACAAAGGGTCAGACATGACTGAAGTGACTTAGAACACAGTGTCTTATGTCTATGAGTTGTCTCTTACTCCTTACAGAAAACTTGGGGTGAATTACATTACCCACATCTAGTGGTGGTGGGAAGAATTAGGATCCCAATAGGTATCTCAGGAGGCAGAGCACCATGCTTATATCAGCTTGGATAAGTACTACTTACTGTTGGTAGCCCCCTGATGACTAAATGGACTTGCCATGGAGTTGGTTGGTGATGGTGGTGTGACAGTGGCAAGATTTCAAACAAGATCTTGAGTGGGTGAAGACAAGATGGACTTTGATTTGGATGAAAAGCACAAAGCTATGCTGTATACAGTATCTGAAACTTTCATGAAAAAGTGAAACTATTAATAACTCTTTTTTCCTTATGGTCTATCCTTTTGCAATGTCTGGTCTGCTGAATGTCTGTGTGCTTTGCTTTCTTCATTCCACTCTGACACCAGTTATGTAGATTTTTCCTGGTCAGGTGATCCTAATGTCTGTTTGAAAGACAATCCACAATTAGAATAGTGGATCAAAGTATGAATATGATGGAAGTAGGATCCATAGACCAGATTGCTCCAGGTTTTAAAAATTATGTCTCCTTTTATTGACTACCACCTCGAGAAACTAGAATTCTGAATCTATCTGTTCAAGATTGAGATGTAAATCTAGCATAATATGTCCAGGGATAGGGCTACTTAACACAATTCCAGTCAGGATGAATGGAGGCTTCTGTTTCACACATCTATGTAGGGCTATAGAGTTGGATCCAATACAGAGTTGGATCCAAATGTGGTAAAAATTAGAAAAAATAGGAATCATACACGTGCCCCTTCTGAATCAGAGATTGGGACTCCTAATAACATCTCTTTGCAAAGTAGATATACCAGTGGCCTACTTAAGAGTCACACACAGTGCTAGGGGCCCTGATATGACAAAATACAATCCATATTCCTTGTGCTCAAGAAAATAATACAGCAGTGGATAATTCCAAATAAAATACTTGATTACAACAGCTTGAAAAGGGATATAATAGCATGTTGCAGAAAAGCAGATGTAGAATATATCATTTGTTGTAGACATCTGTTATTTTTTGCCTGTCCAGTCTCTGTTTTTCATGGTTCCCCGCCCCCGACCCTTTTCCTTCTTTTGGTAATAGTGCTCTGATTTCCTTTTGGGAATGCACACCTCCTCCATTCTAATCCATATCTGTTGAATGCACTCATCCAAGCTCCTGGGAAGAAATGTGATACAAGTTGTACCAGTGAGAATTCATAGTAGAATTTATCTGAGTGTCAAAAAAGAAGCTTTCTCTCTGTGTACCTGTCTCTGTCTCCCTCTTTTCTCTTTTATTGTACTTAATAAAGTTCTAAGGCCACTTTCACCACCATATTCAAAGACCCTATATTTGCAGTGTGACTTTGACAGTGGAAAGCTGAGGAAATAGTTGAAGAAAGAAAAACAAAGACTATATCTTTGGAAACTGTGGATCTAGCCATGACAAAAATCTTATTTATCCCTGAAAATTTTGGTGGTGAGAGGTAATAGAGACATTTTTTAAAATTGTTTGTTCTTCTTTCTCTTTGGCTTGTTTATAACATTTTAATTAAAATAGACTATGATCAATACACAATACAAACAGCAAAAGACACTGTCTTCAAACCTATTTGTGCATCATAGCTACCTAACAATAAAATATTCATCTGAATCTTATTCACACAGACTGACCTGAATATGGGACATCAGTGTCTCTCAGTTGCCAAGCCTACACTTGAATAGACCTTGTGAATTTATTTTCTCTCCACAGTTCCTGTGATTTCTCTGTAAGAACATGTACCAATTAGCCTTCAGAAGAGTTAAGACCTCTGAAACAGACCTGTATAGCCTAATTATCCCAGTTGAGACCTCAAGCTTTTGAGAAAGTCATTATAGGATTAGAAAAGCTGCTTGGTTGATCTGCCCAAAGATAGATGAATGAGCTTTGCCAAGCTTAATTTACATCTGTAGCACCGCAGTACTAACCCACAGATTCTTGAGAAATAAAAAAAAAAAAGAAAGACTATTAATATAAGCCCTGAATTCTGAGATGTTCTGTTATACAGCGATAGCTAACTGATACACTCACACATAGTTCCACACTTTGTTATCAGTGACGTATCTGGGACTTACAGTTCAGTCCTATGTCACCAGAGCCCATGGTCTTTTCTTACTCACTACTGCCTTGGTTCTTCTTTGCTGAACTTTTTATTCATGGATTTTATAAATATAATCCTTCTGAGAAGTATAGAACCCTGAGGTTTACTCTCATTTGCAGTGGAGATTACTTGATTTCTTTTCAAATAATTTTCTTAACCTCATCAGCAGTCGTCATTCGTGCTTAGCATACCAAAAGGTTCTGAGTTACCTTTGCAGTTCAACTCTGTAGACCAGGGTCTGGCTTCTCTGAAATAAACATGCCTCCAGGAGACTCTATCTGTCAGTAGAGGTTTACTACAAGTTTCTGAAATACAAGGAGACATCCCTCTTCATAAACAACAGAGATGCTGCCTGCCTGTGCTCAATGAATCCATGGTCCACTCAGAGTGCTCTTTAGGCTACCCATTATTCTTTGTAGATCTTTGTGATTTAGAAGAAGATATGAGAAGAAGAGCAAGAAATTAAAAGTTTTGGTATGAAAATGGTAGGAAGTATGAGTTATAGCTTGAAGATAAACTAACAGTTTCAGTTCAGTAAAGTTCAGTCACTCAGTCGTGTCTGACTCTTTGAGACCCCATGAATTGCAGCACGCCAGGCCTCCCTATCCATCACCATCTCCCAAAGTCAACCCAAACCCATGTCCTTCGAGTCGGTGATACCATCCAACCATCTCATCCACTGTCTTCCCCTTCTCCTCCTGCCCCCAATCCTTCCCAGCACCAGAGTCTTTTCCAATGAGTCAACTCTTCACATGAGGTGGCCAAAGTATTGGAGTTTCAGTTTCAACATCAGTCCTTCCAATGAACACTCAGGACTGATCTCCTTTAGGATGGACTTGTTGGATCTCCTTGCAGTCCAAGGGACTCTTTTTAATAGAAGATAGATATCTTATGTTAATTGTTCAGCTTGTACACAAGTGAAACTGGAATTTGAACCATAGCTGTTTTTTTTTCACACTATACTGCGGTATAATAACCCGATTTCTGGTATGATGAAATCTAATAGAACGAGCAGCTCACACTTCAAGGAGGTGTGTATTCCTTTCTCAGTCTTAACTTGTAACAGTATTATGACCTAGGAATAACCCAATCTAGCCATTTTTCCCATTTAAGAGCAGAGGAACTGGCCCCCGACTTTTAGGCTCAAAACTAGATTATTTCAATAATCATAACAATAATTTCAAAAGATATACTTTCATATGATTTCCAAATTTTATATAATTTATTTATTACTATTGGTGCTGTTGGGGGGAGGTCAGCACTGTTTAATTTTCCTTAGTGGTATTTCAGCACTGTTGTTCAAAACAGTGTGGGATGATTGTTCAGTGTTTCCCCAACAGACATAATCAGAAGGAAAAGAGGAGTATAGAGTCAAGATATCTCTCTCCAAATGCTTTTATTATTTAAAACATAATCTGTATTCCTAACCGGTGAGAATACCTGATGCCTGCTAACAGACAAGCAGCGATCCTGAGAATACTTTCGAGAAGTTTTTGTTTTGATATAATGAGCTATTTCCCAGGTTTTATTGTTACTTAACATTGCAAAATGTCATGCTATATGAGAAGAAATCACAAAACCGTTTTTATCTGCACTCAGCTAGATGAACATGGATTGATTTTCATTGTGACTTTAGCAGTGCTGTTTCTTTATTTTCTGTATTGGTCTGTACGGCATGTGGAACATGGGTTCAGGACTCCGACACTTAGGTCTCAACCTAAGTGAGAGCCAAGGCTCTCAGATCAACTTCCATGACCCAGAGCAAACAATTTCCTGCTCAGTAGAATGGGGCTAACAGTAAGACCTACTTGGAGGTGTTACAGCTAATGAGGTAAGCAAATATCAAAGACTTGGTATACAGCAGATAGTACATGCTTGATTAAGTGTCCTGGTTTGTTTGTTTTTCTGGGGGAAAGAGTCAAGTGAACACGAATTTTGGACCCAAACTCTACCTTCAACTTTCTTTGGCATCCCCCACAACTCATGTCTCCGCTTTGAGTAGGTTGTCTTAATTTGCAATGTGGTGTTAAGTTCTCCTCTACAGTCTTTCTGAGGATTAGTAACAATACATTATCATTCTGAATCTTAGCACTTGGCTGGCCCAAAGTATGTGCTTGGAAAGAAAAAAATGTAGCTCTTATAATTAGGTCCCCTGGTGTGGCTATACCTTCATTTCTGAGTCTCGAGGCTACTAACCTAGAAGTTCCTCCTGTAGAGAAGCCTCACAAAGCAGATTAGCGCAGCGTTTAATTTTAAAATATAACTATACAAAGCAGCATGCTGAGATGACTGCCTTGCATTAATCTTCAGAACAATTAAGCATAATGCTAAATCATGGTAAACTACATTTCTGAATTGATCTACAGTATCATGAATAACATCTGCATCTCCAGGGGAACAATTTACGCTCTTCAGTAAAGTGTGAAACATTAGTGAATAGATTCTCTCTCTCTCCTCATCTAACATTTTTGTTGTTGTTGTTGTTATTTGGCAAATCTTTCTTTCTTAGACTGAGCTGGCAGGAATCTTTTCTGACTTACTACTTAAGTGGTGGTGGTGGTTTATTCATTAAGTCGTGTCTCTGGTGACCCCATGGACTGTAGCCTTCCAGCCATCTCCTTCTCCAGAGGAATCACCTCAACCCAGGGATCGAACCCAGGTCTCCGTATCACAGGTGAGTTCTTTACTGACCTAGCCACCAGGGAAGCCCCAGTACCTATGTATTTTATTTCAAAAAGAAAGACTCTGGGGAGTAGAGACACTAAATCATCACCTGAGGGTTTCCCACATGGAAAATAGCAGAACTCAGCTCAGAACCCAGGAGGCAGTACCCTAGATAACATCCCTACAACTGCAGCACATACTTCCCTGAAAACTGGAACCTCTGGTTTGGACAGGAGCCCGGGAAAGGGTGCTTTCTTCTCGTCAATTCATGCCTCCCCTCTGGGTTACCAACAATGACCATTAGTTCTTTTTAAAAACTATTTGACCAAAAATGTGCTATTCTGAGTGCTATATTTTTAATATTAAGAAAAATGGGTGAGTGTGTGTTGAGATCAGAAAGTTAACATGTACAGGAATAAATAGATCAAACTTCCTAAAATCATCTTCAGATGTCCAGGTTTTAATTTCCTAACTCTTGTTGTTAGCAGACTTGATGTGTGCATGCTAAATCACTCAGTCCTGTCCTACTCTTTGCAACTCTGTAGACCATAGCCCACCAGGCTCCTTTGTCCATGGGGATTCTCCAGGCAAGAATACAGGAGTGGGTTGCTATGCCCTCCTGCAGGGGATCTTCCTGACCCTGGGATTGAACTCACATCTCTTCTGTTTCCTAAATTGGCAGTTGAGTCCTTTACCACTAGTGCCACCTGGGTAGCGGGCTTGATAAGAAATCTTAAAAACAAATAGTTTTAGGTATGCAACATTTCTAAATGAGTTGAAGCCATGAAAACTTTTATAAAAAAAAAGAAGAATCAAAATACATAAAATACATACATTCATTATAAATTCAAACTACAGTGTTTTTCAAAGTAAGGATATTAAAATGCCTTGGTGAAGTTTGTTCAGCTTTTTTGAATTATTAGGTTCATCATATTTCAATTAGAGTCATTAAGAATCTAATATATATACCTGGCTCACTGCTAAGGACTTTATAAATTATTTATCTCATCCAAAATGAGACAGAAAATATTTTTTAGTTGTCATTCTAATATCCATGAGTGCTAAGTCGATTCAGTCATGTGACCCCATGGATTCTAGCCTGCCAAGCTCCTTTGTCCATGGGATTTCCCAGGCAAGAATACTGGAGTAGGTTGCCATGCCCTCTTCCAGTGAATCTTCCTGACCCAGGGATCAAACCTGAGTCTCTTAAGTCTCCAGTATTGGCAGACAGGTTCTTTACCACCAACACCACCCAGGAAGCCCACTCCAGTATTCTTGCCTAGAGAATCCCATGAACAGAGTATCCTGGTAGACTCTAGTCCATAGGGTTGCAAAGAGTCAGACATGACTGAAGTGACTTAGCATGCACGCACATAATCAGTTCAGGTCTGTTCAGTCACTCAGTCATGCTCGACTCGTTGCGGCCCCATGGACTGCAGCACGCCAGGCCTCCCTGTCCATCACCAACTTCCGGAGTTTACACAAGCTCATGTCCATTGAGTCAGTGATGCCATCCAACTATCTCATCCTCTGTCATCCCTTTCTCCTCCTGCCTTCAATCTTTCCCAACATCAGGGTCTTTTCAAATGACTCATTTCTTTGCATCAGGTGGCCAAAGTATAGGAGTTTCAGCTTCAGCATCAGTCCTTCCATTGAACACCCAGGACTGATCTCCTTTAGGATGGACTGGTTGGCTCTCCTTGCAGTCCAAGGGACTCTCAAGACTCTTCTCCAACATCACAGTTCAAAAGCATCAATTCTTTGGCACTCAGCTTTCTTTACAGTCTAACTCTCACATCCATACGTGACTACTGGGAAAATGCACGTAATGGTTTTATGTAAATGTTCTACATAAATTTGATAAAAAGCCAGTGTTTTTCAAGCTTGAGCATGAATTAGAATCACTGAGAGGGTTGTTAAAAACACATTTTGTGACCCCACTGCCAGAGTTTCTGATTCTGTGGTATTGGGTGAGGCTAGATAGCTTGCATTTCTCAGGAAATTCTGGTAGTGCTGATGCTGCTGGCCTTGGGCTCACACTTCCAGAATCACCACTGTAAGCCATGAGCTCTTCAAACTTAAAAAATGAAAGAAAAGCTTATCTAATTCAGTTTACCAGCTAATATCAAGCATATTAATCTCTCAGAAACACACTTTCATCATCTGTAAAATAACATTCACTTTGAATTCATTCTAGATGGTTACCACATACTGTCACTTCCAAGACAATTATTAAATATTTGTTATCTTTCCCTCTTCTCTTCTGAAATCAAAAAGGCACATTTATGCCATGGACCATGTATACATAGAAGTCTTCCTTGCAGTATGAAGTACTGGAAAAATTAAGAACTTGGAATCAGATTTAGGTGTAAATATTGTTTCTGCCTTTATTATTTTGGTCACATTATACATTGTCCTTAAATACTTTCCCCTCCTGTGAACTGGCTTATTTAACACTTCTGTCAGCTTCAGCCAAATGGGTCTTTCTACCAGAACATCCCAGAAGTGCCTCAAACTCACGGCAAATTACTTCGTTACCTCTCTATACATACACACTCTTTTCTCTTAAAGTCTGTTTTTAGAACTTTTTATTTTGTGTTGGAGTAGTTTCAGGTGAACAGTGAAGAGATTCAGCCATTCATACATATGTATCCATTCTCCCTTAAACTCCTCTCCTATCCAGGCTGCCACATAACATCGAGCAGAATTCCCTATGCTATACGGTAGGTCCTTGTTGGTTATCCATTTTATGTATAGCAGTGTGTACATGTCCACCCCACTAAAGACTTGATTTTAGTCAGTTCAGTTTAGTTCAGTTGCTCAGTTGGGTCCAACTCTTTGCATCTCCATGGACTGCAGCACACTGGGCTTCCCTGTCCATCACCAGCTCCCAGAGTTTACTCAAACTCATGTCCACTGAGTTGGTGATGCCATCCAACCATCTGATCCTCCATTGTCCCCTTCTCCTTTCACCTTCGATCTTTCTCAACATCAGGGGCTTTTCAAATGAGCCAGTTCTTTGCATCAGGTATGCTGCAACAAAATCCTTCAAGAATCTAGAAATCTTGGGGTAACAATTGCTTCTTTGTCTTTGGCTATGTGCATACAGTTGACCTTACAAATTTCTTTCTAAACCAACCAACTTATATCCTTTCCATTTTTGTTCATCTTGCCATTGTCTTTCTCTGTGCCCACTGCACAAATTAACAGAGTTGGGAGTTGTCACTGTTTTAAGGACCTCCTTCATGTTTGGAGAGTCTTCTTGGTCTTAAACTGAAAGGTCCAATAAGATCCTTCTCAGGATCTACTAGATGATGGTATGTGTGTGCTCAGTCGTGTCTGATGCTTTGCAACCCCATGGACTGTAGCCCACCAGCCTCCTCTCTCCATAGGGTTTTCCCTGTGAGAATACTGGAGTGGGTTGCCATTTCCTCCTCCAGGGATTAGATGATCAGGAGCTAGGAACATCCTAAATCAGGGACTCTTCAACACTAACGCTGGCCATGACATGGTGGCAATAGAATCAATCGTGTCCTAGAAGAATGACTATCCAGGTTCTACAAGCAGGTTTTATGCCCAGTATCAGAGATGGGCAAACTATAACTTCTGTCCCCATTAATCTTGGCAGTGGTGTCTTTGTAGGCCCAGTTCTGCCATCAGAATAGGATGACCAACTCTACCAGTTTGCCTACAAGAAAGGGTGTCCCAGGACAGGACACTCTCAACTTTAAAATTAGGCCAATGGTGGGTAAGTCAGGATGAGATCCTGAGGGTATATGAGGAAATCTTTGTTCCTGACTGCAGAGACTCATGTCTAAGTCTCTGAACCTCTAAAAATAAGTTAGATACTTCAGTTTCCTTTAATAAGCACCTCTCATTCTTAAATTTGCCAGATAGCTTATGTTGTTTTCAGTGAAACCTGAAGCTGAAGCTCCAATACTTTGGCCATGTGATAGGAAGAAGACTCATTGGGAAAGCCCCTGATGCTGGGAAAGATTGAAGGCAGGAAGAGTAGGGGACCACAGAGGATGAGATGGTTGGATGGCATCACCGACTCAATGGACATGAGTTTGAGTAAACTCTGGGAGATGGTGACAGACAGGGAAGCTTGTCAGGCTCAAAGAGTCAGACATGACTAAGAGACTGAACAACAAATCCTGGCCAATATCACTTCTTATGTGACATCTTAGCCTCCAGTCTTACTCAGCTGAAGTCCTTTCTGCTGTCAGCCCCACCCCACCCCCACCCCCACCCCACACACACATATACAGGTTGCAGGCACCCTCCCTTACTTTCCTGGTTCCCATAAGCACCTCATGGGCTTCCCAGGTGGTGCCAGTGGTAAAGAATCTTCCTGCCAATGCAGGAGATACAAGAAGTTTAGATTCAAATCCTGGGCCAGGAAGATTCCCCTGGAGGAGGAAATGGCAACCCACTCCAGCATTCTTGTCTGGAGAAGCCCATGGACAGTGGAGCCTGGCCGGCTACAGCCCATGGGGTCACAAAGATAGGACACAACTGAGCCACTGAGCATGCATAAGCGCCTCATAGTGTCACCTAGGCGAGGATGGATGTCTGAGGCTTGACTTTATATGCCCATCTCTGAGCATAGACCTTACCTCCTTTGTATGTATTTTAAAGTCTTGCTGATTGAAGAAGCTTGGTAAGATTTTCTGTTAAAGGGTGGAAAATGCTGCAACCAGATGTTTTTGTTTTAGTTATTCATGAAGTTTTTCCCCCTGAATTTTACTAGTTTTGCTTGCATGCCTATTGAAATTTGAGAACTTTCTACCCCAGCAATTTAACAAGTATACTCATTTTTACACCTGGACTCCTATTTCTGGCAGCACAGCAAGTGCTTGTTGTCTTAGTCTTAAATAAATAAATAACAAAGTAAAACAGTGCCCATCCAGGATGTTGTATTGTTAGCTGTAGGTTCCTATTAGCAGCTTATTCCTTGTAGGGTGCATTCTTCTATGGAAGACACACAAAGCAAGAAACAGAAAAAGACTAGAGCCTATTTGAAACTAAAAGAAGACAGATTCCTAAATATATAAAAACAAGAAGAATGGAGCCTGGGAACCAAATGATTCTTTAGATAAGAAAGAACCCTGCAGGTGAGGGATATTCATGTCACAATAGTGCCCTAGGGTTTTGAGTGGTTTGATAGAATTACCATCTGGAGTGTGGTGATTCCATAGTCACATAAACCTTCCGTGCATTTCTAAGTCCAGGCTGACAGTAACTTAATCAATAGTAACATTTCTGGAAACACCAGGTCCTCCTTTGTGCTTTCAGGTCCAAGTCCATGGGTTTGCTGTTTGCAGATTCTTGACTATTAATTGGCTAATCAATACAACTGCTGAAGTAGATGGTCATATTTTATCTCTGGTGGGTATGCTTAAAATTTCTGCGATAGATTTTCAGTTCTTAAGTTTCACTTTTCTTTAAAGGAGCTATCGTTCTTCTAATGTAAAATGCAGCATTATGTAAAGAAATCACACTTTGGAGTCTAGACCCAGATTCTAAATATATATCTATGACTTACAGCCATAAATCTATGGGCAACTTTCTTAGTTTCATTAAGCTTCATGTTTTTTTCCACCTGTAAATTGCTGATTATAGAAGAAGACTCAATAAAAGAAACTTATTTGGATAAAGTTTACACAGTTGGATAAAATCTAGTCTATGCACAGTAGCTATCTTCCCAGCTTCCCTGATATATAAAGAATAAACTATGATTACAGTGGACTTTATTGAGCAACTGTTATACAATTTGATTCCTTTTTCACCCCTTTTAACTATCTAATGAGGTCACATGGTTGGAGGTATAGAGATAAGTAATTCTGAGCAGGGGACACAGTCCAGTGGAAGAATCAGACAATTACAGTGCCTTGGGATTAGGTGTGTGCACAAGGAACATGGTAACAACAGTGCTTAGTCCCCTCATGAAGCCACAATAAACTTAATGGTAAAGGGCCAGTAAGGCTGAGTACCGAAGAATTGATGCTTTTGAACTGCGGTACTGGAGAAGACGCCAGAGAGTCCCTTGGGCTGCAAGAAGATCAAGCCAGTCAATCCTAAAAGAAATCAACCCTGAATACCCATTGGAAGGACTGATGCTAAAGCTGAAGCTCCAGTATTTGGCTACCTGATGCGAAGAGTCAACTCACTGGAAAAGACTCTGACTTTGGGAAAGACTTAGGGCAGGAGGAGAAGGGGACGACAGAAGATGAGATGGTTGGATGCTATCACTTACTCAATGACATGAGTTTAAGCAAATTCCAGGAGATAGTGAAGGACAGGGAAGCCTAGTGTGCTGCAGTCTGTGGAGTCACAAAGACTAAGACAAAAATTAGTGACTGAACAACAACAATGCAAAAGGAACATGGTCCCATCCTTACTTAGTCCAACCACGAAGCTACAAGAAACTTAATGGTGAAGGGCTACTTAAATGCGGTTATTGAAGAAGAGGACAAGGATCTCACAAGGAAAGGTGTGAGGATGGCATTCAGGGAAGTGAAAGAACCATGTCCTAGGCCAGGGCCCAGGCTTTAAAGTGTAAGAAAATCATAAAAAAGGGTGCAGGAAGGCAAATAAGAGGAAACTAAGATGAAAGAGAGTTTAGGGCCTTGTAAAATACATTCATTGTATGAAACTTGTAATGGATACTTCCTGCATTTTGGCTTAGGAGACTTGTCTTTTTTATTAATTAATTATTTACTTATTTTTGGCTATGCATGGGCACATTTCTCTAATTGTGGCAAATGGGGACTACTCTCTAGTTGTGGTGTGTGAGTTTCTCATTGCAGAGGCTTCTCTTGTTGCAGAGCATGACCTCTGGAGCACATGGGCTCAGTAGCTCACAGTAGCTATGTACAGCAGCTTATCTGCCCTGGGCAAGTGGTATCTTCCCGGACCAGGGATCGAACCCATGTCCCCTGCATTGGCAGGCAGATTCTTAACCACTGGACTGCCAGGGGAGTCCCAGGAACCTTCTTTTCTTTCAGAAATAATTCTCTTTTTAGGAAGTGCTTCCTTGTACTCTCCCCATGTGTAGTCCAGTAAGAGCTGACCACTTCTCAATAATATCAGTCACTATACCTTCGATTGGTTTAGGAGGGATTGCCTACAACCTAAATATGGCCAATCAATTCCCTTGAGAAATAGTATACCGGGGTGGTTAGTAATGAGTAATGGTGGTTAGGACATGCAGTCACTTCACTGACAGTACAACATAGCCACAGTCATGTGTTAGGAAATTCACTCTGGAAGCAGGGATGCAGAGACTGGAGCCAAGGAAATAAGACAGAAGAGTCCAGCAGCTGTCAGCAAGGCAGTGACGAGGGCCTGACCAGGGGCATTAGGGTAAGGACAGAAAGGAAGGACTGTGCTGGGGATGGAATTGACAGACTGTGGCTAGGTAGAACACAGTGGGAAGATCTGATAGAGCCAATCTTCAGTAGAGGCTTAATATTATGAACTCTCTTCCCATGTGTGCCCGTCTTGTGAATTCTCCCACTGCATGCATACATACAGCCAGCTCTTGTGTTAGCAGGATTCTGTATTATTAGAAACTCACACCTAGGGGAGCCATATCCTTGATTTGCACCTTTCTTTTTTTTTTTTTTTTTTCCAGTTGAGCTATTTTATTTTATTTTATTTTTTACTTTTTTAATTATTGTTTTAGCCATACATTGTTATGATATCACCATGGGTTTACATATGCTTCCCCTCCGGGTCCCCCCTCCCTCCTCCCTCCCCCCCGGGAAATCTCGCTGCACCAGTCCCGAGCATCAATCCTGGGCTGGCGATTGATTAGACACATGACAATTAACATGCTTCAATGCCCTTCTCCCATCTCATCCCACCCTTACCCTCATCCACAAAGTCCACAAGTCTATTCTATACATCTGCGTTCCTTTTGTTGTCTCCCATATTTGCACCTTTCAAGCAGTGACAGGGAATTCTGTACAGGAGGACACAGTTCCGTATGTACAAGTTTCAGTTTACACAGAGGCATGCAAAGACAGAATTTCTTCTGTGTGTGTGTGTGTGTGTGTGTGTGTGTGTGTGTGTGTGTGTGTTGTATTCCTCAGCTTCATGTGCTGCTTGGCTGTAGAGATGAGACTCAGGTTGTCCTAGTTTAATCTTATCCATGAGTCTTTGACTTGGAAGTGAGCCATATGAGGATGTAGCCTGGGCATAGGCCACTGATTCCTCTGACACTGCAGGAGTCCTGATAAGAAGCTGTGGGTCTTTGGGACCAGAGGTGGTGGGTGACATTGCTCACATTCCTCATATAGCAGAGGAGTCCTATACTGGAGTTTTGGCCATGGTAAGCCCCATATAGATCACATCATGGCAGGTGCTGTGCTTGGAAGCTCAGGTTAGATATATCCCTAAATCCAACTCAGGTATTTTGTGAACCATCAAATATCTCTTAATAGCAGCAGACCTACTGAGGCAGGAGGTTGATCCCCACTTCCCCCAACCCAGAGTAAAGCGATGGGAGATTTATTCCCTGTGAATCAAAATTCCAAGACAAGAACAGCAGGACGACTAAGGGAAGAGGCTGGGCACTGCCCAGACCACATATTATTTTTTTTCCTTCTAAGTCAGGAGACCTCCCTGATCACACATATGCAAAATAGGCTCCTTGGAGGCCAAAGGGGAGTAATGCCAAGGGATGTCCTACCCAGACGCCTTATCAGTAGAAACCATCTTGGCTAAGTGATGCGTGGGCACTCATAGCAGGATCTTGAGATATGCAAAATATAGACTGTGAGCCAGGCAAATCAGAATGACTGGACAAAGGAAAACTGGAAGAAAGGCCCCAGGAAAGTCAAACTGCCACGAGGGCACGACTCAGGGAGTCTCCCTCTGAGTCTTCCCATGTGTCTATCCACACGTACTGTACTCTTTTGCTCTTAACAAATACTTGCTTCGCTACTTTCTGTCTTCATAGGGATTCTTTTCTACAAAGCCAAAGGGCCAGGGCCCTGGTCACTGACCACTGGTCCAGTGTTTTCACTGCCGTGACTCAGCCTCAGTCTCCGGCTGGAAACCCAGGCCCCACTCCAAGCCATTGTAGGCTGAGGCTGCTGGAGAGCACTACCATAGGTGGAGAGATGGGAGTGGTCTGCACCAGGTATAGATAATAAGGAGGTGCATTATGCACAGATAATTTAAGATTCAATAATAAAAGTAACACAAAGTAACTCTGCTTCTTATTATCACCATGGGCCAGTAATTCTAAATGATCTTGATGATAACACATTCCTCCTCTCTGGGGCAGACTAATTGCACGAGACTCCTAGCCATATTATGTCACGTTATCTACAACCAAGGACTTTGACCAAAAGAGAGAAAGGGTGTTAAAATATCTTAGTTGTCAAGTCTGAGCAGTACGGAAAATGATTACAGCATTAGCTAGTCGGAAAGGCTGGTTTGGAATAATGGTAATGAGTGCATTTTTGGATATGTTAAATTGAGGTGCTTATGAGTTATGCAGAGAAATGAGGACACAGAGAATGGAAGAGAGCCTGGTTTTTCTTTGCTTTCTGCCATAAGGGTGGTGTCATCTGCATGTCTGAGGCTATTGATATTCCTCCCGGCAATATTGATTCTAGCTTGTCCTTCATCCAGCCCGGCATTTCACATGATGCACTCTGCGTATAAGTTAAATAAACAGGGTGACAGTACTCAGCCTTGACATACTCCTTTCCAGATTTGGAAACAGTCTGTTGTTCCATGTCCAGTTCTAACTGTTGCTTCCTGACCTGCATACAGATTTCTCAAGAGGCAGGTCAGGTGGTCTGGTATTCCCATCTCTTTAAGAATTTTCCATAGTTTGTTGTGATCCACACAGTCAAAAGTTTTGGTGTAGTCAATAAAGCAGAAGTAGTTTTTTTTTTTTTCTGGACTCTCTTACTTTTTCGATAACCCAATATATGTTAGCAATTTGATCTCTGGTTCCTCTGCCTTTTCTAAATCCAGCTTGAACATCTGGAAGTTCACAGTTCACATACTGTTGAAGCCTGCCTTGGAGAATTTTGAGCATTACTTTGCTAGCATATGAGATGAGTATAATTGTGTGGTAGTTTGAGCATTCTTTAGCATTGCCTTTCTTTGGGATTGGAATGAAAACTGACCTTTTCCAGTTCTGTGGCCATTGCTGAGTTTTCCAAATTTGCTGGCATATTGAGTGCAGCACTTTCACAGCATCATCTTTCAGGATTTGAAATAGCTCAACTGAAATTCCATCACCTCCACTAGCTTTGTTCGTAGTGGAAGCTTAGTTCATAGGAAGCATCACTATGCTTCCTAAGACCCACTTGACTTCACATTCCAGGATATCTTTTTCTAGGTAAGTGATCATACCATCATGGTTATCTGGGTCTTGAAGATCTTTTTTGTACAGTACTTCTGTGTATTCTTGCCACCTCATCTTAATATCTTTTGCTTCTGTTAGGTCTGTTCCACTTCTGTCCTTTATTGTGCCCATCTTTGCATGAAATGTTCCCTTGGTATCTCTAATTTTCTTGAAGAGATCTCTAGTCTTTCCCATTCTATTGTTTTCCTCTATTTCTTCGCATTGATCACTGAGGAAGGCTTTCTTATCTCTCCTTGCTATTCTTTGGAACTCTGCATTCAGATGAAGGTATCTCTCCTTTTCTCCTTTACCTTTAGCTTTTCTTCTTTTCTCAGCTATTTATAAGGCCTCCTCAGACAACCATTTTGTGTTTTTTGCATTTGTTTTTCTTGGGGATGGTCATGATCACTGCTTCCTGTAAATGTCACTGTACAATGTCCTGTACAATAAATGTCTCCTGTACAATATCTCCTGTATATAATGTCTCCTATACAATAAATGTCTCTTGTATAATGTCCTGTATTATGTTCTGCACAATGTCACTATGCAACTTCCTGTATAGTAAAGAGCTTCTTGATTAAAGTGAAAGGGGAGAGTGAAAAAGTTGGCTTAAAACTCAACATTTAGAAAACTAAGATCATGGCATCCAGTCCAATCACTTCATGGCAAAGAGATGGGGAAACAATGGAAACAGTGACAGACTTTATTTTGAGGGTCTCCAAAATCACTGCAGATTGTGACTGCAGCCATGAAATTAAAAAACACTTGTTCCTTGAAAGGAAAACTGTGACCAACCTAGACAGCATATTAAAAAGCAGAGACATTGCTTTGCCAACAAAGGTTCATCTAGTCAAAGCTATGGTTCTTCCAGTAGTCATGTATGGATGTGAGAATTGGACTATAAAGAAAGCTGAGCACTTAAGAATTGATGCTTTTGAACTGTGGTGTTGGAGAAGACTCTTAAGAGTCCCTTGGACTGCAAGGAGATCCAATTAGTTCATCCTAAAGGAAATCAGTCCTGATTATTCACTCGAGGGACTGATGCTGAAGCTGAAACTCCAATCCTTTGGCCACCTGATGTGAAGAACTGACTCACTGGAAAAGATCTTGATGCTGGGAAAGATTGAAGGCAGGAGGAAAAGGGGACGACAGAGGATGAGTGGTTGGTTGGCATCACTGACTCAATGGCCATGGGTTTGAGAAAGCTACAGGAGTTGGTGATGGACTGGGAAGCCAGGTGTCCTGCAGTCCATGGGGTAGCAAGCAGTCGTACATGACTGAGGGACTGAACTGAACTGAGAGCTTAGTGGTGTACCACTGCTATGGGAAACCATTGGTGGGTAAATGGTTTCAGCAGCAGATTTCAATTGTTGCTTGAATATTTGGTCCGAGATGGACATGGTACTGTTGCTAATTTCATACTTATAAATAATTGTATTCCTTACGTGATATAGACATAGCTTTTCCTTTAAAAGTTTATTTTCCTTTTTTTAATTAGAAATTTAAGTAATAGTTAATTTGCAATGTGCCAGTTTCAAGAATACAGTAACATGTATATACAAATAAGCTTATTTATAAGACAGAAACAGGATCACAGGCGTAGAAAACAAACCTCTGGTTACCAAAGGGGATGGAGGGGTGCAGGGGAAAGATAATTTAAAAGTGTGGTATTAACAGATATACTCTACTATATTTCTATATATAAAACAGATAAGCAATGAGGACCTTCCTTCCTATAGTCCAGGGAACTATACTCAATGTCTTACAATAACCTATCTTGGAAAAGAATCTGAAAAAGAGATATATTATATATGCATATATGTATATACATCATCTTTTCCTTTCTTTCCTTCTGATTTTTCCCCATTGAGGAAAACTGAGAAAATAGAGAGGAGGTTGAGAAGTTTTGCCTAAGGCTACTCAGCAAGAACAGACTAGACCAGATTTTAATTACTATCTGTTTGCCTGTCTTCACAATGAGATGGACTATGGACTGAATTTCTAAGGAAAGGCTGAGTTTTGAAATGAAAAGAGGAGGTGCAAAAGAGTATTGCAATCTGGGCTGAAAAATTAGCTGATGAAAAGATACAAATAAAATTAATAAGCTTGGAGGAGTGAGAGGTCAGCCTGCTCTTAAATAAGATTCAGGCATCACATCAATATTCACAGATGACAAACTACTTCATACCAGTCCATGATTAGTTTCTGAGGTTGGAAAGAGGCAAAATGGTACTTCTGACCTTGAAGAGATTACAGTCCATGGGTGGACAAGGGCTCTCAGAGACCCCATTACAATACTGCATGTTGAATGTTTCAGAAGCAAAGTTTGCAAGTGCTGTCACTCAAGCGCATGCTCAGTCATGCCCAACTTTGCCACCCCATGGGCTGTAGTCCATCAGGCTCCTCTGACCATGGGATTCTCCCGACAAGAATCCTGTTGTGGGCAGCCGTGTCCCTCTCCAGGGGATCTTCCCCACCCAGAGACTGAGCTCGAGTCTCCCGTGGCTCCTGCACTGGCAGAGAGGTTCTTTACCACTGAGCCACCAGGGAAGCCCATGATGCCATTACAAGAGGGCCACCTGAAGGTTTGATGGGTTATGTTTTCAGTGAGTCTTAAGAGCCAGAAGGGATTTGCCTCCAGACTAGGAGGCGTGAGAAGCTCTGAGGGGGACAGAAGAGCTTGAGCAAAGACATGGAAGGAAGAAGCACGGCAGGATATGTGATGGGAATACCAAGTGCATTAAATGCAAGGTATAGACAGTCAGGAAAGTTAACGCTTAAAACTAAAGAAGGGAAATTGGCATCTAAGCAGCTCCTATTATGTCCTTGTCAGAGACAACTTCCCTCTTCTAATTTATGTAGTAATAATAGTTAGCACTTTCTGACTGCTTAATATTTGCAGTTTTGTACCTAGACTGGTCCTATGCCTTACTTGGAATTAAATTTGTGAGTTCCCTCAACCTGTAATATTCCTGAGGTACTTGGAGTGGCTGAATTATGTTCCACTGAATGAATGGATGCTTGTTAGCATAACAACTATGTATTAAGTGCTTACCCTCTGCCAGGGACTATTCTAAGTGACTTATGTAAATGTGCTTCTTCAATATTCATAAAAGGTCCTATGAAATAGGCTTGCTTTTATTCCTATTTTTCAAGTGAGGATACTTCGACAAAGAAGTAAAGCCACTCGCCTAGGGACACTTAGCAAAAAGAATCTGAGCCATCTTTCAAGGATAAGAGCATGACTCAGAGTCTGTTCTCTGTACCTCTGCTCTGCGATGCCTTCTCACTCTCCCAACAGTCTGCACTGACCTCCATCCATCACTTCTCAAGCTCCAACCTTCTGGGAGCGAGGGCTCAGCTGTTCCCATGACACTGCCGGTGCCTACCATTAGGCCTGACACCGGTCAGTGTTCCCAGGAGTTTGCACTGAGACCATTGAAAGAAAACATTGTCAAGACGAAGCAGGTGCAACTAAGTGTCTCATGAAATGCTGAGTACCCCTGCCTGTGAAGCTTGTCTGAACTTCTTAGACCCCCGTATGAAGCTTGCCAGCACTTTTGTGACTTAGAACAATGGCCAGCCCCAGGTTCATCCCTCACAATCCTCTCCCCTTACCCAATCGAAGCTTCACACTTGGAGTCCTTCTCACTCCCTCGTTTACTTCTAGATCTAGTGCTCTGCTTTCAACTGCAGAGACCTGATGAAACTTGTCTCTCAAGTGATCCTTTCTCCCTTGTTGGGAGTAATGAATTCAGCTTTGTTTTTAGACCTTTATTTTATTCTCTAACTGTACTTTTAGCCTCCTCATGCAAAGAGCCTACTCATTGGAAAAGACCCTGGTGCTGGAAAAGACTTGAGGCAGGAGGAGAAAGGGATGACAGAGGATGAGATGGTTGGATGGCATCACTGACTTGATGAACATGAGTTTGAGAAAGCTCCAGGAGAGGGTGATGGACAGGGGAGCCAGGCATGCTGCAGTCCATGGGGTTGCAGAGAGTTGGACACAACTTAGAGACTGAACAACAATGACATATATATACCACATCTTTTCACTAAAACAATGGGGTGGACTTATGCTTTCAAACACTGAATCAGCCTGTGTCAGATGTACTACTCTCGGTGGAGTCTATCTACTCTAACGATCTTCCTGAACTCAAGGGACAGACCACAATGATCTTGAGACACAGACCCTGTCTACACCACCACCCTCACCTGTCAGGGCCCTTGAAGCCTGCTCTGACCTCGGTCTGTTTGCACATTCCTAGATCCCAACTGCTTTATTCATGCCTTTTGTGGCAGATTCACACTAGCAATTCAAGATTTTCACAAACAAAATCTCAGGATGAAACACAATAGATGCATAGATTCATTGAAGCAGCTTGGGCTAAAGTGGGGAGGGTCACGACCCCGATCTGCTCGGACCTCCATCCTGAAGTACCTGACTAGGGGGTTGGGCAGATTGGGGTCTATGGCCCTCCCCACTGTATCTTCAGCACCCCAAGCTCAATCAGGTTCTGTGTGCAAAACAATTCATTTCTCCTGCTGGCTCTGAGGATAACAGACTGGAACAATCTTTCATAACCTCCTAATAGATATTTTGCTTGAAACTGCTGTTTAAGTCAAAACCACTGGTTTCTTCTCAATGAATTGGAAGGTAATGCAGTTTTAATTTTAAGTCCAATTATATCTTGAGAGATGAATGGTACAGGGCAAATCCTTGCTTAGGGCCAAACGGGAGTGATAAATCATTCACTTACATGTTCAGATTGCTTCCAAGCTCCTCTGGGCCTCTCAGTAAACAGAAGAAAAAAAAAAGTTACAATCAGCCTCTTGGGTGAAAAATAAAATGGAAGGGAAGGTCAAGGTAGACTTTGTCTGTATTAGTCAGGATATTTAAGTTACACTGTGGTTGAATAAAATCTCAGTGGCTTATCACAACAAAAGCATTATTCTCGCTCATAGCTCATGTCAGTCCAGCTCATGGAGGGATCCTGCTCACTGTGGTTAGTCAAGTATTCATGTCAGAGTCTCCAGTTTGATACACACTGCGAGGCCACTGCCTCCCAGGAAAGGGGATATGGTGAAAATGGTGCAGCACTTCCACTGGGAATCCATAGAATTGATAGGCTACCACCAGCCACATGGCCAAGGTGGACATCCAAAGACAGAGAAGAGCTGTGTGCCTGGGAAGAGAACTGGAAACAAGAGGACAAATCACCAGTAGTTCCAATGTCTCTCCCATGGCTTTTAAAAAATCTCTGCTCACGATATCCAGGTTGGGATGAGGCTGAGTGTAGAAGGAACACATATTAACTGCCCACTACCACCAAATTTTGGGCAGGTACTTTAGCATTTGAGATTCTCAAAAATATGATGGGATAAGTACGATTTCCCACTTTAAGTCAGCTACAGCCCAGAGAGGTCCAAAGTTTCCCCTGAGTTCAGACAGCTGGAGAACTGAGTCAGAATGCTCACTGAGAAGAGCCTGGCCCACAGCCCTCAGATTCCTCAATTTCTGGGGCCACCCGCTCTACTCGGAGACATCCACACTGCATTAATAAGCCACAGTCCTTTTAGCTGGAGATGCCTGGAGGCTGGGTCCAGAAAGAAAGTGTAGGGAATAACCGGGCAAGAGAGATAAGACAATAACTTCAGAAGAATTAATTAAAGTAGCTTAAATAAGCATGCCTAAGAATAATAGTGGTCAGTTACTGAGTGCCTAGAGAAGAAAATGGCAACCCACTCCAGTATTCTTGCCTGGAGAATTCTATGGATACAGAAGCCTGGCAGGTACCAGTCCATGGGATCACAAGAGTTGGACACGACTTAACTAAACCACCCATGGAGTTTCTACTACTGTGTCTAGCTAATGAAATGTGTCTGGGATGCACTGCCTCAGTTAACCTTCTCTAAAACCCTCTGAGAAAAAGCTCAGACTTTAGTTTTGACATCTGCTAGTTCTATGACCTGGATATATTCATTGGATTCTTGAGAACGTATTCCCCATCCCTATAAATTTGGAAGCTTTGATATCCTCTGCCTATTTTTATTTTGAAAATAAAATTAAGGAGTGCACCAGCTGCTATACCTTAACTCCTTAGGACATACTAGGTGTTGGCATCAGTATTTCCCCGTCTCCTTCCACTTCCTTCCCTTTCACTTTGGCACTCCTGTATACTTAGTGTCTCTGCCCAATTTGGGTTGAGAAGTTGACTCGGGAACTAGGTTACCACTGCTCCATTCTTTGGCCACTGAGTGAAATTTGTGCTATTCCAGTCTCAGCATTCTTTTCCTTATTAGCTGTGCGAATCTGGTTGAAAACAGAACCTCCCTGGTTGGGAAAGTGGGTCTTGGGCTGGGTTGGGATGCAAGTGTGGGTCCGGTTGACCAATTTGGTAACAATTAGGGAGTCATACTATTCTTCCAAGTTCCCTGGAAGTTGTTAAGAATGGTTCCTGTCGGCTTTGTGATAGAGGCGTAAACTTGGTGGGCTGGGATGAACCGCGCTCCTGGTGGAGGCAAGGGAATCGAGCAGGTGCCATGGCCAGTACAGTGGCAGCAGTTGGACTGACCATTGCTGCTGCAGGATTTGCAGGTCGTTATGCTTTGCAAGCCATGAAACATATGGAGCCTCAAGTAAAACAAGTTTTTCAAAGTCTACCGAAATCTGCCTTCAGTGGTGGCTATTACAGAGGTGGGTTTGAACCCAAAATGACAAAACGGGAAGCAGCATTAATACTAGGTGTAAGCCCTACTGCCAATAAAGCCAAAATAAGAGATGCTCATCGACGAATTATGCTTTTAAATCACCCAGACAAGGGAGGATCTCCTTATATAGCAGCTAAAATCAATGAAGCTAAAGATTTACTAGAAGGTCAAGCTAAAAAATGAAGTAAATGTATGATGATTTTAAGTCCTTATTCACTTATGTGTACCAGCTTTTTATAATAAAATGCCTCAAACCTACAGATTTTAGAAGTTATTTAGCACAAGCTAAATCAAAGGCTTGGTATAATCTGTTTAAATTTGAGGATTTTAAATCAGATTATAGATTATTTGTAGGTTATATTATGGCTAAATGCATACCATTTAAGTGTTGTTCATTACTGATTTGACAAATAATTTGGTACCTATTTCAAGACAAAGTGAACAGTCTCAGCCCTAAAGGAATCTCCAATCTAACGGGAGACTGATAATTAAAATGTGATAAATATGATGGTATAGGGACTCATCTCATTGGGAGGGAAGGCTGTTCAAGGTACAGAGAACTCCCTAGTCACTTAGAACCCTGAATTTTAAAGTGAGTTTAGCCACAACTTTAACCTAAGAAATTGATGTAAGGTATGTATTTACCTCTTTGTCTATGATAAATCTGAATTGTTTCAGATTTCATACATTAAAAACTAACAGTATGATAAAGAAAAAAAAAAAAAAAAAGAATGGCTCCTGTCTTATGACAGAGCTGATGTCTTATCATGTTGCTTATGACCTCTGCATCAACATTTATCCAACTGAGCAAAGCCTAATTCTACCTGGCTAAGTATCTGTCTTTAAGCTTTGTTTCTTGAGCTCAGTTATTAGTTTTTTGGGTGAAGCAGTGCCTAAGGTTCTCCTGTGTTGTGGCTGATCTCTTTTCTCCTTTGAACATCTTCCAGTAAATCACTGCTGGGCATTGAGGGTGCCCCTCCAGGGAGTCTGTAGCATTCCTGCCATCTTGGTGGGGATGAGAGCAAGAGTGGTCCTCCACTTCAGGGTCTTATGCAACTTTAGCTTTATGAAGAAGGATTTTTCCAGTGGGTAGAAAGAAGAAAAGAAACATAAAAGGCCACAGCCCATTTTCTGGAATTGAGCTGCAGGAATTGTTTGTATATTTCTGAGATTAAGTCTTCATCAGTTGCTTCATTTGTTATTATTTTCTCCCTGTCTGAAGGCTGTCTTTTCACCTTGCTTATAGTTTCCTTTGTTGTGCAGAAGCTTTTAATTTTAATTAGGTCCCATTTGTTTATTTGTGCTTTTATTTCCAATATTCTGGGAAGTGGGTCATAGAAGATCCTGCTGTGGTTTATGTTGGAGAGTGTCTTACCTATGTTTTCCTCTAGGAGTTTTATAGTTTCTGATCTTGCGTTTAGATCTTTGATCCATTTTGAGTTTATTTTTTGTGTATGGTGTTAGAAAGTGTTCTAGTTTCATTATTTTACAAGTGGTTGACCAGTTTTCCCAGCACCACTTGTTAAAGAGATTGTCTTTCCTCCATTGTATATTCTTGCCTCCTTTGTTGAAGATAAGGTGTCCATAGGTGCATGGATTTATCTCTGGGCTTTCTATTTTGTTCCATTGATCTATATTTCTGTATTTGTGCCAGTACCATACTGTTCTGATGACTGTGGCTTTGTAGTAGAGGCTGAAGTCAGGTAGGTTGATTCCTCCAGTTTCATTCTTCTTTCTCAAGATTGCCTTGTCTATTCGAGGTTTTTTGTATTTCCATACAAATTGTGAAATTATTTGTTCTAGTTCTCTGAAAAAGACCATTGGTAGCTTGATAGGGATTGTACTGAATCTATAGATTGCTTTGGGTAGTATACTCATTTTCACTATATTGATTCTTCCGATCCATGAACACAGTATATTTCTCCATCTATTAGTGTCCTCTTTGATCTCTTTCACCAGTGTTTTATAGTTTTCTATATATAGATCTTTTGTTTCTTTAGGTAGATATATTCCTCTTTGTTGTAGTGGTGAATGTGATTGTTTCCTTAATTTCTCTTTCTGTTTTTTCACCGTTAGTGTATAGGACTCCAAGGGATTTCTGTGTGTTGATTTTATATCCTGCAACTTTACTATATTCATTGGTTAGCTCTAGTAATTTTCTGGTGGAGTCTTTAGAGTTTTCTATGTAGAGGATCATGTCATCTGCAAACAGTGAGAGTTTTACTTCTTTTCCAGTCTGATTTCCTTTGACTTCTTTTTCTGCTCTGATTGCTGTGTCCAAAACGTCCCAAACTATGTTGAATAGTAGTGGTGAGAGTGGGCACTCTTGTCTTATTCCTGACTTTAGTGGAAATGCTTTCAGTTTTTCACCATTGAGGATAATGTTTTCTGTGGGTTTGTCATATATAGCTTTTATTATGTTGAGGTATGTTCCTTCTATTCCTGCTTTCTAGGGCTTTTTTTTTTTATCATAAATGGATGTTAAATTTTGTCAAAGGCTTTCTCTGCATCTATTGAGATAATCATATGGTTTTTATTTTTCAATTTGTTAATGTGTTGTATTATATTGATTGATTTGTGGATATTGAAGAATCCTTGAATCCCTGGGATAAAGCTCACTTGGTCATGATGTATGATCTTTTTTAATATGTTGTTGGATTCTGTTTGCTAGAATTTTGTTAAAAATTTTTGCATCCATATTCATCAGTGATATTGGCCTGTAGTTTTCTTTTTGTGTGTGTCATCTTTGTCAGGTTTTGGTATTAGGGTGATGGTGGTCTCATAGAACGAATTTGAAAGTTTACCTTCCTCTGCAATTTTCTGGAAGAGTTTGAGTAGGATAGGTGTTAGCTCTTCTCTAAACTTTTGGTAGCATTCAGCTGTGAAGCTGTCTGGTCCTGGGCTTTTGTTTGCTGGAAGATTTCTGATTACAGTTTCTATTTCCATGCTTGATGTGTCTGTTAAGATTTTCTATTTCTTCCTGGTTCACTTTTTGGAAAGTTGTACTTTTCTAAGAATTTGTCCATTTCTTCCAAGTTGTCCATTTTATTGGCCTATAGTTGCTAATAATAGTCTCTTATGATCCTTTGTATTTCTGTGTTGTCTGTTGTGATCTCTCCATCTTCATTTCTAATTTTGTTGATTCGATTTTCTCCCTTTGTTTCTTGATGAGTCTAGCTAATGGCTTGCCATTTTTTTTTTATCTTCTCACAGAACAAGCTTTTGGCTTGTTGATTTTTGCTATGGTCTCTTTTGTTTCTTTTGCATTTATTTCTGCCCTAATTTTTAAGATTTCTTTCCTTCTACTAACCGTGGGGTTCTTCATTCCTTCTTTTTCTAGTTGCTTTAGGTGTAGAGTTAGGTTATTTCCAGAAAAATAAAGAACCCAATCAAAAAGTGGGCCAAAGAACTAAACAGACATTTCTCCAAAGAAGACATACAGATGGCTGACAAACTCATGAAAAGATGCTCAACATTCTTATTATCAGAGAAATGCAAATCAAAACCACAATTAGGTACCATTTCACGCTAGTCAGAATGGCTGCTATCCAAAAGTCTACAAGCAATAAATGCTGAAGAGGGTGTGGAGAAAAGGGAACCGTATTACACTGTTGGTGGGAATGCAAACTAGTACAGCCACTATGGAGAACAGTGTGGAGAAAAAAACTGGAAAAAGAACTGCCATATGACCCAGCAATCCCACTGCTGGGCATACACACCAAGGAAACCAGAATTGAAAGAGACACGTGTACCCCAGTGTTCATCACAGCACTGTTTACAATAGCCAGGACATGGAAGCAACCTAGATGTCCACTGGCAGATGAATGGATAAGAAAGCAGTGGTACATATGCACAATGGACTATTACTCAGCCATTAAAAAATACATTTGAATCAGTTCTAATGAGGTGGATGAAACTGGAGCCCATTATACCAGAAAGAAAAATACCAGTACAGTATACTAATGCATGTATATGGAATTTAGAAAGATGGTAATTATAACCCTGTATGTGAGACAGCAAAAGAGACACAGATGTATAGAACAGTCTTTTGGACTCTGTGGGAGAGGGCAAGGGTGAGATGATTTGGGAGAATGGCACTGAAACATGTATATTATCATATGTGAAACATATCGCCAGTCCTGGTTCAATGCATGATACAGGGTGCGCAGGGCTGGTGCAACTGGGATGACCCAGAGGGATGGGATGGGGAGGGAGGTGGGAGGGGGGTTCAGAATGGGGAACATATGTACACCCATGGCAGATTCATGTCAATGTATGGCAAAACTAGTACAATATTGTAAAGTAAAAATTTTTTTAAAATTATAAAAAAATAAGACCACACTCCAGGGCAGTGATGGAGGAGGGAAGCAGTGGGAAAGCCCTTGATGATCCTAGAGCCTATGGTGAGGGCTGACTGCTCCAGAAGAGAAAGCACAGTGAGAAAGACCAAGGTAATAGGGAAAATGTAGGAAAGCAGAAGTAAGGCCATGTGACAAGAGAGTGACACTCATTCCTATGGAAATGAGCTTCTAGAGATGGAAGGGTCATAGAGCATAAACTGCTATTGTCTTGAAGGGATTCAGCACAGAGGAATATGCTCCTATTCCTGCAGACAGTAGCTACAATAGAACAGAATATTCAGAAAAAGGAGACCAAAACCTCTAGAAGCCTTTCCAGTAATGGAAACACAGGTCCTCGATTTTTAATGATTTCCACATCTGTCCCCATAGGGCCAGCTCTTCCCCCTGGGGGCTCGACAGGGGGGTCGCTGACCTGTGTCAGGGCAGTGTGCAGACTCTGAGATCCTTCGGGGCCAGCAAATTAGTGTTAGGAGGGACACATTTGGTAGGAATAAGAAACCCATAGGCCCATACTATTCAGTCTCACATGGGACTTGTAGCCTACCCACAGAAGGGAAGTGCATAATTATAACTCCAAAGCTTTGAAAGTTTTTCTTATATTGGCTTTAACTGTATAATTTGCATGTGCTGGACTTCCTGAGTTTACATCAAGTTCTTCCCTTAGGCATGTTCTTCACTGGAAATGTAAGTAAATAAGGATAAGAACCATTATGTCTATCATTTCTGCCATTATATCCAACACCTATACTTCACTGGCACATTAGTGATGTTTAACTGTTTTATATTGGCTAAATGGCTGAAAGATAGGCTTTCTGAAAGAATGAATGATGCAGGAAGCAATGAGCATAGGACGATAGTAGGTCTGGGAGAGGAATATCCTAGCATTTTTTTTTAATTGTAAAAATTTGAAGACCAGTACCACATTGTCTGTCCTCAAAGCCCATCAAAACAAAATATGACTTAGTCTTAGCTTCTGAAACCCAGGGCTGCTCTAATCTCTCACTCCTAGAATCCATAGCAGTGCCTCCTTTCAGCCACCGTACACCGTACACATACACTGTACACCATACAGGATCCTCACTAGGTCAACGATCTTGTTACGCTTCCACCCTCTCTAGCATTACCTGTTTCCTCTTCCCCAAGGGATGTGGATTGACCAGCAACACATAAGTCCTGCAGGGGCTCTGAGCATGGATATAGCAGGTTGGAGATGATGCTTAAGGTGGACGATGGGGCCTCGGCACCTGAATAATTGAAGGTCTGTAGTGATAAAAATTGTGGCTTTTAAAAAATTTCTTCCTCAAACTGCAACTAGAGAAAAGCCCAAGCATCAGTGAAGCTAGCACAGCCAAAAATTAAAAAAACAAACAAACAAAAAAATTTCTTCCTCTGGATCATCGTTTACTCCCCACCCCACTCCCCAACAAGAAAGGAGACAAGGCAATCACTCACCATGCCTCCCTGGGTCCCAGGATATCAGTGCCTCCTCAGCGTGATGCACCCTTGTACATCAAATTACCAGGAGCTTGAGAGAATTGCATCCAAGCTCAAATCTGATGGACATGGGGTATGATTTATGTAGAGATGGAGTAATAGGCAGGGATTTTAAAATTTGATGGAGAGCTGCAGAAATTCAATAAATGTGGGTCTAGGGAGGCAAGTTTTACTGTGTGAATGTTTTCATAAACACCTCTGAAGAGATAATACTATACAGGTGAGCTTAATAAAAAAGGAGATTTTCCTTTTTATTCCTGCCAATCCAGCCCTTTCACATACTCTCCGATGAGAGAGAAATATGGGCTTATTGGGACTCTTTTTCCTCAGTTATCTAGTTTCCTTTTCAATCTTTCTAATCTTGCTCCCCCCACCTCTCAGTGTTTATTGAATTTTTTTCAAGAGGAACAGATTTTGCTAGAAAGGGTTTTACTAGAAATAGCGAGTTAACCTGGACTGCTGACAAATGCACAGCACTCAAATGCCTAACGAGTCACCTGAGATAAAGATCCAGCATTCTAATGAACCCAAGTATTCCTGGTGAGGCCAGAAGGGAGGACAAGGAAAATACAGAATACAGTGTGTCTTAGAAGAAGCTGTTACCCAGGAGAATGTTTCACCGTGCAGTCTTCATTCACAGACTGGCTTTGGTGCCAAGAGTGTGCGTGCGTGCTTAGTCACTCAGTTGCATTTGACTCTTTGTAACCTCAAGGACTGTAGCCCACCAGGCTCCTCTGCCCATGGGATTCTCCAGACAAGAATACTGTATGGATTGTCATGCCCTCCTCCAGGGGATCTTCCCAACCCAGGGACCGAATTCAGGTCTCTCACATTGAAGGTGGATTGTTTACCATCTGAGCCACCAGGGAAGCCCATGAATACTGTAATGCTAACCTATCACTTTTTCAGGGGATCTTCCCAACCCAAGAATCAAACAGGGGTCTCCTGCATTGCAGGTGGATTCTTTACCAACTGAGCTACCAAGGAAGCCCTGGTGACTAGAGTACTTGGTTTTAAATCTTGACTCAGTTTCTTACAATCTCTGTGATCCCTAACAAGCTGCTAAATTCCTCTGAGTCTCAATTTCATTTTTTTGGAATATGAGATAATTTTTCTTCCCTGGAGGGATAAATTATATGATATACACAAGCTGTTATGACTAGAGCCTGGCCACAATACTTTCCTACAAGTTCATGAAGTTCCAGTTCCCTCCCTTTTCTCAGAGTCAGAAAAGAAGCTAGAAGGAAATGGGAGCAACACACCCATTGGTTCCAGCCTTGCTTTTGGACAGGGAGGGAATCATTAACATGAAAGTGAATGGAAAACTTGCTGATTTATGAACTTGAACATTGTTCCTTTTGTGCACGAGTCACTTGGCCCAAAGGGCACAATGCAAGGAGAAAGATTCTGATTTCCCAGGCTTGGCTTCTCCCTGAGGCTCTGCTGGGGAATGAGAGGGAAACATTGAGGTGGGAGAGGAGCCAGGGGAAAAGCTTAGGGTACTGGAGGGGTCTGCCTGGGAGCAGTGCAGGCCGATGCCCTTAGCCAACTGGACACCTAGGGGAGAAGCAAAGTTTGTTGAAGGTCAGTGAGTTTCAATTGAGTCAGGTTGAGCACCCAACATGCTTAATTCATGTTTTTGGAGTGCCAGCTTTATCTTGTGCCTTTTCTCCACTGTCACAGTCATTCCTGACTATAGCAAAGAAGCACATGTAGCTTGTTTATGAAAGCATCTCATAATCAGCTGCATGTGGTGGGTCCACAATGAAATATCAGACTTTGTGCCCCTCTTTCACATCTTTTTACTTTTTCAGATGACTGTCACCTTGTCCTCCAAGCTGGTGATCATTTGTCTCATTCCCTGAGTTGACTCTCTTTCCTTCATTCCAGAGTCAATCCCTTGTTTATTGTGTTGGACACATTTTCTCAGTGGATTATCCAAGAACAAGTTTGCTCACTAACAATATCCCCCAAAGACGAAAAATAATGCATCAGCCTATTAGACAAGTGACACTTTATTCAAGTTTGCTGCAGTAGGGAAGAGGGATTGGACTTAACTCCACTGAAACTGAAAAAAGGAGGGCTTTTAAGCACTGGTGTGAGCTAGTGGAAAAGTAGTGGAGAACTTTAGAAAAAGGTTGGTCTATGTGGTTATATCATCTGTGTTTGTTAGTTGGGACCATCAAATTCGGCTTCCTATCTTCCCACAGAGATATGAAAGATGCAGGCACTATTCAGGTGAGGCAGTGTTAAAACAATATGCCTGTCAATGCAGGAGACTAGGGTTCAATCCCTGGGTCTGGAAGATCTTCTGGAAGAAGAAATGGCAATCCACTCTAGTGTTCTTGCCTGGAAAATCCCATGGACAGAGGAGTCCCATGGGGCCACAAAAGAGTCTGACACAACTGAGTCACTGAGCAAGCGTATACCCTTCAATGATTACATTTCAAAGAGATGGCCCCCAGAACCTTACAAAAGACTGCTTGAGCAGTAAAACTGGCAAGAGGTGGGGAAAAGATTTATATCCAAAGGATCAGGGAAGAATTTACAGTGGAAAGCTACCTAAAGTAAATGCTTCAGGAAAAGGAAAGTAAAAAGACTAGACTCAGGAAGAAGCCTGGTGAAGTTCAATCAAACTAAGAACTTAAACAGTGGGGTTATCTTCCCCCCTTGCCAAGCAGGAAACTGCCCACGTGAGTGGCCCACAGGTACACTCAGGAGCCCTGAACCTTCCCAGGTCTTTGACCCAGAACAGGGTCTACTGAACAGAACTGAAAATGCAAATACACGTGGTAAACACAAATGGCTAGGATAACTCTATTTTGCCCTTACTGGATTCTTACCACTCTTTACGGGCTTCCCAGGTGGGGCCATCTCATTGCCTGGCTGAGGCTGGGAAAGATTGAGAGCAGGAGGAGAAGGGGGAAATAGGATGAGATGGTTGGATGGCATCACTAACTCAGTGGACATGAGTTTTAACAAACTCTGAGAGATAGTGAAGGACAGGGAAGCCTGGCATGCTGCTGTCCATCAGGTCATAGCAGGTCATGTCCAGTAGGACACAACTTAGCAACTGAACAACAACAACCGCTCCTCATGACATACTATTTTGTCATCCTTTTCGCCCAGAAATTTCTTAATTCCTGATGAGCATCCTCCTACTTCCTTCAATAGACACATGCAGATATAGTCCCCAGATCAAATCCCCAGGTGCAATCTCTCAAAATTGAACAGAGAGGATATATGTAAAAATACTTAGTCAAGGAAAATTTCTAAACATCATGGAGCTTCTTGGTTGAGTGGAGAGGAAATGCCAAGCAGAATTCCCAGGTTTTCTTTTGGGAGACTGGCTACTTCTACCTCTAGCATATTACCATGAGTTAAAGAACACAGGAAGGGAGGTAAGTTTTAAATGATGTTCATAGAATTTCATTCACAACAAGATGTATCTGAGTTCTCAAACTGTACATTTTTACTTTTTTTTTTTTTGCTGACCAGACAAATATTTCTTGTTATATCCTTCTTCATAATGTAACCACAGTTGATAAAGTCTAGTTACAGTCCTTTTCCTTTCTCCAAGTTCTCAACTTTTCTCCCACACTGATGTTGTTAATGATACAACCTCCCCCCTCATTCTCTTCTTTAACTGTTTCTTGTGGGTGTAGCCTTTGCTGTTTAGTTGCTAAGTCATGTCTGACTCTTTGTGACCCTATGGACTGCAGCATGCCAGGCTCCCCTGTCATTCACTCTCTCCTGGAGTTTGCTCAAATTCATGTCCATTGAGTCAGTGATGCCATCCAACCATCTCATCCTCTGCTGCCTTCTCCTCTATTTGCCTTCAGTCTTTCCCAGCATCAGGGTCTTTCTCAATGAGCCAGTTCTTCACATCCCCATTAAGTCTATGCTTCTTAGGAAAGGGTGTTTATCTTCAATATTCTATAAAAGTTTTTATAGATCAGTAAAAGGAAACACAGCACACTATGAATGTTGTAAAAAGTTAGATTTCTGAAGTTATTAATTTCCCTTTAATAGTTTTGGGATCCCTTATCAACCAATAGAAAGAGGTGTAATTTTCCTTAGTGAAGTTTCATTTAATGTTGCACAATCTACTTCTGATGCTTCTGATTATCCAGCTGATGTATTATTCCAATCCCTTCTTAGACTAGTCAGACTCGCAGGTGATTTTATTTTATTACCAATCAGAACCTTTATCAATTGGAAAAATTATATTGTTCAGTTTTACCCAGTATCGTTGCTCATTAGCCACTTTAAAAGAAAACCTGCTTAGGAAAGGATTGGAAGTCTTTAGTAAATTGGTTTTTGATTCATTTTCTCAACAAATAGATATGTCAAACAATAGGACTGCAACAGTAGGTAAAGTCTCAGTTTCTATCCTGAATGAAATTCTAATTAGGAGGTTAACTAGTTTTACCATAATTTATTAATCTACCCATTTTTCTATCAGGTTAAGAATAACAGCATTTAAATTTATATGATGTCAATCTTAGGAAAGAGGTAAAGTTTAGACACTTTCAAGTGATAAAGTCACTGGCAATTAGTAATACCTGAACCTCACCGATGGTGGATTATCTTATTGTTTCTAATACTTCACATCTCCTAACTTTTTGCCTTATGACTTTGGAACTGCTTTTACTAGAGGCCACCTCATTGATGTCGGCTTGCATGAGATTTGGGTCATCTTTTCCAAGACTAGGCCTGAAGAAGCATCCAGTGACTTTGTCCACCTTTCTTTCACTCCTCCTCTTGATGTGAGAACACTTGCCTAGGGTAGCTACTGGCTCAAGGAAGACAGAAGACATGAGATAGACCTGGGCTGAATCTGAAACTGGGGACCAAACTGACCAGCAAACACATGATCAAAAATGTATCATTTTTGTTCTATGCCATTGAATTTCATCTGTCGTGTTATAGAACACTATTGTGGCAACAACTTACTGATTACCTCCCTCTTTCAGGCTTCCTGAGGGAGTTATGGACACAAGAAATGGTAGCAAGAAGGAAATTAAAGAATTTGCTGCAACACAAAGGACTGTATCCCCAATATCGTCCTGGCTCTTTCCTTCCCCTTCACTTCCTCGTATCCCACTCCTTATCTTTCTTCTCTTTTTTTACTCCTCCTCTTCTTTCTTCTTCTCCCTTTTCCTCTTCCCCTTCTCTTCCTCTCTCTCTTATTGGAAGCTGCCACGGCAGAATTAACAAAACAAAAATATCCATTTATTAGACGTGCCCACACCTTAGAGAGCAATTTGAGAATCCTGCAACACAAGCCATCCTTGAATTCTGTTCTTACTAGCAAATGATTGCAAACCAGGTTCATTCTCCAAGTAGGAAGTAAGTGACTCATCCCTCAAGCCAGAGTTGGGTGGGGGGTGTGGGGGGGGGGACGCTGCACTCATCAGTGGAGACAGCTGTGCTCATCAGAGCAACCAAGCCATGAGGGCACTTAACTGCAGCAGCAGAGCAGCAGGATAAGATATATGCAACTAGAAGACTGTCTTCTTTCTCCCAGAAGACTTAAGGTTGTGTGCCATGAAACTCTCAGGTAGAAGAGGACATATTCCAGGGCACTGAATGACAGTTAATTATGATCAAGTGCCCCGAAGGAGTGTGTGCATTCTAATAAAATGAGAATAACAAGAAAACACCACTTATGTTGTAATCTAAGGGCAGCAAAATTATACAGTGACATGAAATTTGTATCACTTATAACCTCTAAGCTGTTGTCAGAAATCTATCTGGATTGGTCAGATGACAAAATTATTCTCTCCTTTACAAGAAGTCCTTCACATACCTAAAGATATTTTTCTTATATTTCTTTACTTTTCTTGGCTTTTAATAAAAATTCCATTTTTCATTAGAAAAATTTACTGAGCATCCAATGAATGGCACCTTATTAAGTGTCCAATGAATACCTATGCTTTCAACGTTTTGAGGAAGGTCAGTGATTGAGAACACTATGGGGAAATGGTTTCCATGTTTCAGTATGTATCACTGGAAATGACAGAATGGGCATAGCTTGGCTGATGGAGAACTTTCTGTCCAGAGTCCGTTTCCTTCTGACCTTTTTAAAGCATTAGCTTATCCTGATAACTATCATCTATGTCTGTAAATAAGAGGATCAGGGTCGAAAGGTTTTCCACCTGCCATCAGATGCATGTTAACCTAATGAGGCTTAGAGAGCTCTACTTTTTTCCCATCTGGGGCTAAAGGCAAGAACAATAGGCAAAGACAACGTGAAGACCTGTCAACCATGACCTTCCAAGTTGTTCTCAGATACGGACACAGTGCCCCTTGCCTCTGGCTTCAGGCAAGCAGATTCTTGAAGTACTTTTTATAAGGAAAATAGCCTAATAAGACACAGGCTCTATTTTGAGTCTTTTTGCCATAACACTCCCTTGGTTTACCCCTCATGCTCTGTGTAACCTACTTGGAGGTCCCACTCCACTCCTACCAAAGCTTCTGACTGTGTGCCTTTGTCAGTATTCACCAGTGAGAGCAATTCTCAAATTGCTCTCTAAGGTGTGGGCACTCAATAAATGTGTGGCCCATGTGAAATGGAAGGGGTTCCCTGTTTTAACCATCACTGCAGAGGTAAATTTCAGACAGATCCCAAGGTCTCCAAAAAAGCACCTTTGGTTGAGGTGAGAGTCTATCTGTGCAGGGCTCTGAACTCTGGACACACAGAATTCAGGTGGAGGCAGGGGAGATGCTGGGTGGGAAAACCACATGGAGCCTGGCCAGGAACTGGATAGGGAAGTGCTACACCTTAAGCAGGGTCTTCGGTGTGAGACTGGGCTCCAAGAGAGGCTCCACACAGCTGCCAGTGTTAGGAAGTGTTTTCTGGTGGTTAGAACCCAGGTCCAAAAACCCACATGGGCGCGAGTTCAAGTTTCTGCCCATGGCCCACTGCTGCTTTGTGCATACATTTGTCTAATCTTGTAGTTCAGTATAAGAAAGCCCACATTTATGCAGAAATAAGCATTTTCTTCAACACCTGATTTATTAGGATAAAGGTATATTTTGATCTCCATAGTCTTACTTCTTTTTTGTATACCTCAACTTGTCAGGATTTGGCAAACTAGAAGCATGCTAGTCACCAACTCACTCAAACCTGCTCAGAGGGCATCTTTTCTTCATTCTGTTATTGTGAGTATTAAATGGTCCCCTCTCTAATGTATCTTGATGCACAGAAGCAGTAAATAAATGTGAGCTGCTTCTTTCAGTGCTTTTGTCATCATTTTTGATGATTTATCACATTCTTCCTGTTCTTGTCATCTATGTGGATAAATCAGGATAACAGAAGCATGAGTCATTCACTTATGGAGTTAAATTTTAACTCCAGAGGAAAAGGATTTGTTCAGAAAAACAGTCTTTGGGATGTGAGACATTCATTCTTGCACATTTTCCCAGAGAGAGACCAAGTGCTCACAGTCAGGAAGATCCTGACTTCATTCTGACCTTGGTTCTGACATTTATCAGCTCAAAGACTTGAGCTAAATTACCTAGCAGTAGTGATAGCTGAAGCTCTAATACTTGGGCCACCTGATGTGAAGAACCAACTCCTTGGAAAAGCCCCTGATGCTGTGAAAGATTGAAGGCGGGATGAGAGGATGAGATGGCTCGGTGGCATCACTGACTTGATGGTCATGAGTTTGAGCAAGCTCCCGGAGTTGATGATGGACAGGGAAGCCTGGTGTGCTGCAGTCCATGGAGTCGCAAAGAGTCGGACACGACTGAGCGACTGAACTGAATTGAACTGATAGTTGACACTTACTGAAAAGTTCTTATTGCCAGACACTGCTAAGTGGTTTGTTTGTATAAACAATTAACTTTTACAAAGCCGCCTCTGAGAAATACTATTTTTATTTCCATTTCTTAGATAATGAAAAGTTATGGTAATTCACTGTGATTTGAGGTATTCCAGCTCCAGAGATCTTAAACCTAACTTGTAAGCAACACAACTTCAATTTTCTACCTGTGTGATGGTGGTAAAGGCCCTACAGGATTTGTTTGTGAGGACTAAATGCTAAAACAAAAAAGCCCTGCTGCACTGTTTGCCACGTTCTGATTACCTTCAACAAAAAGGCTTATATCATTATGCTTCTGGGTTGCGAGTGACAGAAAGAACCCTGGAGGAGTAGAAAAGCTATTTAGCAGATGGATTTCTGGTGACTGATGGAATTATGGTAAGTCTGAAAACCAGGCTACTCAATCAAGCAGGAACCAGATGGACTTGGGGTCATGAAGGACAGCCCAGGAGGGCATAGCCAGGAAGTGTTTGTTTAGGAAGCTGACAAGGACACCATCATCACTGTTTCTCCAAAACGCCATCGCTGCCAGACTCGCTGCTACACCCTCCCTACCTCTGCTCTCACCCTTGCACTGTGGTTTGCCCCTTTGTCCTTGTGCCAACTGCTCAATAGTAAGAACTGAGCATGAAGCATCCGACTGTCAAGTTAAGATCCGGTGGCCGTGTGCTTGTTTTGGGAAGAGGAGGGAAGTGCTTTCTCCTATTTGCCTTCCACTCTGAGGGTCACATTTTTTTTTTTCTCCCAATAAGACTTAAATAATGAGAGATTTCACTAAAACTCTGAAATATGTTTGCGGACCCACAGAAAATAAAAGAAAATTTCCACTCCACAGAGATGCTGATGATCACTACCATGATAATCTGCCTCAGTGCTGGCCTTCTGTGGGGCCGTTCTTGATAAACTGCTCCCAGGCACCTCACTGTCACCTGCATTCAACCTCCAGCTAGTTAAGCGGTCCGCAGACCATCTGTTTAACTCCATTTCTACCACTAAGCTGTAAATTCCTTGGAAGCAAGCATTTTTTTTTCTGTTTGCAATAAACAGCCAATGCCTGGCTCATATCACTGATTATCTATCAAACTAAACTGATTGTCAGGAATAAGGAAGGGCGTTTTTAGTTTAATTTAAAAATGTTTCTATTTTAATGGCTTGCTAATCCAACACAAAGATAGCATCAGATTTAGCCAGATGCTGCTGCCAATATTTGACTATTTTGACCTACACAAATGGAAATTTATATGGTTCAACCACAGATAGACGTTGGAGACACTTGTGGGTTTGCTTTCAGATCACCCCAAACAAGTGAGTGTTGTCATAAAGGGAGTTACATTTATCTTTTGTTTTCCCAGTGCATATAAATTATATTTACCTTATACTGTAGTCTTTAAAATGTGAGATAGCATAATATGTCTAAAAAAAAAATCAACGTACTTGACATAAGAATACTTTATTGCTAAAAAAATGCTAACTATCATCTGAGCCTTCAGCGAGTCATAATCTTTTTGTTTGTGGAGGCTTTGAAATATTATGAGGATTATCAAAGTGTGACACCGAGACACAAAGTGAGCAAGTGCTGTTGGCAAAATGGTGCTAACAGACTTGCTCGACACAGGGTTGCCACAAACCTTCAATTTGTAAAAAATGCATTATCTGCGAGGCTTGATAAAACAAGATACAGCTGGGCTGCACATATTTAATATGCAGACCGTAGGTCACCCTGAGAAGCTGACATCAAAGCTTTGTTGCAATTACAGAATGACTGACAAGAGGTATCTGCTTACTTTGCCTCTCTGGGCTGAGACGACGGCGTTCATGTTAAGCCCAGTGCTAGGCTCGCATAAACAAGAATGCATTAGTTTCATTAAGATGGGTATTTGCAGTCTTAGAGACTGCCTAGCAAATTTCTGCTCCATGTGCAGGGTATGCAACTCTGATGTTTCTGTTCTCTGATCACATAGGATGAGGTTATGGACACATACTTCTAAAGTAACATTTAGGGAGGGAGGTGCACACAGGACCAGGTATGGCATGCACATCCTGAGTGCTTCACATACTCACAATACATCAGTCCACGTGAGCCCTGCTGCACCACGTAGGGCACACCAGAGGCATAAACACAATCCGAGCAGTAAGGCCTGCTCATGATGTCAGAGCTAACAAATGGCAGAATCAGAGCTGGGGCTGTCCTATTACATCCCAGAGCCCCACACTCTGCCAGGAGCCCTTCCAAGTAAGGGACGTCCTAGTGAAGCCTCAACACAGTGCTTTGCTGAGTCCTGGTGTCTCCTGCTGGGCATGAAAGCACTGTGTCACCGTCAGCGTAAGCCATAGGTACTGGGTCTGATTATTGGTTATTGGTTATTGGTTATGTGATTATTGGTCTGATTATTGGGTCTGTGTTATTCGTAGCAGCAATGGAGCTTATTAAACACTGATCAAAACCAGCCACCATACGCTTCCAACGGCCGCTGGACCACCTGCCTTAGCCTCACTCCAGATTCTCCTGCCTGCTTTGCCTGGGTCATCTCAATAATCTGCTGCACCCGACCCCAACCCCCAAGCCGCCTGCATGTACTTTATGACCAGTGCAATTTCACAAAATGCAAAGCCAGAGAGACAGGGAGCGCACAAGCTGATCATTGGTCCTGTTTCTCTGTAGAAACTTGTCTATCTCTGTCTACCTGTCTATCTATCTACCCATCTTATCTATGCCTCTTTGTCTCTATACCTATCATATGTAAGGAATTTATAGGTATATGGATATCTGTGAGTAGATAGATGGCTAAATAAATCTATAAATCTATATCAGTATGAATCTATGTCTTTGTATCTCTATCTCTTTGCCACCTATATTCATATCCATATCCCTTTAGGGGAAAGAAAGCATTTTACCAATTAATGTCTCTTTTCCATAAAGAAAATCATTTGACAAAAGGAGCATATGGTAAGCAATGTTTTGAAATATTTCCATCATGGTATGATTTTGTTGCCAAAAATAATGAAAAGTGTGTCATCTGTTAAAAAGTTTCATATCTTCACGCTTTAACCCGTTTAAAAATTTGTTCTATAAAATAAAATTGCTTATATTAAAAGTGTTCTGTGTCCTTCGACTTCCTCTTTAAAACTAGCCTAGTCTCTCTGGCACTTCCTGAACCCTTGCTTTCTTCTGAGTCATTCAGTCTCCCTTTTGTGACCGTATGATAGCTCAATTGGTAAGGAATCCGCCTGCAATGCAGGCGACCCCAGTTCGATTCCTGGGTCAGGAAGATCCCCTGGAGAAAGGGTAGGCTACCCACTTCAGTATTCTTGGGCTTTCCTCATGGCTCAGCTAGTAAAGAGTCCGCCTGCAATGTGGGAGACCTAGGTTCAATCCCTGGGTTGGGAATATCCCCTGGAGAAAGGAAAGGATACCCACTCCCATATTCTGGCCTGGAGAATTCTATACATCCATGGACTCGCAAAGAGTTAATTGAGCGACTTTCACAATCCACTCTGCACCCCAACCATAACCTCCTCAGTTTACGCTCCTGTAGCATGCAACTCGTCGTGACCTCCAACCTCCATCAGTATTTTTTTTACCCTCAAAATGATGCCCCTTCCTCTGACTTAGACTTATATTCAATTCAGTGGCATATTTTCCCCACGATTCACATTTTTCTGCTTCCCTTAGGCAGAATAGAGGATCCTTCTCAATACAAAGAACACTCTCTTTGTGTTGCAGGAAAATATATTACACTGCAACTGTTTGCTCATGCTTCTTCCTACCAGTTATACACAGCAATATCCTTTAAGACAGAGACCTTGCATTTTTTTCCTTCTTCAATCTTTCCCCTAGGAAAAGGCTTATGGATAGTTGACGCTGGGCTCTGCGTTTAAAAGATGATGGAGAAGCTATATTCTCCAGTTCTGAATCTCTACCCCATTCTACTCTTAAATGTCACATGAGGTTCCTTGAGCAACCTCATTCTTAGCACTCGTCTTAGTGTTCCGTTACGGGCCATACCTGTGGTCCGTTTACTTTTGACTGTGTCCACTGAGACTCATTCTTTCCTGGAGGTGTGGCTTCCCCTCTGAGGCTCTGGTGGAAAATCTGTTATGGTACAGGAGGTATCTCCTGGAGTGGCCAAGAGCTACGGTCAGAAGGAGCATGCCCAGTACTCTTTCACTAATCACTGACCTATTCACATGAGAATTCTCACACTAGGAATGGTAGGGAGCACTCCAGACCCCCTGCTGCCTCCCACTTCTTAGATCCTTTAAGGCCTAACATTGATATTAATGTGCTGTTCAATTTTCCACATTTGCAGTAATTTCTCTGCCAGACCTACATAATGATGTATGTTTGTGTTCCTACGTGCTGTTTCCATTAAGCAGGGCAGCAATGTCAGAAACCTGTGCCACATTATTCAATTTTTATTGAATAGCCAGCATCTGTTCTGTGGCAAGGATTATTACAACTGTCAGTATTATCATGATAATCAAATAAGTGAGGTCTCTGCTTCAGCTGGGTCACTTGACATTTTGGACGTGTCTATCTCTTTAATGTCACTTTAGAGACGATGACTCGGTCTGTCCTGGCACCAAATTAATGGTTTACAATCAACCTGGACCTTTCAAGGAGTGGAAGAGGCAACTTAGGACTAAGTGAAGGAAAGTGGCGTTTCCAGGAACGGCAGGGGAAGGTTCATTCTTTGTGGTATGTAACGAGTGTCTGACTTTCCGTGGGCCTTCAGTGTTCTCATTTTTAAAAATATGGTCCCATTTAGCTCAACAGTTCTCAGTTCTACTGGGAGCTTCCAGGGGGATACATTACAATGGCATTTTGATGTTAAACACACCTGCATGAAGTTCATCGCAGCTGTTCCTTCATTTGTTGAGAAAATTTCAGTGTAACAGTGGAAACTCTAGAACCCTCAAATCCCATAGATATCCGAGAACAAGTTAAGCCTTGGGAAAGCAAGTTTATTTCATGGAAAGAGTGTGGACTGTAATATTCTCTCTATGATTTACAAGAAGATTCCCCATCTGGAGAACAGGAGCAATTCTGCTTTCTATTATGTGTACTAACCTGTTGGATTCAAATGCACAGGCTCTTATGACAGAGGCCTTGGTTCAAACTCTTACCAGGTAAGTCTTTTTAGACAAGACACTCTACCTCTGCCCTTCACCCCAGCACTTCAGCTTTCCTGTTTCTGAAACAAGATAATGATCATAGTGTCTACTGCAGAGGACTCTGGAGTGAAACAGGGGTGACTTAAATAATACTTAAAGGCCTGACTAAAGTGTGAGTTCATGGATGATGAATAACCAATATTAACATCCTCTTCATCAATTTAAACATTTCACTGTAGTATTCTTTATGTATTTACGTATTAAGTATTTTTTAATATTCACTGAGTTAGTAACTGAAACCATAATTTGCTATGATAAATTTATAATTTGCTCTATGAAATAAACCATAGAGTCTATTCCTGAGAAGCTTAATTCTAGTAAGAAAAGTAACATATCTGGGATTATATGCCTTCTTGAGGTATATACTTGGACAAGGGAGGAGCATGCCCAGTAATATCTATCATCTCCAGTCCAAGTAATGCAGTCCAGTAATGCTGTCGTCCTGCATTACTTGATGATCAGTAATGACCTAGATATAATGGAGATGCCTTCTAGTGGGGAGGACAAGGTAGAATATCCCATAAAAACACACTCTGGCCAACCTGTTAAGGACAGTATGCACAGGGCTTCAGCTTTTGGTTCTGTAGGCAATGGGGAACAATGCTTGTTCCATTTGTAAAAATAACAAAAAATAAGTTTTTGTTTATTTTTATATTGTTTTGAGTGTTCATTATTCTCTCTTTCCATAAATATTTATTTAACATCCACAAAATACCAGGCATTGTGCTAGGTTGGCAATATTCACAAATCACTTACAGTAATTTAGCTTATATTCACTGTAACAGATAGAATAGGAGTCAGTAAATAAATAGATAAAGATTGGATGAAAAAGTCTATGAAAGAACCAAGAAGTGGTTGCAAGCAGCTATACTAGCTAGGGTGTTCATGAGTGGCTCTATCTGAGACATTCTGTTTAAGCTCAGCTCTGAAGGAGCAGAAGCCAGAGGAATCTGGAGGTGAGGAGTTAGGGGTCTGGGGACCTACACTGGAAGGTTGCTGGATGAGGATCAGTGAGGTATGGAGTGTGTGCAGTGGGTTTCTGCCGTGGGCTGGCTAGTACTTCTATCTCTTCTTAACCATCTCTCCTGTGGCATTTCATGTCTCAGAACCTTTTTGTGCTCATTTGTAAAATGGAGCTGCTGGTGTTAACATGCAGAAATATCGAGAGTTAAATATAAATGACTTAGTTTACTGCTGTGTCTTAGTTCAGGTTTCTACAACAAAAAGACCATAGCCCAGGTGGCTTAAACAACAGAAATTTCTTTCTCACAGTTTCAGAGGCTGAGAAGTCCAAGTTCAACATGGTGGCTGATTTCAGTTTCAGTTCAGTTGCTCAGTCCTGTCCACATCTTTGCAACCCCATGGACTGCAGCACGTGAGGCCATCCCGAACTCCTGGAGCTTACTCAGACTCATGTCCATCAAGTCAGTAATGTCATCTCATCCTCTGTCATCCCCTTCTCCTCCTGCCTTCAATCTTTCCCAGCATCGAGGTCTTTTCAAATGAGTCAGTTCTTTGTATCAGGTGGCCGAAGGATAGGAGTTTCAGCTTCAGTATCAGTCCTTCCAATGAATATTCAGGACTGATTTCCTTGAGGATGGACTGCTTGGATCTCATTGCTGTCCAAGGGACTCTCAAGAGTCTTCTCCAACACCACAGTTCAAAACATCAATTCTTTGGTGCTCAGCTTTCTTTATAGTCCAATTCTACCTCCCCTACTAGAATATAAATCCTGAAAGGGAAGGATCATGTCTGTTTGGCTCACTGAGCACTTAGAACAGTGCCTGGCACAGTAGGTGGTCAGAATTTATCTCTGACTACATAGGATCAGACAGTAAAGAATCTGTCTGCAATGCAAGAGAACCAGGTTCAATTCCTGGGTCAGGAGAATCCCCTAGAGGAGAAAAAGGCTATCCACTCCAGTATTCTTGCTTGGAGAATTCCAAGGACAGAAGAGCCTGGTGGGCTACAGTCCATGGGATCACAAAGAGTCAGCCATGACTGAGTGAAGAACACTTTCACCTTAGTTAAACAAATGAATGAACAGATGGCAAGTTGTTGTTAAAGTTGCTGTTGTTGAAAGATGATGACAGGAATACACTGATTGTCTAGGGGTCTGGACTACATATTCCAAATATGTAGCGTTATTTTGCAAAGTAAGGATTTCTTTTCTGTTCTCCTTTCTTGAGCCCTGTCACCCACAGCAGCTATTTATATTCCAAATATAAGCTATATATTAAAAACAATTAATTTCATTTAAGATACTGAACTGGGCTTATGGAAAGATGAAGTGTGGTTGCATAATTAGAGAATTAATGTTGGAGATGACGATTGTAGAAAAGGTCCTTTAGGCCCTGACTGACTCTGGTGTTTTATTATGCTTTAATTATACTTGGTGATTTGTGGTTGAAGGCAAACCCCATACATCATGGGAGCTTTAACTCCTGTGGCTTTCCATTATGCAGGGAGCTTTTGTGCAGGAGGGAGAAGAGAACTGAGCAAGAAGAATGCTTTCTACTACTGGGAAAGGGATGAAGACCCAGCTCCAGGGAGAGAGATGCACGCTGAGAAGAAAATGAGTCTTGAATGTGGTGATCGCATTGCCTTCCAATAGACCCCAAGGAAACGGCCTGGTCAGAATCAGAAGGTGGTCAAATGCAGGCGATGGTGTCTTTAAGGTGAAGAAAAGGAAGAGTGAGACACTGGGTAGAGTATAGTTTTTCTAGAAAGATGAATGGTTTCAAATACTGGCCAGGTTATGTAACACATGGATAAACAGGGAAGGGGCACTGACTTAATCTCTCTGAGCCTCAGATTCCCCACCTGTCAAGGACACATTTCAGATAGTAGTGTGGGGCTTATTGACACATCATGTGCAGAGAACTTGGCCTAGATAAGAATAAATGTTAGGGTTTATTTTCCTTCTATTCAGCAAAATAAGGAAGCTGGGCAATCTGTCTTCTTTGGAAAGGTATTTATCATGTTACTAGATAAGGGCTTCCCTCACAGCTCAGTAGGTAAAGAATCTGCCTGCAATGCAGGAGACCTGGGTTCAATACCTGGGTCAGGAAGATCCCCTGGGGAAGGAAATAGCCATTCACTCTGGCAGGCTACAGTCCATGGGGTTGCAAGAGCTGGACACAACTTAGTGACTAAACCACCACCACCACCATGCTTTATAAAGCAGGCTCTGATTGATTATCTCATAAAATCCTCGTAATTTATGAGAAACCTCCTATCATCCACATTTTTCAGACTATAAAATTGTGGGACAGAAAGGTATAGGGATTTATCGAAATTTATCAAGCCATAGTTTGATAAAACCAGCTTTACAGCTCTTTAAATTATATCTCCATTAACAATGATTATTTTCCTAAAATGAATATATTCAGATCTCACTTTCTACTTGCTTACTGAGGAAACAACCAGATTCCCAAGTATTTACCATTTAAAGAGTTGATACGGGTGGGAAGAAGAAACATATAGTCACTTTCCTGATTCAAGTAAAACAGACACTATTTTCCACCCGTGTTTCCAGTCATGACCAAGGGCAACTTTAGAGGTAAAAGCCTAAGAAATCCAATAATTGGCCCCTTATACATCCAGAACAATACTGAAATAGGAATTGCTTAATTTATGTTTCAAACTCTACATTATGAAAGAGCATGAATTCTGATGTCATAATGCTTAAATCCTGGCTTAAATCCCATCTCGTTCTGTGGCTGTGTAACTTTGCAAAGACACCCAATCTCTGAGTTACAGTTTCTTCATTTACAAATCAGAAATAACACTACTTACTGTGACAACTAATTTGGAGGAAAAAAAAATGTATATATTCCTTAGCATGGCCCCTGCATATAGTAAACATTCTGTACGAATTAGCTACTATCTGTATTAATATTAGCAAACAATGATATCTAGCAGTGAAGATTTCCATTGTATAAATCAGCAATCATCATTTTTCCATCAGTAGACAACTACCAAAACTGAAACAGCAACAGCAAACCCAGGGATGAAGGAAAGGCCTCTGAAGTCAGCCGACTGTCAGTGCAAACTGATGACTTAAGGTAAAGCCAAGAGCTCTTATTTTCCCTACAATTGATGTTGAAAACCTTTAAGAGGGGGAAAAAAAAAAGAGTGATGGAATTAAAACAGGAAACCTGATGAACTCAACTGAATTGAAAGAGAGACGTTTTTCCAAACCTGAATATGCTGTTGCTAATTAGTAATTCACCTTGTCAATGAACTTATCCAGGAACTTAAAACATATAAATTAATTTTTCTTGATGAGATGTGGGGAAGGTACAGAACATCCACTCAGGTTTTAGAAAGCAATTTGGCAAAACTAATGTTCCCTAACAAAATTAATTTCTCAGAGAATTATTTACAATAGTAAACAAATTAAATGCCTCCTAGCAATCTTAAGAAGTACATTTTGTTAGGTCTTTTTTTTTCATTTTATTAAATTGAAATTACAAATTCAAAAGTGTCAAGACACTCTGTAGATATTAAAATTGAATGTAAAAAAAGTTTAATGACATTGCAAAACATTTTTAAGTAAGTACAAAACTAAGGCTTCTACATGGATTATATAAAATCTCAACCACATAAAGGTTCTCAGAAAAAATCATGGCAGTAGTTAGCGCTGAGAATTGGTTTTGGCAGATATTTTATTTTATTTATTTTATTTTGTTTTATTATTTTACTTTATTTCATTTTATTTTAGCTTCTATAAGGAGAGTATATGCCATTTACAACCAGAAAATAAAATACTATTTTTAAATCTCTAGAGAATGAAAAATGAGAAGACATACATTTTTCTCTCTCTTTAACTGAAGTTAAAGATAACTTCAGTTTCGCTGTTTTGGTACTTTATAATCTAACTTTACCAACCTCAAACCATTCACTGAAGTTGTAACTCTTAGTTCCATTATGGTAGCAAAATTTCTCTGCCCCTGTCTGACTTCTACATGAACAAAAGAAACAAGCTGTTCACATCTGTCTTATCTTTTAATTATTGTATTTTAAATTATAGGTATTTGTCAAAAACACTTAAACTTGTAGCTATGGATCTATAAGTTCCCCATGACCTGTCTCCTCTGGAAAGGGCTGATGTAATTAGAAACGTTCCATTATCAATCATTCAACTAATGCGCTCTCCTGCTTGCTCAGGCTGTGTATTTCTTCCTCCTCCCTCCTCTTCTCTGATGTCAACTATTCTGAACATTTTAAACAGAAGATTAGACCAACCTTACCTCCTCTCAGCTATAGTGCTTTCATTGTCACTAATGGAATTTAAAATTTTCCCTTAGAAGGAAGCTTCCCGGGGAGACTTCTTTGCAATTGTCAATTAAGGGGAAGCTTAATCTCATACTCTCAGTGGCATTAGCAATAGATTATAACACATGTGGTTAAAAGTAGCCCATTTGGAACAAAGTGACTTTTTTGACATGTGATGGTTGTTGCTGTTTTTAACTCCTCAAATCAGGAGGGTTAGTACATTCCAAAGTGTTAGCTACATGTTCAAGAGTTCTGCCTGGGAGCTGTTCCCTCTCCTTCCTACTTCAGCAGGGCACTTCTGCTGGGAATGGAAAGATTAACAAGAGTTGAATATTGTTTCTATGTGCTTGTGTCTGTTTTATTATGCATAAAAATGGCATTTGGAGCATGTTCTTCATCTTCCCTATTTAGCCTGAGTGCCCGATCTCAGAGGAGCCCCTTGTCCGAGGGATTACCAAGGGAGAGAGAATTTCAGAGGGGCTCTGCCCACCTGTCTGTCGGGAAATTTACAAGCAGAGCGTTTCTCCCTAAGCTCCTCCCAAACCCTCATCTGTTGACAAATTTTATTTCACTTTCCTATGTGTCAATTACCTATACACGTGTCTTTCTCCTAAACTATTTTCTGAGATAATTTATGGTCCAGAAAAATGTCTCATTTTTCTTTGAGTAAATGACAAAATGTTGCCTTATAATATTTAGATTAGTAGAAGCTCTCTCTGTTTTAAATCAAATCAGACTGAGCCCCCACTGACCAAGGTAGTGGTTAATTCAATCTCTACTATTGTGGGGACCACCGGTCTTTCCTGAGACAGTAAGTCCGTGCGTCTAAAGTAGGAAAAGGCTGTGATCGTGAGTCACGTGGGCACCACCCTTGACTTGGCCCCGTCCACCACAGTGGCTGTCACTGTGGAGCTGAGGTCACTGTGATTGAGTCCTCAGCTCTCAGAGTGCCTGTGCAGAGACCCTCAACACAGCTCTTGGACGCCTCTGGTCTTCATGTCTAGTCTTTGCTGATATCCAGGAGTCACCCATAATGCAGGGGCAGCAGACACGCGTGGCACAGACCTCTACGGCTCCTACACCTCTGACCTGCCATAATTTCCATGACCTCCCATCTCTCTGTCTTGGAAAGGGACTCTTCAATGAGCATCTCTTCTCCTCCCTTGATTTTTGGCCCTGCAACATTTGCTTACAGCCTTGAAACACAAAAGCACTGACCTGCCAAATGATAGCTTTTTTGACAAAGATGATGCTGTATTTAACTTTCACAACACTTGAACCTGGTAAAGTGATCTACATTTGACAGATAAGGAAACTGAAAGTGAGTTGAGGTGACAACAAGCATGGATATCTTGGACTGGGATGGTAATGGGATCCAGGCACCCCCTTTAACCTCCAGTCCTCCTCTACTATTAATACATAGACTGACCAGACGCACTGGCTTGCACAGGACTGCAGTTTCCCATGAAGTGAAATTTCAATGCTGAACCTGTAACACCAGTAACACCAGTGTAATTCAGTCATTCGACTACTACATACACCTTGGTTCCTATCTTGGGGCCCCCAAAGTCATAGTTTGTATGGTACTTGCAGTATTTTAAAAGCTTTAGAAAATCATTTTTACTCACGTTTAACACATTAACTTTGTGTTTGAATCGTTATTTATACTACTGTCACATTTTCTTTTACATTCTGCTTTTTAATTTGATATTGAATTTGATATCTTCCCATGTGATTGTTATCGAGCACTCTTTAGCAAGAAGGGCTGCCCTCTTTCTGATTCTGCTGTCCCTTTCAACACATCTTTAAGAGACATTTGAGGATCATGGAACTTGAAGTTAAGTAATCATCGATTCAAATTCATTCATTAATTCTAAATAGCATTGCCATTAGTAACATATTTAAACTCTTGAATTTTAATTTTGCTAGATTTCCACATTTCATTCATGTTGTATTGCCATTCTAAGGTACAAGTTTGGTGTTCTAAATAAAAAATAATTAAAAAATCTTTAAGTAAGAATATACTTCCCATGGAGTAATGTTTTTCTGCCTAAGGAGAGAGGATGGTGACCCTGGGGGCGTATTGCTATGAGAAATAACCGTATCTATTGAAAGAATGCATTTCTAAACTGGGATTCTTTTGATCAATCAATCACTGATTTGTTACACATGGTACGGGGGGGGCCTCTCCGTTATCTTCTATTGTGCATTCCCACTTTAAATTTCCTGGAGGATATCCTAACACAATCATTTGGCTCTTGGTGTAAATTACTCTTGATTTAACTGATTTTGCAGAATCATCAAAAACTTGTCTGAGTGACTATACCGGTCACTCCAGTCTTCCTCTCCCAGTTTGGACAGACAGGCCTGGGTCACCCAGGGAATCATTCTGTGATAAACCACCCACTTCAGTCTCTACCACTGTTGAACTGCTGCAATGTCCAGAGGGCTAAACAGAAGGAGGGCATAGCTTTGTTCACTTCTTGGTCACAATAAAATTGTAATGTAGCCCTGAAGGAGGTCATAAGGAAGGTTTCTAATAAAGGCCACTCTCTGCCATGGGCAGCAACCATGGGTACCTGATTTTCTCAGGAAAGCTTTGGAATATCATGTGTGAAAGGGAGACGTGGAGAGGGAAGATGATAAAATACAGAAATCTATTGGAAAATGAGTCTGTCTGAAGTGGGAAAAAAAAAGATGAAAAGGAATAGGAATAAATATAAAGTTTTGAAGTTTAGCCTGAAGAAAAATAAAAAAAAAATATTTCTTGTCAGAAAAGAAGATTCTTAAATTCCCTTCCTTGGTCTCCTACACTGCTTGCTTACCCATCTACTACATAATTATCTCATTGCTTAGGGCGAGGATATTTGCAAGACCAAGCTTATCAGTAATCAGAGTTTTGGTCCGTTGGAAATCACAGTCCTTCTAAAGGGACTGAGGCAAGATCTGTAGGGGTAGAGACAGCCAGTTCCCTTTTTCTGCATGTTTTTGCATACCTATAACTTGAGTGGAATATCAGTCCAGCGTCTGCCCATCCCTCCTTCCACTGATGTGCCTGAGTATGCTGGAGGTTTAGCTACAATAGGAATAGGAAATCTAGATTAGATCTTCAAACTAACTTAAAGATGTGCTCCAATCCAGTTCATATTAGAGCTCTCTGTTTTGGAATTTATTTGGTCAAGATATTAATAAAGTATTTTTTGACTCTCGTTCTACTGTTGCTCTTTTATATTTATAGACAGAGAATAAAATAGGGTAGAATAAAGCATATGAGCCAACAGTATGTTGTCTATAAGAAACTTACTTCAAATATAAACATATAGGAAGGCTGAAAGTAAAAAAAAAAAAAATCACCAAGGACATAGCATGAAAATTTGACATTAAGGAAAGTAGGAGTAGAAACTAAATATATACTGTTAAGAATTGAATAAATATAAATATCAAATAAACCAGACATTGAGACTTCCTCAGTGGCTCAGAGGGGTGAAGAATCTTCATACAATGCAGGAGATGAAGAAGACACAGATATGATTCCTGGGTTGGGAAGATCCCCTGGAGAAAGGAACAGCAACCCACTCCAGTATTCTTGCCTGAAGAATCCCATGGACAGAGGAGCCTGGCAGGCTATAGTCCATGGGGTCACAAAGAGTCAGACATGAGTGAGTGACTGAAAATGTACATAGTTATTAAGGATATCACAGTTGTAATTACAAAATCCCTCGAGATGAACTTTCTGGGCTAGATAATTTCATTGGCAAATTTTACCAAACATTTATGAAAAATAACAATGATGTTACAAATCACTGACAGAAATAGGTAAGTTGGACTCATCAACATTAGGAATGTTTGCTCTAAGAAAGACCCTGAAAAGAGCAGAGACAGATGAGCTACAGGGTGGGAGAAAATGTTTGAAAATCTCATGTTTGAAGAAAACTAGTATCTAAAGGACTCTCAAATCTCCATTCTTTTTTTAAGATACATGAAAAAAGAATGCATTAATCCAAATAAACAACAGGTACAAAACATGAACAGAAATTTCACCGAAGTGGATGTACAGGGGATAAATAAATACATGAAAAGATTTTCAATATCACCAGCCATGAGGGAAGTGCAAATTAAAACCATTATCAGATATCCCAACACACCTATCAGAAATGCTAAAATAAAAATGAATGACTATAGCAAATACTTTTACACTCACAAAGAGTGTGGAACAGCTGGATCCTGCATATCCATGAGAATAATAATCTGACTGTGAAAATCAGACTGTGAGACTGTGACAGAGCACAGCCTCTCTTGAAAATGCTTTGGCAGTCTCCTTAATAACTTACATGCATGGTAAAACTTGTATATAGCTGCTTTAGCAACTTAATTTGCAACAGGCGGCTATTTGGGACAACCCAGATGTCCTTATACAGTTAAGCTGTAGTACATCTATACCACGGTGTACTGTTCAATAATAAAAAGGAATAACACATTAATAAGTGAAATGCAACAAACTGCATGAAGCTCCACAGAAGGATGCCGAGTGAAAAAAGACAGTCTTAAGAGGTTGTACACTCTATGATTCTATCTGCAGAACGTTATTGAAATGAAAGAACTGCAGAAATGGAAAACAGACTCATGGTTGTCAAGGATTAAGAAGGCAGTGGGGCTGGAGGGAAATAAGTAGGCACAGCGGAAACATGACGCCATGAGAAATCATTGTAGTGATGGAAATGTTCTATGTCTTAACTCTATTGATGTCAATAACTCAGCCGTGATACAGTACCATGGGGTTGAACCACACTGACTCCTTTTTGTCGGTCCCATCTTTGGCCTGCAGTCCTACTCACTCCCTTTCTGCGTCATTGAACTTCAGTCTACTCACAGGGAATGTACCCAAGTCAGATAAGCTCCATATCACCTTTTGTCCTTGCTTTCATCTGATATGAAAGCTGGAAGAATGGCTTTTGCATAAAGGTTATTTATTTCAAACACTGTGTTAATACAGTGGTGGGACTATTGAAGAGAATGTCTAAACGTTACGTTGCACTACTGTTACAATGGGTTTATACAAATTTATTGCTCAGATTATGCATTCACTTGTTCATTCATTTATTCAATATAGATTTATCAATTATTTACAGTATGAGCAACAGCTGTGATTGGCTAAAATAGAAAATAAGATGATATGTTTCAATAGTTTGGATTTTCACAGTCAGATTATTAAATGACAAATTATATCTCCTACCACATTATTAAATGGAAAATGAAGGACTGGAGTAGGAATAAAAGCCATTACTGGCTTTACTTTACAGTAAAGAAAGTCTTTTTGAAGGTTGAGACAAGAGGAAGCTCTTCAGGCACTGATTAATTATCAAAGCCTTTAGGATTGTATTTCAGACCACTCCAGGGAACATACGTGATGCTAGTGGTAAAGAATCTGTCTGCTAACACAGGAGACATAAGAGACACGGGTTTGATCCCTGGGTTGGAAAGATCCCCCGGAGGAGGCCATGGCAACCCCACTCCAGTATTCTTGCCTGGAGAACCCATGGACAGAGGCACTGGGGGGCTACAGTCCATTGGGTCGCAAAGAGTTGGACGTGACTGAAACAACTTAGCATGCATGCTTGCATGCAGGGAACACATCCAGATGAGAAACTCCTTGTTTCAAGGAACACAAGTGTACAGTTGAAATGATGTGAATGTTACATGGATCATTATATCATTATGGAAGGTATTTCTCTACAACAGCTCTTAGTTACTGCAAAAATGTAGCTAAATATGAGTCAATATTCATTGAAAACAGGATTCATAAGATACGGAAAAAAATGTCAGGCCATTTTCACTGAAGTATTTCCATTTTTGGAATATGTTGTACAGAGGAGAATCATTTAATATTTAAAGGGGCTATTAAATATTTACATCTCAGGAAAGGATTTTTTTCATCTCCAAAATAAAAGAATGGGTTTTATAAATGATACAAAATTAAAACTTTTTGTTGAACTAGGTAGCACATAAATCAAGGCTTGACTGATTCTCTCAGAGTAGCACTCTTAAAGATACCCATGTCCCCAGAAGTTACATGGGTTACACACAGGGTTAACATGTTATTTTAATGAAGCAAGACCACATCTGATTTCAAGCTGCGAAACAGTGATTCTATAGAAACTACCCTCCGTGTCATCCATTTCAGCCCAAGTTCCTCATACTCAGAGATTTCCCTAACAGCTCTAACAGAAAAGGCAAGCCATCATTTCACATAATGTTATTGAGTCAATTTCACATGTCATTGTGACATTGATAACAGAAATGATATAATAACCATAATGTATAAGTGTAACTTTATTATTCCTGCAGGTTATGCTAATCATTGATGCAGAAGGAACCTAGGCAAACGGAATCCAGATTGTAAAATGTCTTGAGTGAGTATGGTATGAAGCAACCACAGTGAATTTCTTAGTACATCTGTGTTCCGGCCAAAGGATCTGTTGATGATCTCTTTGAATGAGGCTCCAAAGTCCTCTTGGGAAGACCAGCAAAAGAATAAATGAGGGTACCTCAGAGTGGAGGCTTTAATGCAGACAGCCACCCAAGTTCCCTCCTATATTCTATCAGAGTGAGAAGTGGATAAGTAAGAACATCACCCTGAGAGGGGAGTAGTTTTGAGTACCCAGCTTTGTCTAAGTGTAACAGTAGGGTCTGAGACAAAGAAAAAGACAATTTGAGTAAGGTATGTGGCGGCTACTTTGTCTACCTGCCAAGCAGGTAGAAATCTATCCCGGTCGTAGACAATAAAGGTCTCTCATACTGAATTCAGTGACTCACAAGTGGTCTTGTAGACCTACCCGAGGCAGTGCTCATTTGTGACTGCTGTCCTACTGTGATCATTAATATCTCATTTCTATCGGAAAAGTCCACTTTGGATGGCAGTGGACTGAATGCTTCTGTTCCTCCCAAAAGTCAGCTACTGAAATCTGAACCCCCAAAGTGGGGGTGTCAGAAGATGGAGATTAGTGTCCTTATAGGAGGAGACAGGAGAGAGCTTCCTTCCTGTCCTTGCTCTCTGCCATGTGAGGGTGCAAGGCAATGCGGCATCTGCAAACCAGGAAGCAGATGCTCACCCAAATCCGCCCATGCTGGCACCAGGACCCCTGGCTTCCGGCTTCCAGAACTATAAGAAACACATTTCTATTGTCTGACAGTCCTCCACCTCTAGTTCATGACATTTTGTTTTAACAGCCCAAGCTGACTGAGACAGAATGTTACCAAGACAGAACCTTGAAAGCTACGGTCACATAGTATGGCTCTTAAAATGGTATTTTTAAAATTTGGCAGAGTTCTTTCCTTTTCTTCTCAAAGGGAGTTGTAAGGACTGTATCTAATCCTTCTTCATGTTTCTCAAATATCCTGATTCTTTTGTTATTACTGATTACATTGTGTGTGTGTGTGTGTGTGTGTGTGTGTGTTAGTTGCGCAGTCATGTCCAACTCTGTGCAACCCCATGAACTGTAGCCCACCAGGCTCCTCTGTCCATGGAATTCTCCAGGCAAGAATACTGGATTGGATGGCCATTCCCTTCTCCAAGGGATCTTCCCAACCCAGGGACTGAACCCTGGTCTCTTAAATCACAGGCAGATTCTTCACCATCTGAGCTACAGGGAAGTCCTTACTTTGTTTACTAAGTTTAGTGAAGAGGTGTAGAGTCTACACGGTCATAGCACCTTGAGGCCAGGGGTTGTGTTGTAGTCAATTCTGTATACACAGTGCTTGTTATTGTGCTTGACTGGGTCAAAAATCGATAAATAGTTGTTCAGTGAATGAATTCGGCTCTTCAGTCTTCTTGAGGGGACAATAAAATCCCAGGAAATGAACAGCTGCGCTGTGTGTAGTCAGGGACTGAATGGGCTCCTTTGGAGCAGGTGAACGTTCACAGCCAGAAGGAACACATTCTGTTTAAGGAAAGGACATAGTCTCTCTGAGAAAGTTGAATCCAGCTTTTCATCGCCTCACTCACGGTAGAGGCAGCCCTTGCCTGAGACTGTCCTTGGGATGAATGGTTCATTGATGCAGCCATGTCTGACGGTTTAAATATTTTAATTTTGCCTGATCTGAATGCTGCTTTTGACACTGTTGATTATAGCATCCTCCTAGATCACTTTGGATGTTATGGCAGCTTAGCTGAATCAGTTTTGAGTGGGTTTCACTCATGTGTGCTTGGCAGCAATCACCTCTCCTAAAGAGAGGCTCTTTCCTTCTCCTGCACAGACGTGGTACCTGGGCCCTCAGTTGAGGCCTGGCTTCATGCATCTCTCTTCTCAGCCTTCCAGGTGGGGCTTAGTTCTCTAAAGTGGAAGAAATTTGGTGGCACACAAAGATAGCCATCTTTGACGCCAGGCTTGAGGCTTTCAAGTGTTGCCTCTGTGCAACTAATTATTACTACTTTACCTCTCAGTGTCCTAGGTTCCTCACCTCTAAGTGGCGACAATTATGCCTAAATTTTACTTCATCTGGAAAGGGTTCATGGGGCATCTTGTACATTACGCTGTGTGTGTGTGAGCTCAGTCATGTCTGACTCTTTGCGATGCCATGGACTTTAGCCCATCAGGCTCCTCTGTCCATGGAATTCTCCAGGTAAGAATACAGGAGTTGGTTGTCTCCTCCTCCTCCAGGAGATCTTCCCAACCCAGGGATTGAACCCATGTCTCCTCCATTGACAGGAAGATTCTTTACCACTGAGCCACCAGCGAAGCCCAGCACATCATGCTAGTTCCTACCAGAGGTCATCCTCCTGGAAAGACATTTAATAACAATCGCTTGTAAAAAGTGTCATTTATTGATTCAACATCACATAGCATAGCCCATGAAGCTAGAATGGAAATTAAAAGTGGTTCTTACTTTTGGGATCTTGACACTTTTTATTCCTGTTTTCCTTCATTTTGGTAGCATGTAAAAAAAATAAAATATTCAAACATTTCTACATCTTACAGTAGATTATAAATTTCAACTGAGGTTTAGAATTCTCAATTATTTAGCTTTGGATTTCCTTACAACTTAGGAACCATATAACTATGATGCAAACTAGGATACTTTAGTGAAGAAAAGGGGGCGATTTAATAATTACTTGAGGATGATGTCAAAACTCAGCACTGTCCTAACTAAATTGATATCATTACCCTATATAAAAACCCTTCCACAAACATATTCACATAGGAAAGAGCTAATAAATTACTAGCAAATTAAAATTAAAAATTTACAGATCAATGTCTCACAAATCACAAGTAGCATTTCCAAATTCAGACTTGTGCACCACTAACCTATATCTGGTCTCATGTTCCCTACATACACGACTGGCATAAAGAAATTACCTTCCAGAACAGATATAGCAGTGCATCTTTGGCTTTTTATTAACTATTTTATTAACTATTTCCCCAGGGCTGCCAAGCTTGTTTGACCCTCTGTCCTAAATACTCTTAAAATCTGCTTCCCTTTTATCTCCTGCACTGACGCAGCTTGAGCCCAGTACTAATTATGAACATCATAAAAGCTTTCACAAGTGATATTCTTAACTTCTATCTACTCTTTTCCTGCTCATCCAAAAAAAACCCCCACTACTATTCTTGTTTAATTAATTATAATGAATTAATTAAAATTAATAAATTAATTTAAAGTAATTAATTTAACTATAATATGATCAGTTGACTTTCATATTTTAAAAACCTTTGATATTCCCCCATTGACTGTATTACAAAACTCAGTCCCAAAACTGTTACAGTTGCTGATCTGACCTCAATAGCAGTTGAATCCCCAGTCTATTTCCTGTTTTCTGTGCACTGCTGCAATTCCTCCTAATAGCTCATGCTTCCCTGAATAGTGATTTTTTTAAACCATCATGATCTTTTCTATCTTCCTGGAATCGCCTTCCTGTCTTCTTTACTTGAAGAATTCCTAATTTCTATTCCAACTGCAATTCATTTGGTGCCTACTCTGTGAAAACATTCTGCCCCCGTTGGGAAGAATGGGGAACTGCTTCCTTTAAGATTCCAAAGGACTCTATCGCTATTTCTATAAGAGCAGAGTGATTGTTCTAAATGCCTATATCTGCACTGGAGTGTGAACTTGGTGGACAAGGACTCTGGCTTATTAACTTCTGTATTTCCAGGCTTTCTGGAAAAGTCTTAGAGGCATTGAGATTTGTGTGTGAAGAAAAAGAAAATAAGAAAAGTAAAGTAAGAGTAGGATAGCTCATAGTTTCTGTAGATCTTCACAAAATCCTGACACTCAGAGTTGTTAATGTTGCTGTTGATGAGCAAGGGCATTACTATTATTATCTTTTTACAGGCACTAGAATTAGTGGTAGTAACGTGTACAAACTCCATTCATTGATCACTGACTGAGGTTCAAGCACTACTCTAGCACATCTTCGCCCAGTATTTTCTGTATGCCTATCATTCATTGGAAAAGACACTGGTGCTGAGAAAGATTGAAGGCAAAAGAAGAAGAGGGCAGCAGAGGATGAGGTGGTTAGTAAGCATCACAGACTCAATGGACGTGAGTTTAAACAAACTCCAGAAGGTGGTGAAGGACAGGGGAGACTGGCGTGCTGTGGTCCATGGGGTTGAACATGACTTAGCTACTGAACAATGACAAAATCACTATTATAGGGGAGAGGATGAAACTAACACTTTTAATAATACCATTTACAGATAATTTACTATGTCCTAAGCATGTTCTAAATTAGGCACTTTATAATTAGTTGAATTTTTGCAGATGAGAAATAGGTTAAGCAAATTAATGAGTCACACAACTACTCAAAAGATGAAACCAGGAATGAATCCTGGGAAACCTGCATCTAGTCTCTGTGTTCTTAACAACTCTGTTTTCCTGGAGCTGGTCTAAGGTCTTTTTCCCATGAAACTGACATACATGTGAGGGAAAGAGAAATAGGTGGTATAAATAAATAAGCAAATAAATGAGTCAAGCATTGTTTGCTTTGTTCAGTCGCTAAGTTGTGTCTGACTCTGCAAGCTCATGCACTGCAGCACACCAGCCTTCCCTGTCCTTAACTATCTCCTGGAGTTTGCTCAAACTTGTGTCCATCGAGTCAGTGATGACATCCAGCCATCTCATCCTCTGTCACTCCCTTCTCTTCTTGCCTTCAATCTTTTCGAGCATCAGGGTCTTTTCCAATGAGTCAACTGTTCGCATCAGGTGGCCAAAGTATTGGAGCTTCAGCTTCAGCATCAGTCCTTCCAATGAATATTTAGTGTTGATTTCCTTTAAGATTGACTGGTTGGTTCTCCTTGCAATCCAAGGGACTTTCAAGAGTTTTCTCCAGCGCCACAGTTGGAAAGCATCAATTCTTCTGTGCTCAGCTTTCTTTATGGTCCAACTCTCACATCCATGCATGAGTACTGGAAAAACCATAGCTTTAACTAGGTGGACTTTTGTCAGCAAAGTGATATCTCTGCTTTTTAATGTGCTATCTAGGTTGGTCATAGCTTTTCTTCCAAGGAGCAAGAAACTTTAAATTTCATGGGTGCATTCACCATCTGCAGCGATTTTGGAGCCCAAGAAACTAAAGCCTGTCACTGTTTCCATTGTTTCCCCATCTATTTGCCATGAAGAGATGGGACTGGATGCCATGATCTAAGTTTTCTGAATGTTGAGTTTTAAGTCAATTTTTTCACTCTCCCCTTTTACTTTCATCAAGAAGCTCTTTAGCTTCTCTTCACTTTCTGCCATAAGAGTGGTGTCATCTGCATATCTGAGATTATTAATATTTATTCTGCTGATCTTGATTCCAAATTGTGCTTCATCCAGCCCAGCATTTCACATGATGTTCTCTGCATATAAGTTAAATAAGCAAGGTGACAATATACAGCCTTGACATACTCCTTTCTCAGTATGGAACCAGTCCATTCTTCTATGTCCAGTATTAACTGTTGCTTCTTGGCCTGCATATAGGTTTCTCAGGAGGCAGGTCAGGTGGTCTGGTATCCCCATCTCTTGTAGAATTTTTCACAGTTTGTTGTGATCCACATAGTCAAAGGCTTTAGCAGAGTCAGTGAAGCAGAAATGGATGTTTTTCTGGAATTCTCTTGCTTTTTCTCTGATCCAGCAGATGTTCTGGTTCCTCTGTCTTTTCTAAATCTAGCTTGTTCATCTGGAAGTTCTCAGTTCACATACTGTTGAAGCCTAGCTTGAAGGATTTTTAAGTTTAATAAGAACAGCCTAATCTCATGAAGATATTAACTAGTATTAAATAAGTTTTAATATGATAGGATGAGAAATTTACATGCTTTCAAGTCCATGCCATGTCACATACACTTTCTCAATTGCACTTCCCCAAAGATGTGTTCCTTGCTTATCCCTGTTCTATGGAAAAGAAGACTGAGACTTAGAGTACCAGGGTCACCACTGGGGAGGTAAACTCCAGCCTATTTGAACCTCACAGCCAGTGCCTTTAACACTCTACCAGCAACTCCTTGTGGTTGAAATCCGAAGAAGCAAGGGATGTCTCTGAAAAGACAGCACTGCAGGTGACACAGCAGAAGACATTTCCTAGAGGTGCTTTCAGGCACACTTGGAAGTTTGCCTTCTGTCTATCGACAGACTTTGAGCTGGGAAATCACATCACGTGTTTTTTTTTTTTTTTTGAGTGGTGGAGTTTGTTTTTTTCTTTTTATTTATTTATTTATTTATTTTTTTCTTTACATTATCGAGTTGGTTTTGCCATACATTGACATGAATCCACCATGGGTATACACGTATTTGGCTTCCAGAACCCCCCCTCCCACCAGCCTTCTTTAAGATTGATTCAAGGCTTGAGATAACAGCTTCAGAAGACTACATGAGTAGTTTTGGTTTCAGAGTGTGGAGGAAGAGGTGAAGACACATGTTAAAGAATCAGGGACAAGTTTCCTTGATTTCTAAATGATCCTGGATTTGAAGATAATCTGGTCAGTGTTCACCTTGGTAGAAGCCTTGACTCAATCTCTGGCAACATACTTTTCTCTCCTGGAGCCTTACTTTACTTTCTGCAGAATGAGGCTGATGAAATACATGGTGACTCATTTCCCTTTAAATCACTAATTCCTTTATATAACAAAGGCAAAATCTCCATAATTTAGAACCCTATGATTTCAAGAGTAGATAAGATATGGTATGCTTCACTTTAAAAAATTCATACTGCAACTATAATTAATACCATAAAGCATGTCTTTAGATAAAATATTCAGTCTCCTCATCTCAGTGATCCAAATCTACCACTCTTATTGTATTTCACAATGGTCGCACCATCCATCTTGTTGTCCAGCTCCAAGCCTTGTCGAATACCACCACATGTGATTAATGTTTGAACCATGAATAGTCTATTTCTTCCATGCATATATCCCCATATTAAGAGGCTGATCGTTGCTCACTGAATTGCTATACTATCATCTCCATCTGGTCTCTGCCTCTACCTGGATCTGTCCGTTTCTCCCTCCACACATTTTGCACACTAACAATTTTAAGCCAGCATCCAATGGCATCGCATATCTGTTGAAAATCCTTCGATGACTCCCTTTAGCTCTCTGGGAAAAATATTTCAATTCCATATCTTAATGTGGGAAGCCCTTTATAATTCAGATTATTTGGTCTGCCTTATATCAACTCATGTCTTCTGCCACACTCTGCCTCACACATAACATTTCACCCAGAAGACTTAAAATTCCCTAAAAACAGCATAACCATACATCCATGCCTTCTAAGTAATCCTTCCTTTTGCCTAAAATATGACTGTTTTCTCCTCTCTTACCATCCCATGATCATCCCTGGTGTTTCTTATTGATCTAGATTCAACCCCACATATTGTCTTCTTTTTGAAACTTCAACTTCCTTGATTCCTCCACTGAAAGATTTCTGAACACCTCTTATAAGTCCATGACATTTCAGTGCTCTTAATACTTCTCCCCCAGAAACTACCGTAGGGTGGTATGTTTGCCCTAAATAAAACTTCACAAATTTTGCTAAGAAAATGACTTACTCATCTCTGTATCTTTGATCAGTAGACCTGTATTTGGCCATAGTAAGTCCATAGAAACGTTTTGAATAAATAAGTTTTTGAATTTAAGTTTGCCTCATTAAAGAAGGACTTCCCCCATGGCTCAGTGATAAAGAATCTGCCAGTGCAGGAGATGCAAGAAATACGGATTTGATCCCTGGGTCTGGAAGATCCATGGGAGAAGGAGATGGCAACTCACTCCAGTATTCTTGCCAAGAAAATTCCATGGACAGAGGAGCCTGGTGAGCTCAGTCAAGGGGTCACAAAGAGGTGGACACACTTGACTGTACATGCACACGTACACACACACACACATATCAGTAAAGTAGTTCCATGAAATGCATCCCAGTAATGATAGCTTCTTAGTTGAATTGCAATATGCACATGAAAACCATGATGACAAGTAATGCAGTGCCTATTTTTTTTTTATTCAAGTTTCGGCAATTCTAACAGCTGTTCTCTTCAGTTCCATCTTAATGAACAAGATAATTGTGTGCTTTGTATAGCTGCCTCATAGGAAGACACTGTATTCATGAAATCAGTGATGTCCCAGTAAATAATAGATAGTGATATCATTTCCTGAATAAACAAATTATTTAGGTTTGGTTAGTTATGAAATGAAAAATATTATAATATTTATGATAACTGAAGAATTTAACAAACATAATACAATTCCTTAAACTATAATTACCTTTCTACTGCTTTATCATATACAAAAATGCTCATCTAAACACTTGGAATGTGAAAATATGACTCTTGGCTATGAAGACCACTGCCTGGAATTTCTTTCAGCTCTCTCATATTTCCATTTTATCCTTTATATTGTTTTAAGTTATGAAGCCAATCAATGTCAACAGATTGAAAATGATGATATTTAATTCCATGTTCAATCACAACATTTTTTATCTAGGCAAGATAAGACAATGATAATTAGGTCTTATGCCTGAAGGCTCAAAGCACTTCTCTGTGGGTGGTAGAAAAGACATTCTTCCATGCTTCATCTCTATCGAGAGGTACAGTAGAACATGGAGGTTTGCAGCATTTCAAGGAAGAAGGGAACTCAAACCTCATTCTGTAATAAAATGAGCATGTGGTTATCAGTGGGTCTACTTCAGTATTTTTTTTTTTTTGGTATATTTATCAATGCTGTGTAGGGTATTCTCTCTACATTCTAATATAAGAAGAGGGGAGGACAAAATTAATGGGCATTTTTCTGATAAGTACTGTATAAGTATTTTAATCTACCTAATTTTATGTGGTGGCTACTTTTATTTCTATTTCTCAGATGGAGACATGATACCTTGAGAAGTTACCTAAGTTCCCTTACTTCCTGTTTTAATAAGTTGCAACAAGAGTAGATACAATATTAACCTTTTCATGTAAAAGATGATTTTGTTTTGTTTTTCCCAAGCATTCAAATATATTTCTTATCAGGTAAAGAAGAACTGGCTCAGATAGGATTGGAATATTCCACATAGGTATTTGGGGACACAAAGTTGGGACACCTCAAACTTGTGGTTTTATATTTGAACTCATATTTATTTAGGAATCATATAGCAAGCAGGTACTAGGCCAGATGGACAAGGTAGATGGTTTCTTTATCTTCAAAAGGATCATAATACTTGTTAGGGTAGAAGAAAGATAGAGCACATATGAGATACTTAATGTAGGTTAAGAAACACCAGTTTCCAAAATGAAGTGAGAAGACATAATTTGAAGGGACATTGTAGAGGCATTTTGTGTACGTGTGGCCAACTGAACTTCACAAGCATACTCTCATTTAATCTTCCCACCAAAACTCTGATAAGTGATTGGTTGTCTCATCTTATAGATAAGGTAATTTCAGCTAAGAAGTTTGACTAAGAATTTTGTCAGTTGCTAAGTTCAATTAACATTCAACTCAATGTTAACTGAAGAACTAACATTCAATCTGAATTAATTCAAAAAGATATGTTGAGAGACTATTGTATGTCAGAGACTGTGAGGTGCTGAATGTTGAACAAAATAGATGTGATAGTTCTGTTTTGGATCTAACAGACCAGTTTGTGGAGAGAAATAGTAAAAGGATCAAGATAGTCTAAGAGGGAAAATCAGTTCATAGGGAACTTATAGCCAATTTAAGGATCCTGGATTTTATTTTTAAGTACAATGGAAAGACACTGCCACATTTTAAGCAGATGAATTATATTTTCAGAAGACTACACTGACTGTGTAGAGAAAGGAGGCTTAATAAGAGCATACACAAGGCATGCAAGGTTTTGAATGGCAACCAGAAAAGGATTTTTAATAGCTTGAATCTAGAGAGTGGTGGCCTGCCCTGATGGCTCAGACAGTAAAGAATCTTCCTGCAATACAAGAGACCCGGGTTCCATCTCTGGGTCTGAAATATCCCCTGGAGAAGAAACGGATAACCTGCTCCAGTATTCTTGCCTGGGAAATCTCATGGATAGAGGAGCCTGGTGGGCTACAGTCCATGGGGTCGCCAAGAGTCGGACATAACTGAGTGATTAACACTTTCACTTTCTGAGAGTGGAAGTGAAGATGGAAAAGAGTGGGGTCAATACTGGGAGCAGAATTTTTAGGATTTTTATCTTCATTTATACATGGGGAAAAAAGGGAGATGAGGGCTCCATGGTGTCTCTAAACCTTTCATTGATATATTTGAATAAGCACCCAAACTCATACTCAGGTTAGGTAGACTAAGTGACCATTTCCTGATGAGACTCATCGTAAGTGAAAAACTACTATCCATGGACCCAGTGACCTTAGTTCAGCTGGACACAACATGGAGGTACTGCTCTTCCCCTCTGGCCATGACCAAAAAGGAGCTGTGATCCCAGGAAAACGAAACACTTGAAAATGTAGTCACTTGCACATTTCAGAGCTGCATCCGAAGAGTGCTGATCTGATTTTCTCAGATGTCAGTATGTTTCACTAGCTATGAAACAACTGAATTTCCAAGACATCTTCATTAAGATAAGTCAAGGTACTGATATACCATAATGTAGATTGCCAGGATTTCTTGCAAGTCCCTAGAAGATAAGACAGTGTCTGCACGGGGCGGTAATTTGGCAGAGTGCCGAGCCATACTGCAGCAAGGGCTCTGTTAGCATTTCTTCTTGAAACCATATTTTCTGCGTTGACTATCTGGCAGTTTTGGATTGCCTCAGGCTTGTAATTGGCAGCTGAGCTGTTAGACCAGATGGCATTTATTTATTTATTTATTTTATAAAGAAGAGAGAGGGAGAAAAGCATGATGTGAATTGAAAAGTCCATTTTTAGTTATAGAACAGAAAAAAAATAAAGGAGAAAAGAAATTGATTTTAAGCAGTTCCAGATGTTACATGCTTTCTTATTTGCAAAGTCACATCAAAAGCGAGAGTACCATTAAACACAGAAAACAAAAGAGAGGAGAAATTTTTAAAAAAGAAGCTACAGAGTAACGTTCAGCTGGACTCGTTTGTTAAGGGTTTGTATTGACAGTGAATAAGCCCATATCTTTAAGGATAGAGAAAAAAAATCATGCAATTTACATATGAATAATTATTTTCATACTGTGTCAAGATGAAGAACAGAATAACTTCAGCTGCTAAAAGTTCCACAGTGTTGTGTCTTAATCACCAAAACCCTCTCCAGCCCACCTTGCTTATTCCAGGAGTCCATCTGTGAGGTTCTATTGTGTTCTGCCTTCTTCATCTGTTTTCTTTTGTCCAAAACAAGACTTTAATTAGCATCCATTAGTAGAGTGCCAAGAGAATCTTCCATCAGCCTTTGTTTCATTTTAGATGGAGAAGAAGCAAAGGGAAATTATAATTTCTGTGATAAATTGTGTCCTGTCCTGAAACCCTGTGCCAAGATTTTCCAAACCTTAAATTCTAATGTGTCATCTCTTCCCTGGGCCTCTGCAGTTTACATTAGTAATATCCTAAGGAGATCAGTACCAATGATTATAGTGAACGGGTTTTAGGCAGGTGTGTTAACTTGAAATTTTTGTCATATATGATCTGGATTCTGTGTCATCTTCACTGGATTCACACTATCCAGAGTATCACTCGCTTGAGTGATAAACTACTAATACAATTCTCATTCTTCCTGGACTGGACCCTCAGACATGGTATTTTCAATCAGCTACCATGTGTTGCTGATGTTGAGTATCTGCCACAATCTGAGGAAGAGGGTTCTAACACAGCCACGCCACTATGGAGATGTTATTTCTCTTCTCCTAGCCTCAGTTTCTTTGCCAGCAAATGGATATATGCTATTTTTGTTGCTGTTTAGTCACAAAGTCACGTCTGACTCTCTGTGACCCTATGGACTGTAGCCTGCCAGGCTCCTCTGTCCACGGGATGTCCCAGGTAAGAATATTAGAGCAGGTTGCCAGTTCCTCCTCCAGGTGATCTTCCTGACTCAGAGGTCCAAGCCGTGTCTCCTAGATTAGCAGGCAGATTCTTACCACTGAGCCAACGGGGAAGCCCGCATGCTATTGTAGGGTTGATTAAATATTGCTATTGTGTTGTGTTGATCAAATTAGGAAATCAGTATGAAAAACCATAAAAGTCAGGGAAAATGATTTTTGAATTTGCATTCTACTCTGCTGTTTACTATCTATGAGACTTTGGAGAACTTGCCTAACATAGCTAGGCTAATGTTTCCTTATTTCTAAATGTGATTACTCTGTTGGGAAGTTATGAGAATTAAATTACACATTCAGGTAAATATAATATGCCTAATAGAGTGCCTGAAATTTAAGGGGCACAAAATAAATAATAGATGCTTCTGCCGTCCTGTTTTCTTTCTCTGGGCTAATCTATTTTGACCATGCTCATGGTTAGAAAATGGCATAAATGTAATTGCCTTATGAAAAACAGACTTGAAAACTATACTTTTCATTATTAAATGCTTTCTGTATGCTGGGCAACATTCTAGGCACAGGAAGTAGAAAAATGAATAAAACAGATGGACTCCACATTCATAGGAAAGAAAGACAAGAGACATGGATGTGTATGTCATGTAATTGAAACAAGATATCTGGTCTTGCCCTTGTCTCTCCAAACCAAATTCTCCATCATGAAATCAGGAAATCAGTATAGCAAAGAAACACACTTCTTAGATAAGAAAATAAAAAGGAGGAAAACAAGCTAGTAATTCTAAGGTTTTCTTTGTTACACTGGAAAATGCTAGCACCCATGAATGTGACCACATGCTACCAGAGGAGAGGCTCCTCTGCTTTATTCAACGCTGATGTGATGGAAATGATTGAGGCACCTTTATAACCCTGCCTCCCACAAGCTGATGCAAGAGCATTGGCTTTATTATGCTGAGAACCTAGCCCTCTGCAGCTCCAGAACTTTCAACTTGACTCAAAAACACAACTCTGGGCATTTGTGGTAGGAAGAATGAAGAGGGATAACATATAGAGAAGACAATCACATGAAACGACAGTCTAACAGGAGAAGGGAACTGAGGCTCTGAACCTGCATAAGTTTGGGGTAGAACATGAAGCCTCACGCAAGACACTGAATAGAGTTTCAGCTGATCTTACCTAGAGCTTAAATGATAGTGAGTGGAGATAACACATGGATTAAACATAGTATTTTGATAATTACTGTTCATGATGGTGGTTTTAGGTATTATGAAAAGGTGACCCAAAGTGCAGTTATTTTATTAAGAATACCAGGATTATTTGGTATGCTTCTGGAATCCTTATATCATAAATATTCAAGATGAGAAAACAAAAAAACAACGAAACAACTGCCTTTTCAAGCAATTGACCTTTATTAGATAAATGATATATGTTAAAAAAGAATGCTTTCTCTATTGACTCCCAATCATAACTATGGTCTTCTGAAAAGACTGGAGATAGATATAACCACTAGAACATTTTGGAGGAGGAAGTGAGAAACATATGTAGTACTGCCAGTTAGTAGTGCTTGAACTCCCTGATAATACTAGTGATCAGATTATTGTAAGATTAAACAGAAAAATGTTCTAGAAAGAGTCCTCCCAGATTCCCAAAATAAAATGAAACAAATTGTTTGGAAATATGTTAGATTTATAGTAACTACATATTTCACTAGCAAACAAGATAACTACATGAAAAAAGAATCCTGGTGCTGAAATTAAACAGTCTCAGAATACTACTAAATTTTTTGTTTGTTCTTATTTTTTTATACCCACATTTATTTGTAGGTTAGAAAAGTTTATACTAAGAATAAAAGAGTGGGAAAGCAAATGAAACAAAATGCATACCCATTAAGATGTATAGGGCATCGTTAAAAGAAAGTTTTGAAGCTCTTCACTTGAGAGAAAAGAAATTGGAGCAAACACAGTAAAACCAGCCAGCAAGAAGACAGACTTACTTAATGGGGAAGAACACAAAGCTGCATATAGAATGCTTTTAAAAAATTAGGCCTTAAAAGAAAAGAGAGCAATCTGGCTAATTAGAGAACACTAAGGATGCAGCAAAAATAGCCAAGTCCAAAATCGTTCTCAGGTCATGTGGTCCTTGAAAGATAAAACTTGATTCAGATGATCATTTATAAATGAAAAGTAAACATGTCATGAAACAAATAAGAAAAATAGCAAATTCCATTTTAATCTAGTTTTTAAAAATCACAACCATAATCATGGTGTGGCAAAGGATGGAAAGTTAGATGTTATCTCAAAAAACAGTAGAGTAAAACTCCATTCTGGACATTTTTGTTGAACTTAGTTTTAATCGAGGTTCTGATATTAACAAGCTGTATAATGTTGGGGAAAAAAATCACCTAACTTTTCTGGAACTTTTCCTTTTAAAGAAAATGGATTTGAAGCTTTCTGTAATAATGTTCTATCCTATAGCAAAACTTAGGCTGTTTGAAATACTCAGAAAATGGTTTTCCAAATGGTTGGAAATGTATTCATTTTAGGGCTAAAGATTTGTTTTAACCTTGCATGTTGGTTGCACCTGTTTCTCCTTTGTTATGTAAATTATATTAAACGCAAGTTCACCCTTCCTAATGAATTTAAGGAATTCACGCTGCCTGACTGTAATTCTAGCTGGGAATCTAGTGTTGAAGTTTTCCTCTTTCTGCCTTTGCTCAGATTGTACCTCCAACTCACAGCAGCCCTTCCTACAACAGTCTCTTATCCCCTTCTAGCCTCAAACACTGATTAAACTTGTGCAAAAACAGCCTTACAGAGGGCTTTGGGATGGGGTGGATTTTAAGTAAAATGTGCAGGTTTCCACAAATGTATTTATCTAACATTACAGGGACCCTTTGGGGCTTCCCAGTTGGTAAAGAACACACTTGCCAGTGCAGGAGACATAAGAGACACAGGTTCAATCCCTGGGTTGGGAAGATTCCCTGGAGAAGAAAATGGCAACCCATTCCAGTATTCTTGCCTGGAAAATCCCATGGACAGAGGAGCCTGACAGGCTACAATCCCATGGGGTCACAAAGAGTTGTACTCGACTGAGTGCACACACACACACATACACACACACACACACTTGGACCTCTCAGAAAACATTTTTCTTTCTTTTTTTTTTCAGCAATGTGGGTCACAGAGGAGGTGGTTGGATAGATGGGAGACTAAGCTCAGAGGGAAGATTTGTGTTCCTACTATGTTACACACAGCCTGGAAAGATTACTTCTGCCTGTAACAAAGCCAGTAGCCCCATAATTAAGCAAAGTTGGTCTTGGAACACTCTACTTATTCATATGGAACACTTCTGTTACCTTTTGGAGAAGTCCAAAGATTTTCTCTCCACCTTAGTTCCCTCAGATCAAGAAAAAAATAAAGTGCGATTGATCTTAAAATACTGCCCCTACCTAATATTTGCACTTTCAGACAAGCCTGGAGAGGGCAGAGTTCACAGACATACTAAATGAAGGTTGTAGGAATGAACTGAAGTGTGAGTGAGTGGTTTAACTGCAGGGAATAATAGACTTAATTCTGGAAAATGATGAAGTGAATTATAACTCATGGTGTTAATATTTTCATGTTAAGTTTGAAAATAATCTGAGCTTATTTGACATATTAATCACTTATAACAGGAGAATTTGGCATATTAAAGCATAATTTGACATTGTAGAGTACCTAGTAGATTAAATCAATTTCAACCTAAAATGTGGAATTGAAAATTTGATTTTGCTTGTCATTCTAAGTTGAATAGTCTAGGAAAATTTTACTACATCTGTGAAAAGTATTAGGACATCTTATAATTTTGATTTATTAAATTTATAGAAGTTGGTTAAGTGCTTGGGAAGCTTAGCTTACTAGAGAATTGAAATACTTAAAAATAAAGATGAACACATTAAATTTATAATGTTTAAAATGTTTAATGGACATTAAGGTGTAAAGGCTGACTTTAAAGTTTTGCTAGTATTTTCTGTATTTATAAGTAGAACATAAAATGATTTGTAAATTAAATTTGTAAATTCAAAAGCACAAGAACTTGAGTTAACTTTACAATATTAATATTTTAAATATTAATTTTTAAAACCAAAGTAACCTTTCAGATTTCTTTTTATGAATAAAATGTATTTTCAAGTATATGAAAAAGAAATACCGATGGTGAAGACTAAGACATCAAAACAATGTGTTTTCATTTGTTGGAGAATCATATTGATGGAATTATAACTGTTTATTCTTAGATAAAAAACCAACTGTGGTACCATTTGGTTATTTTTACTTTTGTTATTTTTGACTAAGGAGACGGATCCCCCGAAAATATTGCTGAGAATGATGTCAAAGAGCATACTGCCTATACTTTCTCCTAGGAGATTTTACAGTTTCAAGTCTTAAGTTTAAGCTTCAATACATATTGAGTTTATTTTTGCATATGATGTGAGAAATGGTTGACTTTTCATTTTTTAGCATGTAGCTGTCCGGTTTTCCCAACCTCACTTATTGAAGAGATTGTCTTCTTCACATTTTACATTCCTGCTTTTCTTGTCATAGATTAGTTGACCATTTGTGCATAGGTTTATTTCTGTGCTTTCTATGCTATTCCATTGCTCTAGGTGTCTGTTTCTGTACCAGTACCATGCTCTTTTGATTATTATAGCTTTATCACATAGTTTGAAGTCAACACCTTTGTTCTTTTTTCCCTCATGATTACTTTAGCTGTTTGGGATCTTTTGTGGTTTGATAAAATTTTAGGACTATTTGTTCTAGTTCTGTGGAAAATAATGATGAATATTTTGATAGGAATTGAAATGAATTATAGATTTCTTTGGGTGAAACTGAAGTCACTTCATCATATCTGACTCTTTGTGACCCCAGTGACTGTAGCCCATCAGGCTCCTCCATCCATGGAATTTTTCAGGCAAGCATACTGAAGTGGGTTGCCATTTTCTTCTCTTTCTTTGGTAGAATGAGACTTTTAACAATATTATTTTTTCCCAATACTTGAACACAGAATATCTTTCATTTATTTTTTTTGCACAACAAAAGAAATCATCAACAAAATGAAAAGGCAACCTACTGAATGGGAGAAGTTATCTGTAAACAGTATGTCTGATAAGGGTGTGAATATATAAAGGACTAATACAAGTCAATACATTAAAAAACCAATCTTATTTAAAAATGAACAGAGGCCCTGAAGAGGCATTTTTTTCCAAAGAAGATATATAGACATGCAATAGCGCATGAAAAGATGCTCAGTATAACTAATCATCAGGGAAATACAAGTCAAAATCACAACGAGGTATCACCTCACACCTGCCAGAATTGCTATTGCCAAAAAGACAATAAATAATGTCTTGGTAAGGATATGGAGAAAAGGAAACCCTAGTATACCTGTTAGTGGGCCTTAAAGTGTTACAGTCACTATGGAAAACAGTAAGGAGTTTCTTCAAAAAACTAAAAATGAAGCTACCATCTAATCTAGCAATTCTACTCCTGGGTATTTCTGTAAAGAAAATAAAAACTCTAATTCAAAAAGAATATGCACTCCAATGTTCACAGCAGCATTGTTCACAGTAGTCAAGATATGAGAACAAACTAAGCATCTATCAACAGATTAATGGAAAAAGAAAGTATGGTATAATATATGTGTGTGTGTATGCATATGCAAAGTGGAATATTTCTCAACTATAAAAATAATTCATTTGAAGCAATTCTACTCAGATGGATGAAATTGGAGCCCATTATCCAGAGTGAAGTAAGCCAGAAGCAAAAACAACAATACAGTATATTAACACATATATATGGAATTTAGAAAGACGGTAACGAGAACCCAACATACGAGACAGCAAAAGGAACGCAGATGTATAGAATAGACTCGTGGACTTTGGGGATGAGGGTAAGGGTGGGATGATATGGGAGAAGGGCATTGAAACATGTTAATGATCATATGTCTAACCAATCGCCAGCCCAGGATTGATGCTCGGGGCTGGTGCAGCGAGATTTCCCGGGGGGGAGGGAGGAGGGAGGGGGGTTCTGGAGGGGAAGCATATGTAAACCCATGGTGATATCATGTCATTGTATGGCAAAAACAATAAAAAAGAAAAAGAAAAATTGATCCAAAAAAAATATAATGAAATCTTGCTATTTGCAGCAGCATGGATTGACTTGGAGGTATTATGCCTAGTGAAATAAGTCAGACAAAAGAAGACAAATATCATATGTTTCACTTACATGGGGAATCTAAAAAACAAAATCAATGAACAATAAAACAAAACAAAAATAGAGTCATAGATACAGAATAAATGATCAGTTGCCAGAGAGTTGATATGGGTGAGACAGATTGAAAGCTGCAAACTAACATTTTTAAACTAAATATACCACAGGGACTTGATGTACAGCACAGGGAATGCAGTCAACATTTTATAATAACTTTTTGATATGGGTGCAATATATAAAGATCTTGAATTGCTCTGCTATACATCTGAAATTAATATAACATTGTAAGTCAGCTATACTTCAATTAAACATTGTGAAAAAATACTAATAGTTATATGTGCATATGTATAATTATATATATGCATATATATGTGTATATATATCAGTGAGATAAGTTCAGTTGCTTAGTTGTATATGATTCTTTGTAAACCCATGGACTGCACCACGCCAGGCCTCCCTGTCCATCAGAAGCACCCGGAGCTTACTCAACCTCATGTCCATAGAGTCAGTGATGCTATCCAATCACCTCATGCTCTGTTTTTCCCTTCTCCTCCTGCCTTCAGTGATTCCCGTCATCAGGGTCATTTCCAATGAGTCAGTTGTTCACATCACGTAGCCAAAGTATTAGAGTTTCAGCTTCAGCATGAATGAATAGTCAGGACTGATTTCCTTTAGGATGGACTGGTTGGATCTCCTTGCTGTCCAAGAGACTCTCAAGACTCTTCTTGAACACCACAGTACAAAAGCATTAATTCTTCAGTGATCAGTTTTCTATAGAGTCCAAATGTTACAACCGTACATGACTACTGGAAAACCTATAGCTTTGACTAAACAGACCTTTGATGGCAAAGTAATGTCTCTGCTTTTTAAATATGTTGTCTAGGATGGTCATAGCTTTTCTTCCAAGGAGCAAGCCTCTTTTATTTCATGGCTGTAGTCACCATCTGCAGCTATTTTGGAGCCCCCCAAAGTAAAATCTGACACTGTTTCCATTTTTTCCCCAACTATTTGCCATGAAGTGATGGGAACGAATGCCATGATCTTAGTTTTCGGAATGCTGAGTTTTAAGCCAACTTTTTCACTCTCCTCTTTCACTTTTATCGAGACTCTAGTTTTTCTTCACTTTCTGCCATAAGGGTGGTGTCACCTGCATATCTGAGGTTATTGATATTTCTCCCAGCAATCTTGATTCCAGCTTGTGCTTCATCAGGCACAGCTTTTCTCATGATGTACTCTGCATATAAGTTAAATAAGCAGGGTCACAATATACAGCTTTGACACACTCCTTTTCCTATTTGGAACCAGTCTGTTGTTCCATGACCAGTTCTAACTGTTACTTCATGACCTTTATACAGATTTCTTAAGAGGTTGGTCAGATGGATTAGTATTCCCCTCTTTTTAAGAATTTTCCACAGTTTGTTTTGATCCACACAGTCAAAGGCTTTGGCATAGTCAGTAAAGCAAATGTTGATGTTTTTCTGGAACTCTCTTGCTTTTTTGATGATCTGATGGATGTTGGCAATTTGTCTCTGGTTCCTCTGCCTTTTCTAAATCCAGCTTAAACATCTGGAAGTTCATAGTTCACGCACTGTTGAAGCCTGGCTTGGAGAATTTTGAGCATTAGTTTTCTACTGTGTGAGATGAGTACAATTGTGTGGTAGTTTAAGCATTCTTTGACATTGTCTTTCTTTGGGATTGGAATGAAAATTGACCTTTTTCAGTCCTCTGCCAGTGCTGAGTTTTCCAAATTTGCTGGCATATTGAATGCAGTATTTTCACAGCATCATCTTTTAGGATTTGAAATAGCTCAACTAGAATTCCATCACCTCCATTAGCTTTGTTCACCGTGATCCTTCCTAAGGCCCACTTGACTTTGCATTCAAGGATGTCTGGCTCTAGTTGAGTGATCTCACCATTATGCTTATCTGGGTCATGAAAATCTTTTTTGTACAGTTCTTCTGTGTATTCTTGCCACCTCTTCTTAATATCTTCTGCTTCTGTTAGGTCTCTACAGTTTCTGTCCTTTATTGAGCCCATCTTTGCATATAATGTTCCCTTGGTAGCTCTAATTTTCTTGAAGAGATCTCTAGTCTTTCTCATTCTATTACTTTATTTTTTTTTGCACTGATCACTGAGGAAGACTTTCTTTTCTCTCCTTGCTATTCTTTGGAACTCTGTACTCAAATGGGTATATCTTTCTTTTTCTCCTTTGCCTTTTGTGACTTTTCTTTTCTCAGCTATTTCTAAGGCATCCTCAAACAACCATTTTTCCTTTTTTGCATTAGAGGATTGTCTTGATCCCTGCTTCCTGTACAATGTCACGAACCTGTCCATAGTTCTTTAGGCACTCTGTCTATCAGGTCTAATCCCTTGAATCTATTTGTCACTTCCACTGTATAATCCTAAGAGATTTGATTTAGGTCATACCTGAATGGCCTAGTGGTTTTCCCTACTTTCTTAAATTTAAGTCTGAATTTGACAATAAGGAGTTCATCATCTAAGCCACAGACAGATCCTGGTCTTGTTTTTGCTGACTATATAGAGGTTCTCCATCTTTGGCTGCAAAGAATATAATCAGCCTGATTTTGGTGTTGGCCATCTGGTGAAGTCCATGTGTAGAGTTTTCTCTTGTATTATTGGAAGAAGGTGCTTGCTATGGCCAGTGCATTCTCTTGGCTAAACTCTGTTAGCTTTTGTCTGGCTTCATTTTCTACTCCAAGGCCAAATTTGCCTGCTACTCCATGTATCTCTTGACTTCCTACTTTTGTATTCCAACCCGCTACAATGAAAAGGACATCTCTTTTGGGTGTTAGTTCTAGAAGGTCTTATATGTCTTCATAGAACCATTCAACTTCAGCTTCTTCAGCATTACTGGTTGGGGCATAGACTTATATTACCGTGACATAGAATGGTTTGCCTTGGAAATGAACAGAGATCATTCTGTTGTTTTTGAGATTGCATCCAAATACTCCTTTGCAGACTCTTTTGTTGACTATGATGGTCACTCCATTTCTTCTAAGGGATTCTTGCCCACAGTAGCAGCTATAATGGTCATTTGAGTTAAATTCATTCATTCCATTCCATTATATATATATAATATAATCCCCATCATATATATATATATATATATATATATATATATATATAATATAATCCCCATCATCCTTATTCACTTTTTACCCTCACTTTAAGGATAAACCTTACTCACATTTATTACAAAATATTGAGGCTCCATAGAAAATAATTTCTTGATGTTCTCATCCTTTATTAGAAATGCAATTGTAACTAAATTTTGAGTGTCTGTCTCCTTTCTGATTGTGTCACTGAGAAGAAGAAATATAGAGGCCAGTGTCCACTCATCTCTTTAAGGAAAGAGTCCAAAGAAAGGATTTTGCCAAGTCCTTTTGTATGTTTTCTGACCAGCTTTCAAGAGTAATGACAATGTAATAACAGTGGCTAAAACTGACAGTGTTGGAACTCTTCTAAAAGCTTTGTGTCTACTTTCTTATTTAAGAATTTAGCTGAACTTTTGAGTTAATTCAGAGAATGTGCATCACTCTTGCAAGATTTTTAAGACTCTAAGTCATAGTAGTAGAAAAGTCTGTAGAAGGAAGTGGCAACCCACTCCATATTCTTGTGGAAAATCCCATGGACAGAGGAACCTGGTGGGCTACAGTCCATGTGGTCACAAAGAGTCAGATATGACTTCGCTACTGAAAGCAACAACAAGCAGAAGAGTAGCTGGTGGGAAAGAATGGAACTGGATCTAGGAGGCATGCTCAGCTGATTTCTCACCGTGCAGAAGATTTCCTACAATTTCAAGATGCAGTGTGCTTTCACATACAGTATTTCAATATGGTATCCTGACAAAACCCCAGGCCATTAAGTGTAACATACTGGATTCTGCAGAAATAAATTCAAAATGTATAATAAGCTTTCCCAAACTGATGAACTTGAAGTTGATTGCCTTACCTTTCTTATTTCCTGGCACAACTTCCCTCACACATCTGCTTCAGCCACACCAGTTTTCTTGTTTTTCTTCATAAACATCATGTTCTTTTCTGCCGGGGCTTCTTCACTGACTTTTCCTTTCTTCAGTTCATTTCAGTAGCTCAGTCGTGTTTGACTCTTTGCGACCCCATGGACTGCAGCATGCCAGCTTCCCCGTCCATCAGCTCCTGGAGCTTGCTCAAACTCACATCTGTTGAGTTGGTGATTTCCTTCCCTAGAACACTTTTTCATCTTCAATCCTCAGGGGTTTCTTTTCACACCTAACATCTGTATTTTTCATCATCTCTTTATTTTCTTCCATAGTACTTGTTGCATCTCATTGTATAGAATATTTGATATATTTATTCTCTGTTTGCTTCTCATGAGGATAACAACTTTGTATCTTTTGTATATCGTATCCCAAGAACCACGGGTAATGTATAGTATCTGTTCAATGATGTGGTTGAATGATGCAGCCAAGGATGTGCATCCACGCACATTGGATCCAGAGCTCACCCCAAGCACTGCTGACTCCTCCCTTCCTCCCATCAGTATATTGTTCCTGGACCTCACCTTGAACAAAGGAATTGTCAGGACTTTGGAAGATTTTTATTCCACACTAGGCTTGTAAGATAAGAGCTCCTATTAATACAGTTTAGCAGCTTTTACTACTCAAGTTCAGAGAGGCTAAGTGATTTGGCCAAGGTCACATGGGGCCATCAGTACAGGACTGTTTCTAACCGAGGTCCGCTGATAGTGTCCACTGATGGATGGTCTGGACAGAATCTCTGCTGTGCTCCTCATGCTCATGGGATGCTAATTCAGTTTAAACAACAGTGCTTGGCAAGAATACTTCCGAGTAGAGCTACTGCCAGTTTTCAATCTATGCCATGATCACTGATCATGTTACCTTAATGTCACTAGCACTCCTTAATAAGGAGTGACCATGAACTGAGCAGATGGCCAAGCCTGGGAAGACAGAAATTCTACAGAGGAAAAATAAGAGACACTGAAATGCTATTGGTAGTCAGCCTTTTTACTGACTTTTATAGCTTTTGTACAGGTTGCAAAGGAGCTTCCAAGATGGTTCAGCAGTAAAGAATCTGCCTGCAGTGCAGGAGATGAGGGTCCATGCCCTGGAGAAGGAAATGGCAACCCACTACAGTATTTTTGCCTGGAGAATTCCATGGACAGAGGAGCCTGGTGGGTTACAGTCCATGGGGTCATAGACACGGACAAAACTTAGCATCTGAGCATGCACACACACAGACACAGGCTGTAAAGCAATTTTTAGGACATGATCATATTTGTTTCTCAGTTACTCCATACAATATAACAAGGAAGCTGGGATGGAATGTCTGATACCCACCTTATATATGATCATACTGAGATTCAGAGAAGGTTTGGGAGATAGATACAAGGCATATTAGTCAACAGTTCAGTTCAGTTCAGTTGCTCAGTCATGTCTTACTCTTTGCCACCCATGTACTGCAGCATGCCAGGCCTCCCTGTCCATCACCAACTCCCAGAGTTTACTCAAACTCATGCCCATTGAGTCAGTGATGCCATCCAACTGTCTCATCTTCTGTCATCCCCTTCTCTTCCTACCTCAATCTTTTCCAACATGAGGGTCTTTTCTAATGAGTCATTTCTTTTCATCAGATGGTCAAAGTATTGGAGTTTCAGCTTCAACATTTATTCTTCAAATGAACACTCAGGACTGATCTCCTTTAGGATGGACTGGTTGGATCTCCTTGCAGTCCAAGGGACTCTCAAGAGTCTTCTCCAACACCACAGTTCAAAAGCATCAATTCTTCAATGCTCAGCTTTCTTTATAGTCCAACTCTCACATTCATACATGACTACTGGAAAAACCATATAGGCTTGACTAGATGGACCTTTGTTGGAAAAGTAATGTTTCTGCTTTTTAATATGCTGTCTAGGTTGGTCATAACTTTTCTTCCAAGGAGCAAGTGTCTTTTACCTTTATGGCTGCAGTCACCATCTGCAGTGATTTTGGAGCCCCCCAAAATAAAGTCTGCCACTGTTTCCACTGTTTCTCCATCTATCCTATCTGCCATGAAGTGATGGGACCAGATGCCATCTTTGTTTTCCTAATGTTGAACTTAAAGCCAACTTTTTCACTCTCCTCTTTCACTTTCATCAAGAGGCTCTTTAGTTCTTCTTCCCTTTCTGCCATAAGGGTGGTGTCATCTGCATATCTGAGGTTATTGATATTTCTTCCAGCAATCTTGATTCCAGCTTATGCTTCAGTCTAGCCCAGCGTTTCTCATGGTGTACTCTGCATATAAGTTAAATAAGCAGGATGACAATAAACAGCCTTGCTGTACTCCTTTTCCTATTTGGAACCAGTCTGTTGTTCCATGTCCAGTTCTAACTGTTTCTTCCTGAGCTGCATACAGATTTCTATAGAGGCAGGTCAGGTGGTCTGGTATTTCCATCTCTTTAAGAATTTTCCACACATTAGTCAAAACAGGCTGCCATAACAAAATAGCATAGATTGGGTGGTTTAAACCACAAGAGTTTGTTTCTAACAGTTCTGGTGGCAGGGACATCTGAGATTGAGGTACAGGGAGATTCATTTCCCTGTAGAAACACTCTTTTTAGCTTGATGATGGCCACCTTCTTCCTATGCCCTCACATGGCAGAAAGAGAGAGACCATGCTCTCTGATCCTCCTTCTGAAAAGGGCTGCAACCCCACCATGAAGGCTCCATCCTCATTTGATTTGTTCTCTAGTTGGTTTTAAATTTAAAAGGGAAAGAAAAATAGATATTTGGGCTTGAAAATTCATCAGTTAGCAACAGGAGATTCACTTGAATGAGTCAGGCATACAAGTGAAGCTCTGCAGGGTGCATTTGGAAAATAAGCCAGAGATAAGGAAATTTATTCCTACATGCAGTGTACAGTTAATGCAAAATGTAACTGTCCTAAACTATATGGGTCATCAGGTTACTATAATAATAATAACAATAATAATAAAAATAAAATAATGCCATATTCTTTCAAATAATGTAATAATGAAATACTAGTATGTGAGATTTTGATAGGCAGGGTTGGGAAGTTTGCCAGACTATTGCTGTATATTATGTGTTAGCACTGTACTATAACCTTAGTTGGAACTGTTGCTGGATTGGAAGTTTTAGTTGGATTTATGAAAATATCTCAACACATTTCTCCTCATTTGGAGATACCAGATGAGGATAAATAAAGGAAACGAGCTTACAATAATGTATGAGATTCATTTTTTTTAATTTGCTCCATCACCTGGTTATCAAATTTCTTTATCATTGTGCCTAAGGGAACAGAACTCAAAGATAACTATATCAGATACATTAGTGACTCTAATAGCTAGACTTTCTTTAACATTTGACTATAATAAGTCTCTTGTTCATACATGAGTTTGGAAGACAGTTCCAATAATAATCACTTGATTATTATTAAAGTACGAGAAAAATTTAACTCTTAACTCAAGAAACAAATGGGAATGTGACATAGTTTTGTTTATCACTTTTTTTCATAATAAATTACACCTTTTTCATAATAGAGTTGCTCTATTCCATTATGGCAAATATAATTGTAAAATTCTAGAGTTTTGCAGTGCAGTCCAGTCTGGTAGACACATATAAACACTGAGTGTTTGAAATGGGGCCAATTTGAATGGAGAGTATTATAAATATAAGACACACATTGGATTTCAAAGATGTTCTATGATGAAATATTTAAATATTTAAAGCATTTAATTTTAATGGCAACCTTAATGTAATTGGGGGTAGGTGCCATCATGGTTTCTCTGAGTTTCCATGACACTGCCTTTGTTTCTTTACTTGCTTTTGCTTTTCTTCTTCTCAATGTAACTTTCTATGAACTTGTTAAAGGTAGTGGGAATAGCTTTTATGTTTATATTCCAGTATATTATAGGACATGACAGAGAGCCTGGAATATTACAGTGCTTCATAAAGTTTGCTTGATTATATCTTAGGTGGCAAAAAGCTATGATTAATTCATATAGATGCACTAGGTATACAAAATAACATCCATATTTTTTTCTACAAAATTTTGGAGTGATATATTATAAAATCATGCTTTCTGAGTGGCACTAGTTGTAAACAAAGCACCTGCCAATGCAGGCAGATGTAAGAGACACAGGTTTGACCCCTGGGTCCAGAAGATCAATCTCCTGGAGGAGGGCATGATAAGCCCACTTCAGTATTCTTGCCCAGAGAATCCTATGGACAGAGGAGCCTAGTGGGTTACCATCCATAGGGGCTCAAAGAATCAGACATGAGTGAAATGACTTAGCACATACGCATGCATTATAAAATGGAACTGTTTAAAGAGACTCTAAAAATCACTTCATTTCACAAATCAGGACATGAAATCTCATAGAAGTAGCAGGAGAAAGTGGAATCTTTGTAGATTATTCATATTGTTAACCTGATTAATTATGCATTTTTATTGTGAGCAAATAATGTTTATAATAAAAAGAGCTTATTTAATTTTGATAAAAGCAGGCTGAGAGGGTGAATTCAAAGTGGCAGGCTTGATTTCAAATTTTGACTGTCACTATTACCGTATATGATAATGTATGCACATGTCTGAAATCATTTTACTCATCTGTGAAATGGGAATGATGATATTCAAATTGTAAATACCTTACTGAGCTAGCTTATACATTGAAAAAGACATATTGAGAACTCCTGGCTAGAATCGCGTTTTTAGCATATGATGGATCCTATGTCCTCTTCACCATCATTTGCTTTCTTCTGCACCTCTCATTTCCTCTCTGATTCCTACTTGCCAACTTTTCCCACACTGACAAAAACTCATCATATGCGATACATGAAATTATAAAATAAAATCAGACCCTTCAAAATCATGTCACGTTTTGGTAAGCGACATTGGACAGAGGCTGGGATTCAGGCTCAGAAAAATATTCCACTGTATACATGCAAAAAAAAGAAATTCAATATTGAGATCAATAACTTCTGCTTTGAAAAAATGAATTTAAAACTCATTTCATCTTACCAAAGTTTGTTTCTAAAATACTTAAATTCTTTCACACAGTATTTGAGGGTGCATTGATTTCTAGTTTTGATTAAAAAATCAAAAATTTAAGAAAAGATGTATAATAGAGAAGAAATGCTTGTTACTATTACTGAACTTGATCTTCAAAGGCTCTCATCAAACTAGAGACTAAATAAAGTACAGATATGATTTGAGAACATCCATTGTCTTGCAGAGAACTAAAGAACAAGTTGCATGGATGTGTGTGTGCTCGAGCACATATACGCACATGTGGGTGTTCAGCATACCCATCCTTGCTGTTTGTCTGTTTTTGGCAGTGTCTAGTTACACTACACACTTCCTAAGTAACTTTAAATGACTGTAATCTCATTAACCCTTTCTCTTAATTAGTCTACAGAGGGCTTGTCATCTGGCTATGCTCATCTGAATATGATCTCATTTTTCAAGGACATGTTGCTTAATACAATTTCTGAAGCAGCTATTTTTGCAAGGTCTTCACAACTCCTTAATTAACCATATTTTCTTTCTCTTTGCTTTTTCTCCCCACAATTTCTGCTTTTAAAGGGCCTATCAAGTAAGAAAAATGAGGCTTTGAAACCACTGTCAACTATTGATTCAGCAAACCCAGTGTCTGCCCAGAGACCCTCAGACCTTCCCTCTCTTCTTATCTTTGGTCACATCCTTCAAATCTACCTTACAAATTTCTTCTCCTTTATGAAGACTTTTTCTTGTCTTTTTTTTTTTTAATACTAGAAGCTATTCATTGTATATATTTTTAAGAATTGAAAAAGCTATTTTTCATGTGAATATATGTTTATTTAAAAGACTGTTTCCCCTATTGAATTAATATGACATTTTTATCAGAAATTAATTGACATATATATGTTGATCTGTTTCTAGAACTACTATTTTATTTCACTGATCTATATGCATAAGACATCAAAATAAAAACTACAAAACATTGCTAAAAGTAAATAAATTCTAAGCACAAGGAAAATCTATCATGCTTTTTGACTGGAAGACTAAGGTTAAAGTGTCAATTCTTTTCAGCCTAATATAGGAAGAGAGTCAATGTAATGCAAATCAAGATTATTGACATGTTTCATAAAGTTGACATGCTGATTTAAAAATTTATGTAGAAATGCAAAGAACATAGACAGCAAAACAGGTTTGAAAAAGAAGAAAATGTTGGAGGACTCTATCTAGTTTGAAGACTCAAAGTTATAATAGTAGTGTTGTAGCGCCAGTAAAGCAATTTACTACAACGTGTATGGTGTCACAGGGAAAAAGAGTAAGAATTAGCTCTCTCAAGTTGTATGCTTCCAGGATAGCATGAATGGGTCTCAAAATGCTTTATATTACCAATGAATATGAGAGAAAAAAAAAAAAAACAATCTGCCAAGGAGAATGAAAGGATGAGTTGCTATGGAGAGGTGGCTTACAGGAGTGAATTGAATCAAGGCAAAGATGGAAAACATTCTGACTGAACAGAAAGGTGAAAGGCAATTATTCACTTTGCAGCATCTGCAGTACCAAAAAGAGCTGAGGCAGCCATCAATAGTATCCTAAATCATTGTACAACAACGCCACCCCGCTGGGCCCCATTTTTCTACTTTCTGGAGGTAAAATGACACAGTGTACTGTGGGAGGGAAAGCCATCTTAATAATAATAATGAAACAAAATTTACAAAGTATTATAAAGATAAAAGAGCTTCCCTTGTGGCTCAGCAGGTAAAGAATCCATCTGCAATGCAGGAGACCTGGGTTTGATCCCTGGGTTGGGAAGATCCTCTAGAGAATGGAAAGGCTACCAACTCCAGTATTCTGGCCTGGAGAATTCCATAGACTGTACAGTCTATGGGGTCACAAAGAGTAGGACACGACTGAATGACTTTCACAGAACAATAAATGGCAGAGTTGGGATTTGAACCCAAGTCTTCTTAACACTAGTGGTATTTTCATGCCTTTACAAGATGATTTTCTTGGTATCATCTTTAAAATGGGATAGTATACTACATACCCTATTTTCTATATTATACGATTAACCTAATAGAAACATCCATTAAGGCATATACCTGTGAAGTTTTATTTGACTCACCAAACATTATAGATAAGGAATCTCTTCATTGTTGTACAAAGGGGCACATACACATAGTTGTGTGATTATTTATTCACTTGACACTTCTAATATGAGTTTTATTTACTTGCAAGAGTGATGGTGGCACAATTATTTTTATACAATGAAGAAAGAGAACATTATCTAACACAAGGTAGAAAATAAAGAATCAATCTGTTGATAGAGTGATTAGATGACCTATAGCATCTATTCCATTAAAAATATATGTTATGATTCTCCTTCAGTATTAAGCCAGACAAGCTGTCCTCAGATTTTTTTTTTTTTTTGCATCTGACCCAAAATAAAGCTTCTAAAAATTCTATTGGGGAATGGCCATTCTCACAAGACTGGAGTCCAATTTCATAGTCTCAACAGGCTAAAATAAGCTCTGGATGAAATTCCAGAGGCTTGCCAGAGGAACCTAGTTTCAGAGCTAAGCTTAACCAATAAAAAATCTGAAGAAAAGGAAGAGAAACTGATATACATATATATCAATTCAGTTCAGTTGCTCAGTTGTGTCCAACTCTTTGTGACTCCATGGGCTGCAGCACGTCAGGCCTCCTTGTCCATCACCAACACCCAGAGCTTGCCATCCAACCATTTCATCCTCTGTCACCTCCTTCTCCTCCTGCCTTCAATCTTTCCCAGCATCAGAGTCTTCTCCAATGAGTCAGTTGTTCACATCAGATGGCCTAAGTATTGGAATTTCAGCTTCAGCTTCAGTCCTTCCAACGAGTATTCAGGACTGATCTCCTTTAGGATGGACTGGGTGGATCTCCTTGCAGTCCAAGGGACTCTCAAGAGTCTTCTCAAACACCACAGTTCAAAAGCATCAATTCTTCAGCACTCAGCTTTCTTTATAGTCTAACACTCATATCCAGACATGACTACTGGAACAACCATAGCTTTAACTAGATGGACCTTCATTGACAAAGTAATGTCTATGGTTTTTAATATGCTCTCTTGGTTTGTCATAGCTTTTCTTCCAAGGAGCAAGAAAAACATCTGCTTCTGCTTTACTGACTACACCAAAGTCTTCGACTGTGTGGATTACAACAAACTGGAAAATTCTTCAAGATGGGAATATCAGACCACATTATCTGCCTCCTGAGAAATTTTTATGCAGGCCAAGAAGCAACAGTTAGTACTGGATGTGGAACGACCAACTGGTTCCAAATTGGGAAAGGAGTATGTCAAGACTGTAAATTGTCACCCAGCTTATTTAACTTTTATGCAGTGTACATCATGCAAAATGCTGGGCTGGATGAAGCACAAGCTGGAATCAAGATTGCCAGGAGAAACATCAATAACCTCAGACAGCTTAAGGCAGAAAGTGAAGAAGAACTAAAGAGCTTCTTGATGAAAGTGAGAGGAGAGTGAAAAAGCTGGTTTAAAACTCAACATTCAGAAAACTAAGATCTTGGCATCTGGTCCCATCACTTCATGGCAAATAGATGGAGAAACAATGGAAATAGTGACAGATTTTATGTTTTGGGGCTCCAAAAATCACTGCAGATGGTGACTGCAGCCATGAGATTAA